>BSBM01000229.1:16220000-16710000 GCA_027924585.1 Larix kaempferi | reverse complement strand
CACCCACTTCCCTGCTCTCTGCGTGTCACTTCCCCGCCACCCTGTGCGTCACGTTTTGCTCGTCAGTTTGTCATTGCTCGGTTGGATGTTTCGAAGGTTGTTATTGGAGAGTTCAGACGCCACCTTCTGCTATTCCCACCTGTTCGTCCGCCACCGTCTGCTTTCCCCATCTGCTCATCCGCCACTTTCTGCCTCTATGGCTGGTTCGTAAGCCTATTTGGACATCTGGACACTTGTTGGTGGAGTCTACACCTGGATGTCTGTAGGTTTAGCATGCAGATGGAATTTGTTTGGTGGAGCTTTGGCGTTGGAGTGTTCTCCTACGGTCGGGGGATGTTTGCATAGCAGTGGGGTGCTGTCACTGTGGACCTGACGATGCGAGGTTGTCTGCAGAGGTAAGGTTTTTTGCTTATTTATGTTTTTATTTTTTTTATAAATTTCTTATAATCATTTTTAATTGTTATTGCAGGCTCTATTTTTCATGGCTGCTTGGCTTGTTTCATTTCGACAGTGTCCAATTTTGGCTGGGTTCTGTTCAGCCGGATCTAAATTCGCCTGCTTTCATTTCAACTGGGTCTAAATATGTAAGTCGAAATTCCTTTTTTGTAATTCAAGAATTAAGTATTAATTTAAAAGTTTTGAATTTGTCCCTGTAAATAAACTCTGTCCAAAATTTGGCAGAGTTCATGAACTCTGCCCAATTTGGCAGAGTTCATGAACTCTGCCCAATTGGGCAGAGTTCATGCACTCTGTCCAATTTGGCAGAGTTCATGAACTCTGTCCAATTGGGCAGAGTTCATGAACTAGCATAGGTAATGATACTTATTACTCACAGATAGTGTGGATTAGTATGAAGAGGTTTAACATGAACTCTGTCCAATTTGGCAGATTTCATGAACTCTGTCCAGTTGGGCAGAGTTCATGAACTCTGTCCAATTGGCCAGAGTTCATGAACTCTATCCAAATCGTATGTTGAAAATGATTTAAATTTAAATATAAAAAGAGAAATATATGCAGTCTTTAGTTAGTTAATTTTGTTAAATTATTGATTCTGCTTATGTGTTTAGAAATGAAAATAAAAGTAGGACTGTAATTGTATTTGCAAATGATATATCCCTTTTATATATAGGCTTGTCTTATTGGCTGAACTCTATCTACATTGACAGAGTTCATAGATCAATATATTAGTTTTATTACAAACTGTGTTAATGAATAGCTATAGATACAACAAAACTTTAGACACGATTAAACTCTACTTTGGATACAACAAAACTTTAAAATTTACTTTAGGTGCAACTAAACTATAGACATGAATAAACTTTAATTTAGATGTACTATGAAAGAACAAAAGTCAATTCTATTATGTACAAAACTGAATACCATTTTGCAACATAGCAAATTTTTGAAACATAGCCAAACTTGTGAAAAATAATACCATGCATACTTAAAAGATTGACACATTTGGCTATATATTTAGGTCTTTATTACATTTAACTTAGTTTCTTTAGCAGCCAGGTTTTAGAATTTCTAGAAATACTATCTAGATATAACACTAAAGTTAGTATTTAACTATATTTGCTCTATTCATTTTAAACATCAAAAACACTTAGAAGATTGGTACAGTAATTCCTTATAAATCCCAACAATAATAGTCACAGTCATTTTGAAAACTATTAGATGATATTATGCCACAATGGTCTTGAGTTTTAGCCTTGTAAAGGTGGCCATTCTTGGTATTATGTTTTTCTTTGGTTGCAACATGGCAAACTCGGGAAACATAATACCAAGAATCGTCACCGTTATCAGGTTGAAACTCAAGACCATCGTGGAACATGGCAAATTTGGGAAACATGGAAAACTCGAAACATAATACCATGAATTGTCAATTTTTTATGATTCTATGGAATAGTGAAAATATTTGTAGATATAATTTATGTTTAAAGTATTAAAATATCAATTAAGTTATTAATTTAAGATTTAAATTAAAAGTTAACAAGTTCATGAACTCATTCTTTGACATAAAGAAATGAACCGTTCACTTAGTATTTAACTATATTGGTTCCATTCATTTTAAACATCAAAAACACTTAGAAGATTGGTACATTAATTCTTCACACATCCAACAATATTACTCTTTTTAAGAACTATAGATGATATTAGGTAAATCTAGGTCCTTATTAAATAACTTAGTCTCTTTAGCAGCTAGGTTTTAGAATTTGTAGAATTAACATGTAGAATTTGAGTATGTAATCAGTTGATATTTGTGCAAGTGTAGACATTATATCAAATGGAAAGAGAGGAGTCTTTGAGGTGAAAGCGTAGGAGGTCTTCACAGTCTTCTGGGGTTGGTGTTACAAGTGATAATTGAAGGTTGTCAACTTCCCATCGAGATTCTAGTTTATTGTATAGTTCACATTCACTTGGTGATCGAAGAGGCGAAAGGGGTACAAATGATTCCCCTATATCTTCTGTGGGAGAATGCCGATCTCGACCCTCTATTGGTATATGAATATATCGATCTTTTAATGTGTACATACAAATTGTTTTTTTGTGTATGCAATAATTGTACTTGTATTCAAACAAAACTTTGTTTTTATTTGAAGTAGAGCATGGTTCAGAAGATGCTTGTAATTCTATAGAGAGGGAGGCAGAGCGAGCAAGGGAGATGGATGAGGGTGCAAAGCAAGGTTCTCAAGAGACTCATCATTCTACACAAGGTGATGATGGTCGAGCCATGATGCAATATGTTGAATTAACTGAGGGTTGTACACCCATTACAACATATCCATCTAATCTACCTCGGGAGCTTCCATGGGAAAGTGATGATAATCAAATGACTCTTGAAAGATGTAGATGCCACTACGGCAAGTTGAAAAATGATTTGTCTTCTATGGATCTCCCTCCGGAGAGTAAACAAAGTTTGGATATTGTTTTGGGATCACTGCAAAAGTTCATTTAGGCATATGAGAATCTCGGACCAACTACAAATGGTTTTGTTGATTTGATGCGAAGACGAAGGGAACAAGTGATGGGTCCAGACAAGTGGGCTGTTGTGAAGGAGAGAGTGACGAAAGAACAGGCCAAATCAATGTTTAACTTCAAAGAAGGTCTAAAGCGAGAAATGTTGAAAATGAAATATTTCAAGCATCCTGATCTTGCACATCTACTCTATGATTGGTTTCTCACAGCCTATGGTCGGTTTCCATGGAACGATGAGGTTTTTCAATATTTTGCTAGATTTTTTTATGCAGAGTTTTTCTTAAATATGAAGCCAGACTATACTAATGTTCATTTAGAATTTTATGGAGCTGAAAATGGTCCAATATATAATCGAAAAGGTGCACTTAGAGACCCTACAACTCTTCGACCTCCACCCCAGATATCTCGCCCACCCAGGTTGGTGGCATTAAGATCAGAGATAGAGCCCACATCTCAACTTGGGACAACTACAAGGAATTTTGTTGGCGATGGTTTATCGTCAGCATTAGTTAGAGTAGATGTGGGATTGGTTCGAGAAAAGGCTCGTTCTACTATTCGTCAAAAGTTTGTTTACAGAACTAATGATGAGATAGATGGAATGAGCATTGAAGATATTAGGGCATATGCCAAGGTTTGTCGTGACCTAGCAGCAAATGTTATACTCAATGACACATCGAGTTTGAAAGAGGTTTGTTGATTATGATATGACTTGATCTTAATTTAATCTTTTATTCATTTTGAATTGAATTTTTTGTTACATTATATGAATGATAAATTATGTTTTTTGATGTAAAGTAATAGGTACATTATGTAAATATTTATTGGTTGCAGTTTTCAAGAATGATGAATGAACATTCTTTCCATGTTTCCACTAGCGAAAATATAGAGCATATTCGAGAGGTATATTTATTATTTACATATTTATAATTATGTTTGAACTTGATATATATATATATTGAATTTTAATTTAACTATGCATCTTATTGTTAATTTGACTTATCCATGCAGGTTTCTTTAGATACGAACTTTATAAATGATTTACCATCTATTGTGAGCTAATGTTTTTAATCTTTTTATTTTAGTTTTAAGTTAATTGGCACAATAATTTTTTTGGTTTGCATTATGTTTTATTTATTAACACAATTTAAATTTATTGGGGGAGAGATAGGTTCTCTGCTTCATGCAGCAGATATTGGCACGGAGGTAATTTTGTTCACACTTGAATTGATCTTTGATAAAAGTTTAATATTTTAATTTTTATAGATTTAGTTAAAATTTGTTCAAGTAATTTATGAGATTCATAAATTGATTTTATACATGTTGTATCTTGGGTCTCTTAAATCTTTTGGAGGCAAAGGGAAAACTCCTTTGGAGGATGGTGGTGGACAAGTATTTGGAGAATTTGATGTAATTTTGTTAATAATTGAATTTTTTTTTATATATAAGTTTAATATTTTATTTTTTTGAATTTAGTTTAAATAATTTAAATGATATTCATAATCTGCTTTTATACATGTTGTAGGGTAGGTTGAGTCTAGGAGGAGGCCCTAGTGGAGGATAGCATGGTGGACATTTTTTTCTTGTTGATATGCATATATTGCAAAGACTTGATTTGGACATGTCGAGGAGATTTATTTTTGGACTAGATACATATATGTACATTGAACTTACATGTTCATGAACATTTTTTTGAAGATTATATACATGTCCTCTGAACTTGCATATTTTGTGTTTGCTTTAAATGATCTACTTATTTTTGTTTATTTAACATATTTGGTGTGATTTAAAGGTTTAGAATATGTATTTGCATATTTAAATGAATGAATGAATATGTAGAAATGAATCTTGGTGTGCAATGAATGACTGTTAGGTTTTTAAGAATGAATGAATGTTAAGATTGAATGTGAAGAATGATTTATCTTTGAATGTTAGGAAGTTTTGATAGAAAAATGAATGTTAGGTTTAAATTTTCGAAATGTTAGGAAGTTGTGATTGAAATATGAATGTTAGGAAGCTGGAAAATGAATGTTATGTTGAAATTTTGATATATGTATATAACTACTTGAATATGTTAAGAATGAATGTTACATGGTAAGAATGAATATTAGTGAAGTTATGATATAGGTAGGTTTTTATATGGATTTTAAGAATAAATTAATGTTAAGATCAAGAATGTTAAGAATATGATATTTTTGAATATTATGAAGTTTAAGAATGTTAGGAAGTTTAGGAATGTTAGAAGTTTTAATGAAAATATGGATGAACTAGGAAGTTTAAAAATGAATGTTAAGAACATGAATGTTATCTTTCAATGTTAGGAAGTTTAGGAATGTTAGAAGTTTTAATAGAAATATGGATGAACTAGGAAGCTTAAAAATGAACACAGTTAAGTTCAAATTTTAGGAATGTTAGGAAGTTTAGGAATGTTAGAAGTTTTGATGAAAATATGGATGAACTAGGAAGTTGAAAAATGAATGTTAGGAAGTTTATGAATGTTAGAAGTTTTAATAGAAATATTGATGAACTAGGAAGCTTAAAAATGAACATGTTAAGTTCAAATTTTAGGAATGTTAGGAAGTTTAGGAATGTTAGAAAGTTTAGGAATGTTAGAAGTTTTGATGGAAATATGGATGAACTAAGAAGTTTAAAAATGAATGTTAAGAACATGAATGTTATCTTTGAATGTTAGGAAGTTTAGGAATGTTGGAAGTTTTGATAGAAATATGGATGAACTAGGAAGCTTAAAAATGAACATGTTAAGTTCAAATTTTAGGAATGTTAGGAAGTTTTGACTGAAATATGAATGTTAGGTTTAAATTTTGATAAGAATGTTAAGAATGAATGTGATGGTAAGAATGGATGCTAAGGAATTTATGATACCCTGGGTGCAATGAATGAATGAATGTTAAGAACATGATTGTTATATTTGAATATAAGGAAGTTTAGGAATGTCAGGAAATTTTGATAGAAATATGAATGTTAGGAAATTTAAAAATGAATGTTAGGATCAAAGTTCAGAAATTTGTTAGGAAGTTTTGATTGAAATATGAATGTTAGGAAGTTGAAAAATGAATATTAAGTTCAAATTTTGAGATGAATTTTTAATTAATAATTCTTATTTTCAATGTCCAGGTACATTTGATGCGGCTGAAATCATGGCAAATGGGGATAACGATTTTTATTTTTTTAATTATAAGCGAAGGTTACAGGATTGTAAAGCTTTGCTAAATTAGAGCAATGATTTTAGACAACAATTTCATGAATTTTCATCGATTTGTTGTAAATAATCATTCCTCTAATTTAGCATAAGCTTCACAATCTTGGAATCTTTTCTTGTGATTAAAAATCAAATGATCGTTGTCTCCATTTTTCATGATTTCAGTTATGTGAACTTATACAAGTGATATTTTAAATTAAATATTCAGGGCGAAGAGTGGCGACAGCCACATATCCGTTATCTCATCCGTTAAGTGGTCTAATAGACATATGGGGACCAGAATAAAGTATTTTATACAAAATTAAGACAAAAATTTTACACATTGAGGTTTTCATTACCAAATAATTTTTGAATTCAAATTTCAGTATACTAGAATATGATCATTTAAAGTCTTATATTCCAGTTCCTTTCAAGATCATAGACATAGAAAGAAAAAAATATATTGTACACAACATTTGACAATGACATGGACAAAATCATTGATCTATTAATTTTTTATATAGTTAAAACATCGCAATGGAATGTCGTCCTCAATTATCCGTTCATGGTCATATTTGGACAGTTTTCATTTTTTATTTTTTAATTGTTTTCTCGATGGAACTTCAACCAATTTTATTTGAGATGCATATACTAAATGACTCTATTGACAACATATAACATCAGGTTCATAATCCTAAAAGTAGACATAATTTTGAGTCATATTGGTCTACTGAAAAAAATATCCCTTTAAAATGATGGATCCTCTCTCGTATGTATATTCGTTGTCATTGTAGTCTTCCAATAACTTCATTTTTCCTTCAGTGCATCGCATCAAATAATACTTTACATTTTTGTTGTTGTCTATAGGTGCAATCATAGCAAAAATATCTCCTATGCAAATTACAATTGACATTAGGATTTTTAATTCAATTAAATTGACTAATATACATGTGTATAAGGTGATGGACAAGAATGAACAATTGACAAAACAATGGTATTTGATCATTACCTTCTCTAACAAGATCTGAAATTCTATTGCCATCAGATGATATTGATATTTCTTCTGATTCTAATTCTTCTATGCTTGCTAGTGGCATTTTTCCTTTAGGATTAATCTCTGTGTGTTTCCATTTTTTTACATAGTTGTTCGTTATGTTTTCACAAACTTCTGTAGATTCAATATTTTCAGTGCAAATATGACAAAAGCATGATTGCTTTCTACTGTCAAATGCATAAACGTTTTGGAAGGATTTTGTTTGAATAGAGTGAAAATCTCTAGTCCCGTGTATGGTGCTAGCATCGTATGGTATTGATATATTTATATCTTGGAGCCCAACAAACCAAAAAAACCTAGTACAGAAATGACAAATTTTGATGTTAGGTACATACTTTTTTTTAAATTGACAATAAAATATAAATTAAAACATTTGTGTGTACATACCTGTGCACATCTTTTGATTTTTTATTATAATCATGGTTTAGATGTGATTTCCACCATTGAACAACCTTTGTAGCTGAATGGAATCGTGCAGAACTATGGTTCATTTGCCATCTTCGAATTGCTCTTTTTACACATGCTCCTGCACCATCATGTTCACCTTTTCCATGACCAGTTTCAAAGAAATTCCAGCAATGTTTAATGTTCAATGCTTTATGAAGTCGACATAACCAATAAAATGATCGCGAAGATTTAAATTGTCTGGCACATCCATCTGACCATATCCAATGCTCATTGAATTTAATGTTACGTCCCTTTAGTGAATTGTAGAAAATACTTTCAATACAATGCTGAACAAAATGTGTATCGTGTGTATGATCGTCGCTGATATAAAAGTGATATTCTTTAATCACATCTTGATTGTCACATGTGCTTTCAATTCCATCAACATCCTGTTGAGAATGTCTATATAAAACATCGACAAATATCGAAACTTGGTCAGAATGATAGTATTCACCCTATATCTCTTTTTCTGTAGCAAATGTGTAATTTTCTGCAAAATCAACCACTGACAAAATTGTTCCTGGTGGGAAAATTTCATGAGATTGTTTGAATTGAAGGTCTTGCCATCGTACTCTATGTGAATTCTTGGTGTATTTATAAATTTCACTTTCAAATTTCTTGAGAAAATCTGTCACACCTATTTTATCTTCTCGCAAATCAATCCTTTTGGAATGTACATCACTAGTACTTGTAATGTATTCATATCTTCTCCAATCAACGGTGACATTTGACAGCGAGTGATCAGTATCAATAGGATATTTATTGTGGAATAAAACCAAATTTCCACAACGATTACAATGTTTTCGATTGACACATTTCTTATTATAAAATACTTCAATGTGATTTCTCTCACATAGGGTTTGAGATATGAATTCACGTATTGTGGGCGGAGGTGGTGAATTTGTCCAAAACATTTTATCAAATTCAAGAAATGTGTCGTAATATAATTGAAATTGCACATGATAACGGAAACAACATGTGTCACAGATAGTAATAGGTCTAACATATCATGGTTTTAGTTGCAAAAATGTAGTGATTGACACATTAATTCCACGATGATCTTCTTTGAATTTATTGTACAATTGTACTTGTGTCATATCCATTATATGTTTTGGACTGCTTACATATACTCCTCGTGATACTCTTTGTCGTATTACATATCTTGAATTTGGTGAAACTCGAGCATGTGTCAACCAATATTCCCGTACAATATCTTTAACACTTGCTCCCATTCTATCTTTGTAAGGTTGTCTACAAATAAATGCCCAGCAAGCAAGTTCATCATTTTCATCTATTTGCATTCTGAATTTGCTATATTTGTATAATGTCTTTCTTGAGGTTCCAACTGCTTTTTCTAGCTGTGTTGTCAAACATTTTTGTTTAGTACTAGTCAAAATAATTGTTGTATGAATTGCTCTTCGTGCAGCACTAATGTCTTTCTTCCTAGATTTTCCAAACTTTTTTATTGCATCACCTATATTTTCTATCACATTATGTTTTAATTTCGACTCTTTGGTCGCCTTGTGAATACCCAATAATGACCTAGCATCTTCTAACGTCTTGGTCACTAATAAACATCTCAAAATTTGTGCTTATCCTGTTGTTAAATAATTCTTTAGAACATCATCATAAATTTTTTGACCCCGATATCATGCAACATGTATGGGTATTTTTTTTCCATATTTGTTGCAATCAACGTTTTCTAATGTTTCATTATCAATGGTGAAAGTACCTATACATCAAGTTAAATTTAATTTAAAACATGTATCAAAAAATACAATTCATTATAAAAAATGAATTTGGAAAATACATGATATATACATACCTGGTCCAATTTCTGGTTCTTGAACTTGATCTTCAATATTGACTTCATTGACATTAGTATGTAAATCACTATTTACATCTTCAACAATGGTTTCTTCAACTTCAATTTGTTCTTCTTGTACTCTATTTTCAATTTCCATTTCATCAACATTATCATGTAAAAATGTATTTGTATCTTCAATAATCGTTGCATACGTTTCTGCAAGGCTTGCTTTGTTGGCATGATATTTAAGTTTTTTTTTTCTCTATTATCACCATCATCAACACGTTTACGATCATATTTTCTTTGATGGTTTCTCTTACTGCCCATGATTGTTTAATCTATAAATTATAAATTAAAGAATCATCATTTTATAGTAAAAAAACAAAACGAAGATTTAAAAACAATTACGAAATTTATAAACACATGAACTGAAATTTACTTCACCTTATCAAAATCTTGTAAGAGTCTTTTGAAGAAAAAGTCCTTGAAAACAAATTTCCTTTGAAAATAACTTTCTTTGAATGAAATAAGAACTCTTTGACAATAAATCACCTTTGAAAAAACCCATTGGAAAAGAATAAAACACTTTCTAAATAAATCTTCTTTGTAAAACCACTAGAAAAAAAAAAACTTCTTTGAAAAAATACCTAGGAAAAAGATTTCTTTGTAAAAACCCTTGCAACGAAATAATTTTTTTGCAAAAATAATTTGGGAGACTTTGAAAAAACCTATTTTCAAAGAAATAAAAAGGAAAAATATATCTCCTTTGTAAAAATAACTTGAAATAAAATCTTATTTACAAAAATGCCTTGGAATAAAAACTATGTAAATGCACGCTTTGGAAAGAAACATTTTCTGAAAAAATCACTTGTAAAATACTTTGTAAAAAATATGTCTTTTGCAAAAATACCTAGAAAAAAAAAAACTTTGAAAAAACTCATTAGAAAAAATCATTTTCAAATAAATAAGAAGAAAAAATACAACTTCTTTAAAAAAATAACTTCGAATAAAAACTCTTTAAAATCACCATTTTGGAAAAAAAACCCATTGCAAAGAAATAAGAAGTGCAAAAAGTTTGGAATAAAAACTCATTTTGCAAAAATGTCTAAGAAAAACATTATTTCAATGTATTCCTTAGAAAGAAGTAAGAAAAAAAATACATTATAAAAAAAACTCTCTTTGCAGAAAAAACTCCTTAGAAAATCATTGGAAAAAAAACCCATTGCAAAGAAATAAGAAGTGCAAAAAGCTTGGAATAAAAACTCATTTTGCAAAAATGCCTTAGAAAAACATTATTTCAATGTATTCCTTAGAAATAAGTAAGAAAAAAATACCTGATAAAAAAAACACCCTTTGCAAAAAAAGCTCCGTAGAAAATCCCTTCAAAAATATTATGACAAGAAGTATGCGAAATTAAAATGTGCGAAATTAATTAAAGTATTTAGTTTTATTTATATAAGTTTAGACAAGAACTTTTTTTTTTTTCCCGGTCGGCGAGTTTTTTTTTACGTTTGGATATTTGGTCGAATAACCTTTGCTCTACTTGACGTCGCCATTACGGAAAAAAAGTATTCGGCCGAATAATTATTCGGCCGAATAACCTTTGAAACCTAAAGATCTGATTTTTCCTCACAGTTTTCAGGTTTCTCCATTTTCGAAAGGTAAAAATGATCTCTTGTACTACAAAGCGACCGTCGGACTTGATACCATTAGTTTTGTTATTGAATCTACTTTCTGAATATATAGATTTTGTTGTGTATAGGTAAGATATGATATTTGTAATTATTTGTTTTCTTAACAGGTGTCGAGTTTGGTTTCATCTCTTTCAAAATGCGGTGAAATGAAAAATCCACAACTTTAAAAATACACCACGAAAAAAATTGAGAAAACTATGGTGCAGTTAATTGGTTTGTCTACTTCAAAAGGGTATTCATATAATTTTTAGTTTTATATTCAATTGAGATAAAAGTTTTGCGACAAAAAAATATGTTGAAAATCGACAAGGTTTCCTCATTGATCGAATTCAAATAAATATAATAATTAGTATATAGATCCATTTGATACAAACTTATAGTCATGCAGTAGTATATTGTGGGCAGATTGTCGTAGCATATTTGTTGTTTGCAAAAGACAAGTTTAACAATGATTTTATGTGTGCGACAAAACATGGCTATTTTGTAGTCCTTTCATTTTATAAGAACACATCGTCAAACATTTACCGAATCGACATATCAAATATCAATATAAAAAAATGAAAAAAATATGGATAGCAAGCTAACATAATTCTCTAAAAGTTTACTTTTTAGTGAAAAGAAAAATTCCAAACAAAAATATCACTTTTATTCGCCCAAAAATGGAAAACATGAAAAACTCAGATTTATTTCCTCACGGGACCCCCCAAAATAGACACCCATCTTCATGGATTCACCCATTATACATTTTATATTAATGGTATGGCTTGGTCTAAGGTGGTGCTCTCAAATAGCTATTTCATTATTTCTACTTGTGTGTAGAGCTCTAGGCATTCATCTAAAATTTTCCCAAACTATCTATCGAAGTTCATTCTACCTTCATTAATGAGTTTTGACCTCAAATTTCAATCTTATTCTATGGTCATGTATTATTTATCTCGAGGAATTTATTTATATCCAATGTATTTGAATCTAAGAACCTCTCATGAGTGATTATAAAAAATCATGCCCTAGCGTGTGCAATAGTTAGTTGATTCCTTCTTGCAAAATTTTTCATGTAATTTTCCAATTTACTTTCCCACCACTAAACAGTCTCATTCTCACACAACATATATGCATGTATGCATCCATTATACAATATGTGATGTAATAGTATTACCAATATGTGTCATTATCCAAGATATATCTACATATTCATACACATAAATGGTTATTAAAACATATAAAGGTTATTAGTGTTAGTTTTTCATCATTTAATTCAATAGATATACGATATTAACTGAAAGAACAACATGTATAGAATATCAAGCATAAGAGACAAGAGACAAGAGACACAAAACATTTCATCGAGGAAAAACAAGAAGGTGAAAAACCCCACAACTTCCTCAGAGATAGAATAAGCATCAATACAAGGATCACCATGATTAAACCCAAGAGATAGATATTTCCAGTAGCATGCTCCTCCTCCACTTGTGCGCACCCTCCTCTTCTCTCACTAATGTGAAGTGAGTGAATAATGGAATGTGTAAAATGAGTGAGACACACTCTCTATTTATACACTACTTTACTTGTCTTTTAAATTTAACTGGGTTGGCCCCAACTTAACCACTTAACATAATGTTGACTGGGCCGAACCCACTAGGGTAGTCTAATAACCCTTTAACCCGCAAGACTCATACAGGGACGACCCCATCAAGGTGGTCTAATAACCCATCAAGTATAAGTTACAACACTTACAATATAACTTGCGACACATGCAAGTACAACTGATGACACTTCCAATCGGAGGAATAATACATCTTTGTTGGGGATACAATAAAGTACAAATACAATATACAAGTGAATATCTTCCGAAGTTACAAATACATCAACACTCCCTCTTAACTAGGAAGATATTCTCTTGACACACAGCATCAATACATATAGGCACAAGTCTTCAATTCTGGAGCTGGATCATCGTCACTGGATCACAGAGCATCATCGTCACTTTTGTTGTACCTCAATTATTCTCATCATAGGAAGTTCTACAGAGACATCCCTTTTTCATGGTGGATGTAGGAATAGCCTCCATGTAGGTCTTCATCATCTCTGCGAGCAAGCCATCAAGTACGTACACCTCAGGACTGATTACACTACCTCTACAACACCTGGAAGATCTCTCAGGACTGATTACACTACCTCTGCAAAACCTACAAGAGCATCTCAAGACTGATTATATGCCTCTGCAAAACCTATGTACCATACTAGCACCTCATCGTCTTTAGATCATCGTCATCGTCCATGGAGCACAACCCAAATGCACATCTCACAACACTTATATACACCGGCATGGGAGGACCTACCTTACCACCATCCGGGAAGGGCTCATCACTTACATAATGACCATGGGAGGAGCTAACTACCACCATGTCGGAAAGGCACAGCACTTACATCATGACCATGGGAGGACATACCTGCCACCATGTCGGAAAGGCTCAGTACTTACATCTGGACCATGGGAGGACATGCCTACCACCATGTTGGAATGGCTCAACAAATACATCAATGAACATTGGAGGACACAACTGCCACCATGTCTAAAAAGCCATGTCCATCCCTTACATATCACCATGGGAGGACATACCTACCACCAGGTGAGAATGGCCTAGCCCTTACATTTGCACCATGGGAGGACATACCTACCACCATGTGAGAATATCCCCAGCCCTTACATCTGCACCATAGGAGGACCTACCTACGACTATGTGAGAATGGCTTATGTGCATCTGTGTCTCCAGACTCATCACTTCCCCTTGGAAGGAATCTCGATCTGAAGTACACCAAGTCTCTCTCTGAAGTATTCAAACTTCACCCTGGCCAACGACTTAGTCAACACATCGGCTATCTACTCATTCGTCGCAACATACAGGAGCTTCACTGCTCCTCTCTGCACCATATCCCTGACATAGTGATATTTGATCTCTATGTTCTTCGACCTGTCATGGAACACCGAGTTCTCAGACAGCTTCATACAACTCTAGTTGTTACAAAAGATACCAGTAGCATCCAATAGGAGATCAAATAACTCAGATAGTAGCTTCCTAAGCCATACTGCCTCACAACTAGCTGAACAAGCTGCGACATACTCTACTTTGTCTGTACTCAGTGCTACGTAGGACTGCTTCTTACTAAACTAAGAGATCACACCTGATCCCATACTGAGGAAGCAACACCCTGAAGTTCTCTTCCTATTTGCAGCACTGCCTTCCCAATATGAATCAACATAACCCTCCAGGTCAAACTTTTGATTCGCATCATACTTGATCCCATAGTCAACCGTACCCTTCAAGTACCTCAGAATATGCTTTACAACAACCAGGTGAACACTTCTCCGATCCATTAGGAACTAGCTCAATGTGTTCACATCAAAGCAAATATATGGTCTCGTGTTCGTCAGGTACATCAAGGACCCAATCATCTGATGATACACCGTGACATCAATCGGCTCAGATGAAGCATCACACAGAAGCTTCAAGTTTGATGCCATATGTGTGGCCATGGCCTTGCATTCCATCATCCCGAACCATTTCAGGATATCTACTGCATACTTCCCTTGTCCAAGGAAGATTCCATTTGCACTCTGCCACACCTCCATGCCTAGAAAGTAGTGCATCATCCCCAAGTCCTTCATCTCAAACTCGACAGCAAGCTTCCTCTTCGTGTCGGCAATCAAACTATCCTCACCTGTAACAAACAGGTCATCCACATACAATAGAAGTATAAATGGATTACCTTCCTCAGCCTTGTAGTAAAGGTTGGAATCCGCTTTACTCTTAGTAAAGCCCAAACTAGATAGGAAGCTGTCTATCCTACCATACCAAGTTCTAGGCGCTTGCTTCAAGCCATACAAGTCTTTCTTCAATCTGCACACATATGACTCCATGTCATGTGTCTCAAAATCGAGTGGCTGCTCCACATACACTTCCTCTTCAACTACACCATATCCATCTGGTGTATCTTCCACTTCATCACTGCAGCTAGAGCAAGTACTGTTCTGATGGAATTGTATCTGGCTACAGGAGCAAAAGTCTCTTCATAATCTATCCCTTATTTCTGGGAGAAGCCACGAGCTACAAATCTCGCCTTGTATTTCTCTATGCTACCATCTGCAGCATGCTTGATCTTATAGATCCACTTGGAAGCCACAATAGACTTCCCTTCTGTTCTTTGGACCACATCCCAAACATCACTCTTCATGATCGACTGGTATTCCTCAATCAGGGAATTCTTCTATTACTGCATCCCAGATCCTGGGAACTTCAGATTCTTTAATATATTCAATAGATAGTTTTCTTGAACTTCGTTGCTGGAACAAATGTTGTAGTCCTTATTTTGTAAGTGTGTACATGATCTTTCCTGCAAGTCAAATTCAATTGCATGATTAGAAACTTATAGTTTTTCAAAAACACATTCTTATGCATCAATACATATGTCATACAGTCATGCAATTATCTTAGCCAATGCTTCAATACAACATTTATCCATATCCCGTAACTTTCTAGATGTCTTCCATCTCTACCAGAACTTTGTTAAGAGTGTCCATAACTCCCAACATGTCAGCAAAGAGGTTTCATTCTAGATAAGTAATAATGGAATGTTGTACAGTACCATAGGCCACTTACCCATTACTTGCATATTAATAGTATCTTGTTCATTAATGCAACTTTTCTAATATGCATAATATACATCCTAAATCTAGGAACATAAGTATGTACATGAATGGACAACAACATTTAAGTAATCATATATATAATAAATGACAATTCAAATACTTATCTTTGTTTAGTTGTAGGGTGTACTCCCTCTCAATCTTTGCTTCCTTGCAGGAACTGCTGGAGTGTGCTCCCTCTTGATCTTTGCTTCCTGGATTACCTGTCCTTGAACTTATATTCATTCTGGACCACTATGCATGCTTAAGTGTGCACTAGTGTCATCCTCAAGATCTCATACATGATCATACATCCATTAGTATAATCTCAATACTATCAAAACATTATGATCCTAAATAAACTTAACATGTATGGTCATGATTATTTCACACACAGGTAATTTATCACAAGCATTAATATTCAAGGTTTCAGGGAGGACTTCTATTACTTATGCATATTCTTATTGACCATAGGACTCTTCTGGTTAGTTATATCATCAATCAAAGTAAGAAACATAATATGCATAAATTGTTGATTACTTAAACTTCTAACTTCAAGAATAATCATTCATACAAAAGTATAAGATCCTAACACAAGGTAGGATTCTAACTTGATATAGGAAAAACATACCTGGTTATCATGTTTGCTAGTTATGTCTAACATATCCAAACAGTGTCTTCTTGTTCTCTTCAATGACTTGTGCTTAGGAACCTGCATAACTCATAAGTTAACCATTGTAGAACCAAAATATACATACCTCGTAAGTAGATCTTCTATAATGGCTATGGATGAGTCTTTGTCTTCATGTCACCGTGTTCATGTATTCTTGATCTAGAACTTGATTTGTCTTTCTTGATTTACCTTTCATGTTAGCGGACAACATCAACCTCATACAACACCACAGTGCATTAGTACAATCATAAGTGTCATAACCCTAATCAATGAATGTCTTCTATCATTCACATGCATTCATACTTTTACTAAAGTGATGAGACAAGTCTAATATTAATCAATATTGTACTAACCTCAATAATATGAAGACAAACATATCATAAACTTAATCATCAACAGATTTAAAAACATACCTATATCTCTTCAAGTCATATCTGTCGGGATTGCTTGTAGCCTTCCCATGGAAAGCCTTAGCCTCATCTCCCTCTGGAATTGGAACTTCTTCACTTATGCAGGTGTCCAATTCATTCTCTTCTAGGATTAACCCAATCCACTTTCATTTGCTGAAACTGGATCTGGAGCTGGATTAGGGTTTGTCAAAGAAACCCTAAAAATTCAAACTTTGAATTTCAAACTTGTGAATGGATGGAAAGATGTGGCTTGCTGAGCTGATCAAGCTGGTATACTTCAATTTTGAAAAATGCAAAATTTGACCCCTCAAAATTGCCTTTGAAACTTCTGGATTCACTAGACAGGACCCTGAACTAGGGTTTGATAAAGTCCACCCTTCTACCCAACCAAAAGGTTCGATCCAAAGCTCTAAAATTCGATTTTTCTGAGGATACTTTAGCCGTGGTCACAGACATAAAAAATTCCAACTTTTGTAGAAGCCCTAATTTTCCATCTTTCCGATCAAAATCCCGAACTAGGGTTTGATCAAGCCCGACCTTCTGCGGAACCAAAAAATTTGATCTTGGTCTCTAAATTTTGATTTTGCTGAGGAGCATTCAGCCATGGTCTCTGATTCCAAAAATTCCAACTTTCTCCGAAGCCCTAAATTCCCGCAACAGTGACAAGCCAAGAATGAAGGTGCTTAGAATTCAAATCTATTTTGACAGAAATATGCACCTGATTGTTTCTAGTGCATATCTGAAATTACGCATCCAAAGGGTCCGAAAATTCTGCCTGTGGTATCCTGACCTATCATATTTCCAACCCCATAGGTCTGACCTTAATTGGATTCTCTGAGAGAGAGTTATACCAAGTGTCGCAACGTGACCTATTTATGGGAGAAAACAAGAGAGTGAACTTGTACGACATTCCACATGTCACTAGTTCAATTTCAGCTTCTGAGAAACTTACCAGAGAAATTACAGTCCATTCTCTTACTATCCTAGCCCACAAATTTTAATTTGGATATTCCTAGCCCAAGTTGTGACCTTTTTCCCTAGGTCACCTGTTTATGAGTGAGATCTGGAAGTGGCAGAAACCCTAGATTGTACTGATCATAAAACACAAAGTACAACGAATCATATGTTGTGCGTTTGAAAAAAGATACATGCGGATGTTATCTACGACCTGTAGAAGTTTCAGATCCTGCACCTTCGCCCAAATGGAGTTATAGCGAAAGAGCTAAGATGACTGGTTTTTGCTATATCAAGCCCTAGCTTCCAATTTGTCGCAAGTGCAACAAGTCTCATAAATACCATACCATGCCTTCCTTCAGGATAGCTCTGATACCATGTTATTTTTTCATCATTTAATTCAATAGATCTAGGATCATAACTGAAAGAACAACATGTACAGCATATCAAGCATAAGAGACACAAAACATTTCACCGGGGAAAACCAAGAAGGTGAAAAATCCCGCAACTTCCTCAGAGATAGAATAAGTATTAATACAAGGATCACCATGATCAAACCCAAGAGATAGATATCTTTAGTAGCATGCTCCTCCTCCACTTTTGTGCACCCTCCTCTTCTCTCACTAATGTGAAGTGAGTGAATAATGGAATGTGTAAAATGAGAGAGACACACTCTCTATTTATACACTACTTCACTTGTCTTTTAACTTTAACTAGGTCGGCCCCAACTTAACCACTTAATATAATGCTGACTGGGATAACCCCACTAGGGTGTTCTAATAACCCTTTAATCCACAAGACTCATACAGGGCTGACCCCATCAAGGTGGTTTAATAACCCATAAAGTATAAGTTATGACACTTACAATATAACTTGCGACACATGCAAGTACAACTAACGACACTTCCAATCGGAGGAATAATACATCTCCGTTGGGGATACAATAAAGTACAAATACAATATACAAGTGAATATCTTCTGAAGTTACAAATACATCAACAATTAGGACCTAAACGAATATTTGCATGCTCATGAGCCATGAACAAGTCCTTGAATGACTACACAAGCTCTCTAGATGGGAATTTCTCTAACACACAAAGAACGATCCATGTGTAACTACATTAACAATTCTCTTTTATATGTAACTACACAAGCTCTCTATATGGTGACCCTAGAGCTTGGATACTAGCCTAGAAACACAAGAGCCTAGCCTACAAACCCTAGTTGGTAGCGTAAACCCTAGTTTGTATTCTAATCACACTGAAACCGTATTATGTAGCCTAAGATCTAGCCCTAAATTATAATACATATAAAAATTAAATCATTTTCATTGTACATATATATTCATGTGCATACATTTGAATCCAAATCACTATACACATATATGCATAGTTTCTCATCTATATAGAAAGGGTGCATACAACTAGAAAATCGTTGTACCTAGCACCAGATACCTAGCTTAGAAACCTAATGGTTTGAAATTGGTTGTACCATGAAGATTTTTATATGGTGGATATGCACACCTACGGAAAATTTCTCAATGGATGTCAAACCTAATATTATCATAACATTAGTAAAGCTTAGTCCAACATGTAGTAATGCTTACATGTTTTAGTGTTGATGGCGCACTAATGGATGCATGCAACTTGATGAGGGTGCATTTGTGACTCCATTGATGTAATGCAAGTCCTAAATGTATTTAACAAGTGTATGAGTGTCCAATAGATGAATTATGATGTCCTAATACCCCTCAATCCCTTCCAGATAGAATTCGAAAGCATTTGGGGTATTGGGGTAACAAGTTGGTGTGTTGAGGTGGATAGCCTAAAAAATACACCTCATAGTAGTCATTTATTGTAATGTCAACTATATGTGTTTAAGTCAATGTGTCTACATAATAATAGATTGCTATCACACAATGATAAACTAAGGAAGTCCTAATTGTAAATGGTAGTAGATGTGATGGTCATCAAATCAAAGGTGGCTATATCTATGAGTGAGAATTAATGAGCTAGCTATACATTGTGCTCAAGGTTCTCCTATTTGTATGGTGACAATTGATTAAGAAATGATTCCATAAGTTGGTTATTAATTTGTTGCATGATATTAAGTATAAAAAATAGTCAATATAAATACTAGTGATGACATTTCATTATGTAGAGTATGGACATTTTGGATCTCATTATGTATAGCTATTAAAAATCATGTTGGATCTCATATAACCTTTTGACAACAATAGAAATTTTCTATTTTTAATTATTCTTTTCCTAGTACTCAAGTTCCCAATATATATCTTATGTGCCATGAGGTGTGATTTGTCCATCCATTTATTCCATTTGTTTTTAGATTAATTCTCACACATTATTTTGTTTGAGTTAGCCTATGTTTATAATGTTTTCTTAACATAGATACCATTACAAGATTTTACATGTGGAAAGATAAACCAAGCTAAACTATGATATCCAACTTCTCTTCTAAGATCTAGGTAAGCTTCAGGTTGATTCACATTATCAAGTAATGCATGGACATCATTGGTACCAAAACTTAAGACCGCATGCCATGGATGGATACTAATATAGACAACATTAGACAACAAGATACTAATATAGACAACATCGATATAAATCACATAACTGAAAATCCATGTACATCAAGGCTACAAAACTCATCCAAACATAAACAATTTTTGGCAAATAGTGGAACATGGTTCCCAATCTACATACAATGGCAAATCGTTCCCTATAGAAAATGCGACAACTCATGCCGTAGATCCAAAATACATGGCAACTCGTGCTGTAGATACAAAGTACATGGAAACTCGTGCACAAAAGTGCCACATCATGGCTCGCGTACATAACATGGTGTGTCAAGCATTGTGACCACCCCCGTCACTCACAAGCGCATCTCCAAAGTCGATCTTCCTACTCTTCAAGCTACTAGTACCTCGGGTCTTATTCCGTCTAGGAGTAGACCGTCTCTCCGGGCTCTGGAACAAATGATATAAGATACCGTCATTTTCAAGCATTTGCAACATTTACCACATTTATAAAACAAATGTAGAATTCAAATCTTAAATAAATCACCTTTGATGCGAGTGGGAAACGTGAGGTAGGTGCCCTGGATCTGCAAAGCCTCTCAGCAATTCTAGCCTACAACATTTACAACAATCATTTCATTGAAAATTAATAATTGCTTAAATTGATTTTTGTTAATGCATCAAAATATTTTCATAAATTAGTTTGATTCTCATCGTGAACATGTCCAACGATGGACATGGCTGGGATTCTAGGCTAGTAGGTGGAGCAGATGGCTAGACAACCAGCTCCAATGCAGTCATGGGGGGGGAGGCATAGATGTAGTTGCAGCCACTACAGGTGCAACCACTGGAGATACGGATGAGGATACTGGAAGAGTAGATGCCACAATAGTGGCAGGAAGTGGGGAAGATATGGTGGGGGAAGACATGGTGGTATGGGGTGGAGGAGGACGTCATGGATGATGGACCCCTGCTAGTTGTACGATAGAGGGTATCAAACAAAAACAGATAGGGGGGATGTTGAGGGATGGTGCATGGGAGGGAAGTCCTGCATAGAGGGAGGAGGATGGATGGAAGGGAGGTTGTGGACGAAGAGGGGAAGCTAGAAGGAAGTGGGGGCGTGGACGAATGGGGGAGGATGGATAGACAGGGGGGCATGGATAAATTGGGGAGGATGTAGAGACGGGTGGGCATGGACGAGTGGGAGAGGATGGATGGAGGGGGGAGTATGGTCGGAGAGGGGAGGATGGATGGAAGGGAGAGGGTGGATGGAGGGAGGGGTATAGATGGAAGCGAGGGGGGGGGGGGCATGACCAATTCTTGTTCTTGTCCATCGTTGCCTTGTTTTTTTGCCGAGCACTCACTTGGGTGGGCGCACTTCCGTTTTCCTGCGGACTCGTTTCCTTGGGTGCACATGCACCGGGCTTGCAAGGCGGGCTCAAAATGTTAAGCCGTGACCAATGCTTGTTCTTGTCCGTCGTTGCCTTGTCTTTTTTCCCGGTGCTCACTTGGGTGGGCCCGCTTACATTTGTGGGCAGATGGGAGAGGGTGGAAACATAGGACTAAAATGGGAACCTGCAGCTATTGGTGGCACCTACATATACATTTGTAATATCACAACTTAGTAAACAAACAATAAATTAAACCATAGTAAGTCGTAAAAATTCAAATTAAAAGCGTGCTTTTAACTACACATTGTACCTGTGTATATGGTGATCTGCCAATCCCTGGAGGGGATGGTTGATCACTGTAGTGTGGGAACACATGTGGACACCAAAATGCATGCATGTTATGAACATGTTAAAAAAGTCATTATTTAGGAAATCAAGATATTCAAAAACATTGTATGAACTATCAACGTGTATGCCATAAATATAAATACTTAAGTAATATAAATGACATAAGTAATAACAATATTGTGTGAGGTACTGAAAATGCCTCCATGTGAGGTGCCGCAATTTCAGTTGCAGCTGCAATTGCTACATCCAGGTTGGGAGATCCTACGTTCTCCAATGTTGGTGTCTCAGCTCTGAATAACTGTAAATTGAAATAATAGTTTAAGTCAAGCAAAAATACTTTAAAAATAATTTACAAGTTATCAAGTGATAATTGAAAACACATTAAAAAAATTGTTGACCTGATCCATATAACAACCCTCGATCGGGCCAAGGCAAGTGTGCCCGCAATGGGGACAAAGATGTGGCATTGTCCCCATCGAACTAGAATTCCCAACATGGCTGCCACCAGTCACAGGTCTATCCTGGCCCTATCGTGAAGGCCCTGCACCTGGATCTCTATCAAGGTCAACCGACCTCTCCAATGTAGTCGTTGATACAAAGGAAGTGTGTCTGAGGAGTCCACGTGCAACATTCCTCATTGCCTCCTTGATCTAATCAAGTCTGTGGGGTAATTGAGGTGGCTTGGGAGAAGGGTTGGGGTTGCGCCTAGGAGCTGGTGGCCCTCTCAATGGGTTCCTCCTAGCAGCAAGTCGATCTTCGGAAGAGCCATGCCCAACACCCTAGAACTCGGTTATGTCAAAATAGTTGACATGTAAACCGAGCATAAACTCGGCCCATAGTTGCCGAATTAAATACTTTGGAACCTCCCTATTATTGCAGGGAGGTTTATCGTACACCATGAACCACCTTTGCATCCAATTGTCCCTCCATGGTTAGTAATGACACCAATCCATGGAGACACATGGCTTTCTAGTGTTGGGTGGTTGTTGTGTTCTTGGATCGGTGAACACACTGTATAATTGGGCCTTTGTAATATTCAATTATTTTATTGCTTCCTTGGAAATGCTCGGGGAGTAATACTCCCACATCCTATCTCTATATTCAGTCATGTCGGTCAATTGGCGATGTGCATGGATGAGGGAGTCAATTGAGCTCTTAATTGATGTGGCAAGAGACACTCCAGATGGTTCCCCCATGTTTCTTAGTTCTCAAGTGTGCACTCTCATTTCATTACATAATGGTTAAAGTCATCTTGTTCAACATTTGGTTGGGGGTTTTGGTTTTCTTCGGCATTTGGATTTTGTTAACGGTTTTATTCGGCATTGGGTCCAAGGTTTGGGTTTTCTTGTGTTCCACCGGACTCTGGGTTAATATTTTGTTCACTCATTGTCTTGGTTTACAATCTACAATTGAAAATTGGTCCATTTTTTAAAAAATTTGGGAATTATTAACAATTTAATAAACAAAAAAAATCAAAAAATTGACACAAAGAATGAATAAAATGACCAAAAAAATCAAATTTACCTATCCAATCGACGTGTTGATGAGTTGGTGGATTGACTTGGTGGGTTTTGTAGTGGAAATGGCCTCTTTTGGTGGCTATAGTCACGTGCACGCGGAGGGGAAGTCGCGCCCAGCTCCAATGAGAAGAATGGGAATATTCGGCTCTATTTGCTTTTTTAATAGGAGCACATGCGTGCCCCTAAGCACACACGTGCCTCGGATCGGTACCGAAACTAGCAGCGCATGCGCGCTACCTTAGGTGCATGCACGTAGTTGTTTTCATCCTGCTACCACATCCCCGTTGCAATTGTTTGGGGGATCAACTTTGTGCGCCCGCCCTACATAAATTAATACTTATCTACCATGTTAATATCCCTTATCTATCAAGTTGTATACCAATGAATTATAAGTTAAGTCTCCTCTAATTTTTTATAAGTAATTAAGTTGTTAATACATTATTTATATTTTTCTATTAAGTTGTTAAGTTGTTTTTAATTTTTTTTTAATTAAGTTGTTAATAAGTTATTTATATTGTTAATACATTATTTATACTAGTTATTCTTAAGGATTTGTGAATTTTGGGTTTAAAGACATTTTTCATTTTTGCATTGGTTACCAAGAGTGCATGGAGACTTATCCAAGGGAAGAGGCTCTAGGTCCAACATATTGTACAAAAGTATATATTGAAGGATATATTAGGAGATTTGTAAAGAAATTTCATAATGTTTCAATCATGTGGAAGGTTGTAGTATTAGCCTTTCCTATAGGTCAAAATAGGGGAACATCCATGGGTAGGTTGCAGTGAATATTATCATTTTCATAGAAATATGGTCCATGACTAAGGTACAGTACCTTGAAAACTCAACAATTTTTGGATAAGCATGGAAATTTACTGAGGTTATCGAATCCAGAGGTGAAGATGCAGTTTATTAGACTAGTTTTGTGGGACAACTTCAATCCAGTCATGCTAGAGTCAAGGATGCTAGACTGGTTTTTTGATATAGTCTAAGAATTTGATAACAGTATATACCCCAAAGGTTGTTTATAAAAATATTGGTATTCGAGGGGATTTGGAGAAACAAATTTAGTGGTGGAGAGTAGTATGGAAACTGATGTTACCTTCAAAGGTTCATATATTCATCTGGCTTTTGTTAGAGGAATAAAGAGGGGGTGCAGAAATGTCCTTTCGAAAATAAAGGTGAAAAATAAATTTTCATATTGTAATGTCATGTTTCTTATCAATTGAATTCTAGAAGGAACTATAGACCTTAACAGGTCTAAGGAATGCTTTGTTTGGAAATTCTATTAAAGAAGGCTTAAAAGTTTGGTGTCAGAACTCAATCAAAAGAATTATAGGGCTCTTCCTATAGTTGTGGCCTGGGGCATATGGTTGTTTAGGAATGCAAGTTTAGTTGATGATTTCATTATTCCTCCTCTCCAATGTGTTGTTTATGGACTTGATAGTTTATCCAATTTTATTCAAGTTAAGAGGGTAAACAGTGCACGACAAGTTGCAGTAGAAGTGATAGCTAAATCTCTACCTTTGGAATTCTTTTATGGGGCCTCCTAGGTTAACCCAAGGACATATTTTTCTATAGGATAATCATTCTATGAGTTTTAAAGGTGTAGTGGGTTATGGATAAAATGATCTAGCTAAGTTAATGGACCTTTGTTTATCCCTACTACTAGCACTTGAAAAACGGGTCAATAATATTCATATTTTTTGTTATTCCGTGCTTATTGTCAAATGGGTGAAGATGAAACTCATGATGATGAATTATATACTACAACCTATTCTTACTGAAGTTCTTTCTTTGTCTCGATCATGTGACCACATTTATTTCTCCCATGTGGTTAGGAAAAGGGACCAAGTTGTTGATTGGATTTAAAAGGATGTTGTGTAGCTAGATTATGGTGAGTGGATCATCATTGAAACAAATGGGGCCAATATCTTGGAATATCAACAATATCCTTTTTTAAAGATTCATTCTAGTTATGGTGTGAAATGGTTTTTAAAAACGGTTCATTTGATAGGTAATTTCATGAATAGTTCTCATATATGTATATTTGGGACATTATATTGTTATTTGGACTTAGATGGTTATGGTTTCATGTTGCATCACATTGTGGGGTTTCAAGTAAGATATATTATGAGAATGTTGATTTGGTTCAAGGATTTTATTTTGGCCAGTTAGGGATTATAAAGTGCTTCTTTTTTGCACATATGAAATCAAATTTTATATTCCCTTATAATAAAATTAAGTTCTCTTTTCTCCAAAATTAAAAAATATTATTTTTATTATTATTATTATTATTCCCTTAAAGTAAACCATAATTCAACAATTTAGGTAACATTTAGGTTGATATTAATAAAATGTCCATTAATTCATTGTAAAATAAAACTTTTCAAAATAACCTCCTTGTTCATTAAAAAACACTCCCCTTCCTACTATATGTACATCCAGGTAAATGTGTTGGCTTGAGAGTAGGGTGCAATGGTGTTGATCATGGTGTGATAGTCAATTTAGATTAATGATAACAATCATAATCCTTAATTCTAGTAGTTTCATGTTAGTTCCATAAAATTTCCCCTCTTATCATCATACATGACCAAAGTGCCTCTACATACACTAAGGATATGGATATGCTTTTTCAATTCTAATCATCATTTGTGACAAAAGTCCCTATGCACACATTAAGTTATGGGTATGTTTTTTCAATTCTAATTCCAAATTAATAACCTAGGGAAGTTTGTGAAAGTTTTAGAGCATACAAAGCTTCAAAGGTATACTACTTATGCATGGATCTGTCTCTAAATGAACTTCTCACTAGAACTTCCAGAGGCAACCAATTTAATATGGGAAGATGAATACTGGGTCCAACCTCTGGATTACAAACAACTTCCCTTTCGATGCTAGAAATGACATGAGTATGGACATCTGAGCAGAGATTCCCCAACCCTTAAAACTACTGCAATCGCAACTCGGGAGAAAATAGAAAAGTTAAGGGACAACGAAGGATTTACTTAGGTCTAGAACCACAAGAAACTAGGAAAAACGACCATCCACCCACCCCAATCATAGAAGAACACAGAGAAAAAGAAACAACCTAGGAATAGGTTTGAGACTTTGAGTAGTATGGATATCGAGGAGGGGGAACTCAACAAGGATAAAACTCCTTGCAACGAAGGACACAAATCCCCAACTAGGCTCGAAAACATGCAGATGGAGGAGGTAGCGGAAGACATGGAGGAATAAATTCCGAAGGAGATAGAGGATATGGACTTAGGGGATCTAGATCTAGATGAGATAAAGAAGGAATGTGGCAAGAAAAGGAAAGGATACGTATCCATAAGGAAGTTGGAACTTCTACAGTAGGCCATCCTTAAAACAAAAGCCTCCCCTCATCTAGGCATTGATAAAGATCCAGTGAATGGAAACAAAAGAAAACAACTCGAGGAAGGGGAAAAATGTGGGAGAAAGAGGAATAGGCAGAGAATAGAAGATATTGGGACCAGGATGGTTGAATTAGGCCAATACCCGACGATAAGGGTGGCCTTCTCAGAAGTTAATAGGATCTCCCAATGAAGATAATAATTTGGAATATTCGATGGGTCAATAAACCAAGGAAAATGAAGACCCTACGGAATAAGTTAACAAACGAAAAACCAGTCATGTTATTTCTACAAGAAACCAAATGCAACTCAGACACTATGCAGGTGATTGGAGGGAAACTATGGTGAGGAAGTTAGGTGATAGCTATTGATGCAAGGGGTGCGGCTAGAGGAGTAGCTATTCTATGGAAACCTACAGAAATTCTCTGCAACAACTTCAGAGCAACTAGGTTCTCCATCAGTGTGGACTTCCAGATTTGTAACTAGAGGTAAGAGGGATTCTCACCAATGTTTATGGCCCAAGTATTATGGCTTAGAAACCGGCCTTCTTATCACACCTGGATAAGGAAGCGCAAGATATTGATGTTAAATTTTGAGCATTAATTTACAATACTCTAGGATCTTTACTGAGAGAACAACATGTATAGTATATCAATGCATATCAATCATAACAAGCATGTCAATCATTCCAAGAATAAAAAGAATGAGAGACAATAGACACACAGAGTTTCCGTGGGAAGAACCCTAAGGTCAAAAACCCCACAACTTCCTCAAAGATAGATAGAGCAATGGCTCAACCAAAGTACAACCAAAATACAAGAGATAGTCTTCTACTAGCAGATGATCCTCCTCCTCACATGTGTGCCACTTTCCGAGTGAAGGAAGAATGAGTTTCTAAGTGATCCAAATAGAGATCTCCCGATCTCTACTTATACTTGACCTGTTTGCCCAATAACCTTATGGGGCCGACTTGTCTAGCTATGTACATCAACCATATATTATATAAATTAGGGCCGACCCCACACATGGTGGTCTAATAACCCATCAGCAAGTTAACACACTTGTGACACTTGTCAATACACATGATGACACTTCCGTATAGAGGAATGACACATCTCTATAGGAGTACAATAATATATAAATGAAATACATGGATGAAATACATTCCGAAGTTAGATATACATCAACACTCCCTCTTAACTAGGAAGGTATTTCTCGACACAGATCTGCTAGCACAAGTCTTCTTCTCTGGATCATCATCATCGTCACTATTGCTGCTATCTCAACCAATCTCTAAATCTACTCATCATAGGAAGTTCTACAAAGCCAGTCCTTTTTCATACTGGATGTAGGCCCACTACCTGTAGGTCTTCATCATCTGTGCGAACGGTCTGATAGAGGTGGTCTCTTAGGACTAATTTTATGTGTTGATGCAATACCTAACAAGAGAATCCCAGGAACATTTATGTGCCTAAGAACAACCTGCAAGATCTCCCAGGACTGATTACATGCATCGCCTTCACAATACCTTTAAAGAGCATCCCAGGAACATTTATGTGCCGCAACACGACTGACAAGATCTCTAAAGAGCATCCTAGGACTTATTACGAGCACACAACTCAACCTCTCGGATCTCCAGGACTGATTACATGTGAATAGAAAATACCTTTAAAGAGCATCCCAAAAACATTTATGTGCCGCAGCACGACCGGCAAGATCTCTAAAGAGCATCCTAGGACTTATTACGAGCACACAGCTCAACCTATCGGATCTCCAGGACTGCTTACATGTCTCTATAGTAATACCTCATCCCAGGACTGATTACGAGCACACAGCTCAACCTATCAGATTTCTGAGGACTGATTACATACTACATAGCATTACCTCATCCCAGGACTGATTACAAGCACACAACTCAACCTATCAGATTTTTTAGGACTGATTACATGCTATTTGCACAACCTGCCACATATCATCTCTGACCTCCAAGTATCAACCTAATACTTATGATCTAACTGATCATCATCGCACGAAGCATCATCCTAATGCTCATGATCATACTGATCATTATCATTGTACCATCCTGATACATATCATCTGGAGAAACATCCTGAAGCTCATCATCATGATCATCCTAATCATACAATGCATCCACCTAATGCATACCAAGTATCTAACAGATACATATCACCATACATGATCCACCTGATCATACAATGTATCCACCTGATATATATCAATATACATGATCTACCTGATCATACACAGTATCCACCTGATACATATACAGATACATGGTCCAAGCATCCAACATGATGCATATACAAAATACATACAAATGATCCAACTGATCATATCCAGCATCCAACATGATGCATACATACATATACATATAAATGATCCAACTGATCATATCCAACATCCAACATGATGCATACATACATATACATGTAGAGGATCCAACTGATCATATCCAGCATCCAACATGATGCGTACATACATATACATATAAATGATCCAACTGATCATATCCAACATCCAACATGATGCGTATACAGAGCAGTAACTGGAGGATCTTCCTGATGCTCATCATCCAGCGCTTACATCCACATCCATGTGAAGGATCCTCCTTCCAA
Source organism: Larix kaempferi (assembly GCA_027924585.1). Taxonomy (NCBI): domain Eukaryota; kingdom Viridiplantae; phylum Streptophyta; class Pinopsida; order Pinales; family Pinaceae; genus Larix; species Larix kaempferi. The sequence goes on along the minus strand of BSBM01000229.1, from coordinate 16,680,294 downwards.
CATGCTTGGAATGGCTTCAGCAAATGTCTCCATCACTTCTTCCTCGAAGTGTCGTCGATCTGAAGAACACCAAGCCTCTCTCTGAAGTATGCGAACTTCACTCTGGCTAGTGGCTTCATCAGTACATCTACAATCTGCTCATCCATCGCAACATACAAAAGCTTCACTGCTCCTCTCTGCACCATATCCTTGATATAGTGATATTTGATCTCAATGTGTTTCGACCTGTCGTGGAACACTGGGTTCTCAAATAGCTTCACACAACTCTGGTTATCACAGAAGATACCAGTAGCCTCCAACAGAAGATCAAATAAATCAAACAGTAGCTTTCAGAGCCATACTACCTCACAACTAGCTGAGCATGTTGCAACATACTCTGCCTCAGCTGTACTCAGTGCTACGCAGGATTGGTTCCTGCTAAACCAAGAGATCACCCCTGATCCCATACTAAAGCAGCACCCAGATGTACTCTTCCTATCTACAACACTGCCTGCCCAATCTGAATCAACATAACCCTGCAGGTTAAACTTCTGATTTGCATCATACTTGATCCCTTAATCAACTGTACCCTTCAGGTACCTCAGAATATGCTTTACATCAACTAGGTGAACACTCCTCGGATCCGTCAGGAACTGGCTCAATGTGTTCACCGAAAGCAAATACCTTGTCTCGTGTTTGTCAGGTACATCAAGGACCCAATCATCTAACGATACATAGAGACATCAACCGGCTCAGATGAAGCATCACACATAAGCTTCAGGTTTGATGCCATAGGTGTGGCCATGGCCTTGCAATCCATCATCCCAAACCTCTTCAGGATATCTACTACATACTTCCCTTGTCCAAGGAAGATCCCATCTGCACTCTGCCACACCTCCATACCTAGAAAATAGTGCATCATCCCCAAGTCCTTCATATTGAACTCGACAACAAGCTTCCTCTTTGTATTGGCAATCAATCTGTCATATCCTGTTACAAACAGGTCATCTACATACAGGAGTAGAATCATAGGATTTCCTTCCTCAACATTGTAGTAAAGGTTGGAATCCGCTTTACTCTTGGTAAAGCCCAAACTAGATAGGAAACTGTCCATCCTACCATACCAAGTCCTAGGAGCTTGGTTCAAGCCATACAAGGCTTTCTTCAATCTGCACACATGTGACTCCCTGTCATGTGTTTCAAAACCGAGTGGCTGCTCCACATATACTTCCTCTTCAACTACACCATTCAAGAAGGCAGTCTTGACATCCATATAGTGTATCTTCCATTTCATCGCTGTAGCCAGGGCAAGTACTATTCTGATGGAAGTCTACCTGGCTATAGGAGCAAATGTTTCTTCATAGTCTATTCCCTCTTTCTGAGAGAAGCCACGAGCTACGAATCTTGCCTTGTATTTTTCTATGCTTCCATTTGCAACATGCTTGATCTTATAGATCCATTTGGAAGTCACAACAGACTTCCCTTCAGGTATTGGGACAACATCCCAAACATCGTTCTTCATTATTGATTGGTATTCCTCGACCATGGCATCCTTCCATTCTTTCTTTTCCGTTGCTTCTTCGTAATTGCAAGGTTCTTTGTTCATGATATCGCAGAGTAAAGCAACATAACTGGTGTGAGATCTAGTTCTCTTCTTTACTCTCTATTCTTCTTCTGGAATGCCAAATCTTTCTGCATCTTGAATGAGCTCTCTAGCCCATGCAGGTTTCCTCTTGTGAGAGTTGTCCTCACGTGGTAGATCTATAGGTTGTTGTGGATCTTCAATTTCACGATCAACATCTAGAATTTCTTCAGTCATGGTAGTGTCTTGAAATCTAGTTTCCTTAGGTTCTTCATAAACTTCAATAGGTGTCTTCCTCGATTTGATGAATGCTAAGTTTTCATCAAATGTTACATACCTGCTGACATCAATCTTCTTGAACCCTGGAAAGTATATTCTGTAAGCGTCCGAGCTTTCATTGTAACCCACAAAGATACACTTCTTTCGTAAAGGATCCATCTTGGTGCTCTTCTCCTTTGGAACATGTGTATATACTGGACAATCAAATATTTTGAGATGACTGACTTCAGGTTTCTTACGAGAGAAGACCTCTTCTGGTGTCATGCTGTCCAATATCTTGTGGGGTGTTCTGTTCTACACATATATAGCTGTCCTAGTTGCTTCTGCCCATAGATGCATATGTAGATCCTGGTCATGCAGCATTGCCCTTGCTGCTTCCATGATTGTTCTGTTCTTTCTTTCTGCAACTCCATTCTGTTGTGCACTGTAAGGAGCAGTCAACTCCCTCTTAATCCCCGAATCACTGCAAATTTTCTTGAAGTCACCTGAAGTGAATTCTCCACCATTGTCAGATCTGAAAGTCTTGATTTTCTTATCAGTTTGATTCTCCATCAGGGTTTTGAATTCCTTGAACTTATCAAACACTTCATTTTTGTTCTTCAAGAAGTAAACCCAAGTCTTCCTGGAGAAGTCATCAATGAAAGATACATAGTAAACATACCCACTTAGAGAACTGGATGACATCGGACCACGTACATCGGAGTGGATAATTTCCAAGATACTTTTTGCCTTGCTTTTACTGCTTGGAAATGCCTTCTTTCTGTTCTTTCCTTTTGCACATCCTTTGCAAACACCTTCATGCTTGGTCTTGATTTCAGGAAGACCTTCTACATCCCTACTTGCAATTGGTAATGCGTTGTAGTGCATATGTGCAAGTCTTCTATGCCAAAGTTCACTTGGCTCCATGGAATCATGCACCACGGCATGTTCAGGTTGTCCCTTCAATTTATACAATCCTTCCTCTTGCTCTCCAATCACTACTGCATCATCGATAGTTTTACCTTTTGCCCACATTAGAACTTGGCCATCTACAAATGCAACCCTCATACCTTTTGCATCCAATGTAGATATGGAGAGTAGGTTCTTCTTGAGCCCAAGTACATAAAGGACTTCTTTCATCTTCAAATATTTTCTAGAATCTAGGTTGCAGGAGGCTTCACCACTCCCTTTGATGGGGTATTGATAATCATCCCCAAGTTTCACTTTATGGGGTGATTCATGTTCAGATAGATTTACAAAAGATTATTTAAACCCAGTCATGTGTTTGGAAGCCCCACTGTCAATAATCCAATCATTAGAACCATTAGAGATCGTACCTGTGAGAGCAAAGATTAGAACATACTCTTCTTCACTTGATGAGTCATCATCACTTTCTTCCCTAGCTTTCTTCTTTGGAAGTTCATCATCTTCGGCAGCATGAGCATGGTACCTTCTTTTGCTACCCTTCTTCCTTTTGTTGTTGTTGTTGTTATTCCTTTTGTTCTTGGGACATTCTGAAGCAAAGTGGCCTTTCTCATTGCAATTGAAGCACCTCAGATATTTCGTTTCTTTGTGACAAGGATGAGAAGATTTCTTCTTGTGATGGAATGGCTCCCTCTTGAACTTGCCTTTCTTGGTGTGAACTGTGAGAGCTTGATCTTCATTCCCCATCTTTTCTTCTCGTTCCACAAGCCTTGCTTCTTCTTGAGAGCATTCCTCCCACAGTCTACTGAAGGAGATTAATTTCTTTCTTGCACAGATCCCTTGGATGAAGGAGTCCCATGACTTAGGTAGGTCATTCAAAGTGGTCATAAAAATTTCACCATTCTGCACCATTTCATCTACAGCTTCAAGTTGTTTCTTGATCTGAGAGACCTTGGAGAAATAGGATTGAATGGTCTCTCCATTTGACATCTTGACCCCTTTCAATTGATTCCGCAGTCATCTTCTGATTTATGTTCTTCCCTTCAAATAGCTTGGTCACAGAGTCAAACATCTCCTTGGGTGTCTTTAGATATGACACATGTGGTATGAGATGGTCTTTGATAGAATCAACAATGATTCTCTTTGCTTTGACCAAGTTCTTCTTATGCAATATCTTAGCCTTTTCATCCTCTGGGATAGGGATGTCTTCTTTTACATATGAGTCCAACTCATTCTCTTCTAGGATTAACCCAATCCTATACTTCCAGGCTAGGAAGTTATCAGCCCCTTCAAGCTTATCCTCAAGCTTGGTGTGGTGAGACATCTTAAAGAGTAGTTCAAATGGAAATATAAAAGATTTAGGTCTTACCACTTGATTTGGTGAAAACTGGATCTAGTCCCATATTAGGGTTTGTTAGAGAAACCCTAAAAATTCAAAATGCAAATTTCAACTTTCCGAAAGGATAGAAAGATGCGCCTTAATGAGCTGAGCAGCCTGGTGTATTCAGAATTTGAGATTTGCAAAGCTTCACCCTTCAGAAATGCCTTTTAGTCTTCCCGGGTTCACTAGGGATGACCCTGAATTAGGGTTTGAGTTTCACGGATATTTATCAAGCCAAAAATCTCAATCCAAAGCTCTAAACTTTTATTTTTTCAAGGAGCTTCCAGCTATGTCTTCAGATTTCAGAAATTCCTATTTTTTAGGAAACCCTAATTTTTAGGACCAAAACTGAAAGTGCTGAGAAATGAATTCTGATTGGACAGATGAATTCTCATTGATGAGTAGAGTCAATCTACTATACTGCTTTTCCAAAATCTGTGGAGAGAAACCCAATAAACAAGAAACCCTAGTTTTCGTCACTGTACAATGTCTTCTTCTCAGGTTAGCTCTGATACCATGTTAAATTTTGAGCATTAATTTACAATACTCTAGTATCTTTACTGAGAGAACAACATGTACAGTATATTAATGCATATCAATCATAACAAGCATGTCAATCATTCCAAGTAGCAAAAGCATGAGAGATAATAGACACACAGAGTTTCCGTGGGGAAAACCCTAAGGTGAAAAACCCCACAACTTCCTCAGAGATAGATAGAGCAATGACTCAACCAAAGTACAACCAAAATACAAGAGATAGTCTCCTACTAGCAGATGATCCTCCTCCTCAAATGTGCACCACTTTTCGAGTGAAGGAAGAATGAGTTTCTGAGTGATCCAAATAGAGATCTCTCAATCTCTATTTATACTTGACCTATTTGCCCAATAACCTTATGGGGAAAACTTGTCTAGCTAGGTACATCAACCATATATTATATAAATTAGGGCCGACCCCACACATGGTGGTCTAATAACCAATCGGCAAGTTAATACACTTGCGACACTTGTCAATACACATGACGACACTTCCGTATAGAGGAATGACACATCTCTATAGGAGTACAATAATATATAAATGAAATACATGGATGAAATACATTCCGAAGTTACATATACATCAACTGTTGATGGTCAGTTCTGGGTTGTGGGTGGTGATTTCAATATGATCACCTCCTTAGAAGAGAAGAAGGGAGGAAGACGAACTCTGGAAGCGACCAATATTCTTTCAAAAATTTTATACAGGAGAAAGGATTGGTTGGCATAGAAACTGGGAATGGGTGGTATACATGGAATAACATAAGAGGTGGTGAGTATCACGTAGCCTTGCATTTAGACAGATTCCTTTTACCCAAGGCAATGATTAGTGGGGACAGGGAAGCGACCGCTCTGGTCCTTCCCTCTGCAGGCTCTTATCATTGGCCAGTTAGTTTGGTTTGGGAAGATGGAAGACCCCCCATATGGTGCCCTTTCTGATTTGAACAATTTTGGCTTGAACACGGGAACTTCAAGGAACTTGTCGGAAAATGGTGGGTGGAGATGGAACCTATTAGGGGAAATCTGATGTACCAATTCCAACAAAAATTGAAAATGTTAAAAGCAAAAATCCATACTTGGAATAAGGAGGAATTTGGGAACATATTCCAAGATAAGAATTTTCTAAATGAAAAATTAGAAGAACTTCAGTGGGAAAGCATGAATTCTAGATGCACTAAAGACCTGAAACACAGAGAATCTATCCTCCTAGAGCAACTTGATGTAGGAGAACAAAAGGACAAGATCTATTGGAAACAAAAATCCAGGAATCAATGGCTGCAGGAAGGGGACCGAAACACAGAATTATTTCATCACTCGGTGATTCAGAATCGTCAAAGGGAAAAATTAAAGAGTCTAAAAAAAATATGATGGTCAATATATCGAAATAAGGGAAGCAATGGAGGATGAACTTGTGCAGTACTTCGAAACCATCATGAAGGAAGACCGGAAGGATAGATCTGAATACATCAGAAAAATTACTAGACACATCCCTAGGCAGGTAATGGAAAACCAAAATGAAATCCTGTTGAAACTTGTTGAATTCCAGGAAGTGGAGGATATTGTTAATCAAATGAAGGATGGAAAAGCTCCGGGACCTGATGGGTTCACAACAAATTTCTTCCACCATTTTTGGGATCTAATCAAAGACAAAGTTTGGAAAATTGTGGATGACTCTCAGAAGGATAAAGGAGTCCTAAGAGCCTTCAATTATACCTTTCTCACTCTCATCCCTAAAGAGGATGGGGATAAGTCCCATGGAAAATTCAGACCCGTAGCGCTCTGTAATTTCATTTACAAAATTATAAAAAAGGTGTTATCAAATAGGCTTAAGCCTCTCCTTCGAGTCTTGGTAGCCCATGAATAATCAGGGTTTGTAGAAGGGCGCCCAATTTTGGATGGAATCATTTTGGTCCATGAAGTCATCCACTCCCTGAAAGTGACTAAAAAACTAGGTATGTTGTTGAAGCTTTATATTTCAAAGTCCTATGATAAACTAAGCTGGAACTTTATGAAAGAAATGCTTGAGGCCTATGGTTTTCACCACGATTGGGTTTATTGGATAAGGAATATTGCTTCCACAGCCTTTTTCTCTATCCTCCTGAATGGAGCCCCCACTAGAACTTTCAAACCTTTGAGGGGTATCCAACAAGGCGACCCTCTATCTCCCTTTTTTTTCATTCTTATGGCGGAATGGCTGAGTAGGGTCATCAAAGACAAGATTGAAAGTAGGGAGCTCAAAGGATTGAATCTCCATACTGGTTTTGAGACTATCTCCCACCAAAAATTTGTGGATGATACAATGTTGATGGGACACTCATCGGTTCAAGAAGCGAGGACCCTAAAGAAATGCCTAAGTACTTTTTTTAAGGCTTCTGGAATGGAAGTGAATAACACTAAGTCTCAAGTCTTCTTCTTTAATACTCCAAGGATTCACCAATGGAATATACTGTGTATCCTGCGATTCCAAGGGAGCTCCCTTCCATCCAACTATATTTGCGCTCCTCTAGCTGAAGGGGTGATCAGGAAATTCTCTTGGGAAGAGATTCTGGAGAGAATGAGAAGGAAATTGGACAACTGGTATTATAGAACTCTCAACCTTGCAAGCAGAGTTGTGTTAGTAAAAGTGGTGCTTCAATTCATGCCCATCTACCTTTCCTCTACTCTAGCTGCCCCAAAATTGGTTTTAAAGAAAATCAAGACAATCCAAAGACAATTCCTGTGGGGAGGAAACCATGCCAAACATTGATGGGTGTTGGTTAGTTGGGACACTATCTGTAAACCCAAGGATCATGGTTGTCTAGGGCTGAGAGACCCTGAGAAAAACAGTGAAGTCCTAGGTGCGAAGATCTGATGGCATTGGGTGTCGCACAAAGAGGAACCACGAGAAAAAATTTGGCACAACAAGTATGCGTAGGGGAAACCAAAACAAGATCTCATCAAATTTAACAAAAATATGCCAGGATCCCATATATGGAATTTCAGTCATGCGAATAGAAGGATAATTTATGGAGTGACTCTTGGCAACAGATGCCAAAGATCATCGCTCAACATAAGCTGCACACTAGATGGTCCAGAGCTAAAGATCTGGGATTGATAAAAGTCCTACAATTCTGGAGAGAAGAACAAGCAAATGAGGAATTTAATGAATGGAAATTACATAATTGGTGGAACCAAATATTCCAAGCTGAGGAAATACCCAAGATTATAGAGGCCCTGCAGGATCGATGCATTCATGTCCAGAATCACTCAGATAAACTGAGATGGGGGTACCAGTCAAAGTGGATTTATAATACTAAGAATCTTATTATCTTATCTTCAACCAAGAAGACATGCAACACAGGGAGACGTGGAAGGTGATCTGGAACTATAATCCATGGCCTAAAATCGCTACCTTTATCTGGCTGGTCTTGTATAGACGAATTCTCACATGAGAGAACTTAATTAAAAGAGGCATGAATGGTCCTTTTTGGTGCGTTCTATGTGAAGGTGAGGAGGAATAGATGAATCACCTTTTGCAGTCTTTCCCTATGGATTCATCCCCATGGGACCGTGGAGCTACAATATTTAGGAGGACAGACCGGGTAAGAGGACAACCTCAACAGACGATTAAAGTTTGGGATAAGGAGGATTTCAAAAATCCGGTTATTCTTAAAATATGGCTCATGTTTCCTGGAACCTTGATGTGGGAAATTTGGAAGGAAAGAAATGAGAGGATCTTTGAAGGAAATAAAAATCTTCCTCAAACAATTTGGAACCAAATTAGTAAGCATATACAAGAGACTATCAAAATTACCCAATGGAACGAGAGATATTGGGAAATGGGCGATAACGAGAAGCAAATTTTGGCTGTATGGGGAATGGATTGTTCTCCATAAGGATGGATGAAATTTAAGGCAAGGAAAGCAGATCCCACTAGTCTGCATATCTGGTACCTTCCTCCAAGTGGACATTTCAAGTTAAAATTTGACAGAGCATCCAAAGGGAACCAAGGGTCGGATGGTTTTGGAGGAGTTATCATAAACAATGAGGGTTGTATTATCTAGTATTATCTTGGGAATATTGTTCAGGACACTAACAATGCAACAGAGTTGGAAGGTTCACCTCATAGAATCAGACTCTCAATCCGTAATAGCTGGGAACCTCTGATCATAGAGGGTGACTCCCACATCATCATCGAGATGGAAAAAAAGTTAAAAGGAGGAAAAAAGGTGTCCAAAATGATGGAAAGTTGGCAGATGATGTATCCGGTAGAGAGGTTGGCTGATCTCATCCGAGGACACCAAAAGCCCTCCCAGGAACTAAGGAAATCTGGGCAAGCGACCCATTTCTATAGACAGCGTATTCCTCCACTAATTCGTGAAGAAATTGAGAGGGTCAAACGCGACCTGTGGAATCGGGTGCAAGCCATGAACATGGAAAGAATCAAGGATGAGATGGAAGACTAGATTAGTGACCCTGGAACCACGACCGAGATACTCTCTGCCTATGACCGTATGGTCACCACCTACTGGGTAAGAAAGGAACTGTTGGCCCATGTTCTGATGGACAAGGAGAATAAATCCATGGGCGAGGAGGAACCTGTGAATGCCTGGAAGGAGCACCTACATGACAATCGCATCATGTACAAGAAAATAGACCATATTGCTCTGAAGCTTGGTCTGATACCATATATTGATGGTGTTGAGGAGGGAACTTCTACAGCTCGTCCTCAGGGTACATGCCCTATTCATCGTCCATCGGTCCATCCTGAAACTTTGGAAGATAACCATCTAGGTGGCCTTCGATTAGGGACGCTGATCCACCGGTACGTCACCCAGGTTCAAAAGTGAAGGGTCTCATATCTGTCTGTTTGGATTAGGGTGATTTCTTTGTTGTTTCTTATTTTGTCTAGGCAGTTTCTTAGTTTCTAGTGGCCTTGTTATGCAGTGCAATGTGTATTGCTGCAACTTTAGTATTAATTTCCATAGTCATGTTGAATCTTTTTGTGGGTATTATCATACAGATTTTAAATGTGATAATTGTACTCGGGTTAACAAGGAAGATAGTTTTGTAGAAGGGATAATTAAAGGAAATAAAAGGCAGTTGAGGAATATGTGTAGACAGGCATGCATACAATTTGGGCATGCTAGGCTTTGCAAGTCCTGACATTTATGTACTGAAGGCTTTTTTATAATATGTTTTTCTTGCTTACAGAAGAAAAAAAGAAGTATTTTATTCCAAGAATTTTATGTGCTTACCTTAATGTCATATCATTGTAATACATATATATGGACCACATGTCTTCCAACAAAGAGGGATTAAGAGGGATTGGAAGATGATACTAAGAATAGGAGAAAAGATGGGGAACACTCACGAACAATAAAAAGATTAAAATAAGTCATTGAAGGTGAAATCCATGTGAATTGTAGTTGCATAGTTTAAGAATGTTATATAATATTGAAATTAGATATTTATTTAATTAAGGTTTCCATTTATAACAACAACAACAACAACAACAACAACAAATTATTGTTGCATCAAATGTTTTATGAAAAAAATTGGATAATTTTTAAAGGGATAGTAAAAAAAGAGAAAATGTTTATAAAAAAGAATCACATTATTCAAATTGGATCAAGTTAAATGGTGTGATTTATCTTGCATTTTTAACGAATACATTATGGTTTAATTGAATTCAATATCGTACATTTTTCACGGTCCTTATTAACATTTTATGACAAGCATATTAATATTCGAGCACTCGGCATAGACATGATAATAATTTAATATTGGGCACTCATTGCAAATACAAACCTAAAATCGGTTTTAATGTAATTTCACAAGCATACATATAACACTAAATGTAATGTTTAGTGCACACCCACGATGCTAATATGACATTATTAACATACCCATGACATATATATTATGCATGTTTTTTTTATGTCGACATAAAAATAACGAAGCATGTATTGATGTGATGCAAACATGATGGTATTTAAATACCCATGTGACATAGACTAAGTCACTAACAAGATAGAATTTCATATACATTAACAATAATGACACCAAATATGATGAGAAATGACCTTATTAAAGGAAAAATTTGATACAAAATAACTTTTAATAACACAAACAAAACATAAATGAAAAATAAAAGAAAAACATGATGCAAAAATGAAAAGTGAAATTTAAACATAACACATAAGTCATGGAAAATTTGTGACATAAAACAATACAATGCTAATACAATACGAATTTCAACTCCCCTTAATATATCACAAATTTAGTATAAAATAATAATAATAAAGCACTATTTAATAACATTAATGATGACATTATGGCCGTGCATTAGAGTAGTGCCACCGTCCATTATAGCAGTGCCACAATCCTTATTTTAGGTCCATGTTTGTATACTGGGTATTATTTTGAAACCAATAAGAAGAAGTGAGTATGCGGTAAGAGAATCATTAATGCATATTAGGTGGATGATCATTAATGGTTAAGATTTATATCTAACTGGATGAAAGTCATAGAGTTCATTAATAATGAAGTGTTTTGTGTGTTGAAATGTTTCACCTAAATATGTTTTACAAAGTTTATAATTGAGTGTTATTACATGTATTATATCATGGTTTTGTTTGTTGATTATAAAAGGTTATTTATGTTATATTTGTGATTATAGTTAAGTTAGTAATTATTTTTTTTTGTTGGAGGGGAGTTTTGTTATATATATATATATATATATTGTTTAAAGATTTTTTTATTCAAACATTATGATTTATTAAGTTTTTTAATATTAATTGTTACCTGTTTACAATTTAGAATTTGGAGTGGATATGTAAGTTTGTTTTTTCCTAGATTGTAGTAGGATGAGACAAGTGCACTTTCTATATTGATTTTATGGCATCGTTTCAAATTTGAAATAAACAATTATAGAAAAAATTCAAAGATAACTAGTGGTTGATGCATGGATAACTGGTGGCAACTAATACATGGATAACTGGTGGTAGTTGGTGCATGGATAACACGGAGTTTATGATAGACAACCCGTTTAACTAGAAGAAGGTAGGTGATAATAGGCAATTGAGACATAGACAACAAGTGATTACAACTACGCATGGAGAACAAGTAAGAGATAATGTGTTAGTGGCAGTTAACTTGTAGCCTATTCACATTGAAATATATAATAATAATTTAATGATTTAAGGAAATTAAATTTATTGAAATATTCAAAATAATAGTTTATGCAGATTTATTATACAGAAATATTATTTAAAATTTGAAAGTAACTGTCTATGAAACAATAAATCTAATGAAGTTATGGGTCTATGAAACATTAAAATTAATGAAATTATGAAATATTAGGTATCTCCTAGTATTTATAAGGATATTATGATACTTGCATAATGAATTATTTTGATACTTGCACAATGAATGTATATATTATGGAAGGTGATTAAATTGTAAGCTTTTCAAATATATTATTATTTACAACGATATTATGATATTTGCATAATGAATTGATATATTATGTAAGGTGATTATAAGTTTTTTAAATATATTATTATTTATACGGATATTATGATACTTGTATAATGAATTATTTTCTTTAGTTACACTAAGAATCAAATTTATTGAAGTGCAAACTATTAAACCTATTGAAACCATTAAACTTATTATTAATCATCATAACACTTTACTTATAACTTATACCCATTACAAATTAAATAATTATAATAATAAATTATATTTAATTCTCTTAAAATAATATTTGAATATCATTAAGATTTTATTAATATACGATAGAGACGTGAGATATTACACCTTATACAAAATCCTTACAATCTCATAACAATATTTTTTTAAATTGTTTCCTTAACTTATTAATTAATATGGTGGATATTGCTTCGCGATCTAGCCAGCCATGATCTTTTGCAATTAAGTTCATTTAATTTATTTTAGTGACAAATATTGAAAGTCATCTTGTATTATTTTGAAATAGTTCTTAAAATAGATAATTATCAACTTTGTATATATGTATTGATTTTAATCTGATATATGATAAATTATAATCTTTTAATCTTGTAATTTTAATGTGATATATGCTTTATTGATTTCACAAATTATAATCTTTGAATTTTGTAATTTTTGTATTGAAGAAAAGAAAGGACACCTTAGTATTAGTCAATGAATAAATATACTTGAAAAATTATAAATTGAAATAACTTATTTCATAAAAGCAAAGATGATAGAAAAATAATTGTACATGGAGAATGGTTAATTTGTTTTAAGATAATATTTAATGGTCATAAATATGGAATACTAAATAAAACTTCCAGTTTAAGAGGGATAAGAATATATATAAATTTTTACCTCAGTGTGAACAATATGTAGAGTGAGGTCACGTGGGCTCTCGATATCTTCCACTAGGGTTATCTCTGCTGCGCACTCCAGGCCGCCGCCATGGCCACGCCAGGGGGAGGGAATCCCCCTCCCTCCTCCCCGATCTCTGCAGGAGAGGCCTTTCGTAGGCTGTTAGCATCATCCAGGAAAAAACCAGCGGCCAATGAGGCCCCGAAATTCGTCAAGAAACTCGACACCATTCCTGAAATCGAACTGCCAGAGGAGCACTCCATTAAAATCGCCCTGGCTCTTGCTGAAAGAGGATTGGTCGGCCAATTCATGGGGCTTTGGCCCTCAGCCAAATCCACGGATGACTGGATACAACGAAACTGGAGGCCCCAACTGAAGAGCAGTGTCACCTGCTATCCGGTGGGGAGAGGATTCTTTGTATTCGAATTTATCTCAAAATAAGATCGTGATCTCATCTTTCGAAGTGGCCCCTATTTTATGGGCACCCAAGGACTCTATCTGAACCGGTGGTCTCCGGATTTTGATCCTACAGTTGACATCCCGAAAGAGGTTCCAGTCTGGGTAAGACTTCCGAATCTTCCGATCCATTGCTGGAATATTCAAGCCCTGGAAAAAATAGGGAACACCCTAGGACGATTCATTGACAAAGCAGAGCAAAAAGGCCAGTACTCCTGCGCGAGGATTTGCGTTGAAGTTGATCTGGAAGCAGGACTTCCAGAAGCCATCAAGCTCTCTGTAGGCTCTTGGTCACACTTCCAGAAACTCGATTATGAACAACTTCCATTTAAGTGTAGGCTCTGCCACGAACATGGCCATTTCCAGCGCAATTGCCCAAAAGCCCAGCAGGAAGAAGAAGGCGAGGGATGGCAAAGGGTCAAAAAAGGAAAGATCGCCTCCAAATCAAATGAAAAAAGAGCACCAAGCAATGCACAGAAATCAGATCCCAAAGCTCCGCCGAAAGAAACCGCCCAGCCTCAAGCTATGATTCAGCATTCCGGCACCGAGGCCATAGGAGCAAGTACTTCTGTGATGAACAACCCAAAACCTCCTCCGGTTATTTTCATTCGGGAATCCACTCCCTCAGATCCTGTGATCCTTGTTGAGAAGCCAGCCCCCCAAGGGGCCACGTTGGAGCTAGGGGAAATCCAACCTGAACCAGCCAACCCTTTATACGGAAGCTCTCCTAATCGAGGAGACCCTCGGGAAGTAGATGAGGATTCCGAACCATATGGAGACACTGATGAAGGATGCTCGGAGTCCGGGAGCACGCATACAACTCCAGCCAAGAACCCAAGGGGCTGGAAACCAAATAAAAAGAAAAGGGAAGAATTCTCTTACGCAGATATTCTGCAAGGCTCCCAGCAAACTACAAAAGGTATGATGAAAACAAGATCCAAGCATGGCCAGGCCTCTAAAGGGACCGTTCCCTCTAAAAGTAAATAATGCGGTACATCTCCTGGAACTGCAGAGGTCTAGGCAGTCCACAGAAAATTGAAGCAATGAGAGACTTAGTAAGAATCAATAAGCCTGAGATCCTGCTAGTCCAGGAAACAAAAATGGAGGATGACTCCGCCCTCCTTGCAGGGAAATCATTATGGAAAAAAAGCTCCGGGGAAGCTGTCAGCTCCAGGGGAGCCTCAGGTGGTCTAGCCACCTACTGGGATTCCTCCATATTTGAGCTGCTTGCTGTTCACAGTACAATGCACTGGATCTACACCAAACTCATTCACAAAGACTCGGGCCACCAAGTAAGTTTGTTCAACCTTTATGTTCCGATTTTGTTAGCTGAAAAAAAAGACTGTTGGGACTGTATTTATGAGTTCCTAAGCCTCCACAGCCCTGAAAATATTATCATTGCAGGGGATCTGAATGTCACCCTAAGTGCAAATGAGAAAAAAGGGGGTTCCATCATTCGAGATCCCTCTCGGGAATGGGCTGAAGACATCATCTTAGGATGGGACCTTGTCGACATAAAACCCTCCAATGGCAACTTTACTTGGACTAATAAAAGGCTGGGGCCAAGGCACATCGCGGCCCGTCTTGACAGGTTTCTGGTCCATTCCGCCTTCCTCACCATGGGCCTTCATGGCTCTTCCAAAATCCTTCCCAATTGTGTATCCGACCACAAACCTATCCTTCTTGATCTCTCCGTTGATGAGAGTCTGGGCCCCATACCCTTTAGGTTTAGTCCCTTGTGGGCCCATCATGATGACTTTAGTCACATAGTCTCTAGTTCTTGGAGCTTTAAGGTTACTGGAAAGCCCTCCTTTATCTGGGAGGAAAAGCTTAGACGCCTAAAATTTGATCTTAAGAGCTGGGCAAAGCTCCACTCCTCCCCGATCTCTTGTAGGAAATATGCTCAAGCTGCTTTGGAAAATCATCAAGCTCACATGGAACCTGTTCCCATTACTGAAAACATTTCTCGTACCGAAAGCCACCTTCAAAAAGCCTTCCACAAAGCTTGCAGAGTTGAGGAGGAGTATTGGCGTCAAAAATCCAGAAACCTTTGGTTAGAAAGTGGTGACAAAAACACCTCTTATTTCCACAAACAAGCTGAAGCAAGAAAAAATCTCAAAACTGTGAAAGAAATTAACCAATATGGCAATCTGGTGAAAGATTTCGAAGGCATAAAAAAGGCTGCCTTTTCCCATTTCCATGACCTTTATACTGCTCCTCCTGCTGAAGCCTTAGACCCTCAATCCTACCCCCTCTTGCTAATTCCCAAAGTGATCCAACCCTCTGATAATGAAACTCTTGCTGCTCCTATTACTATGGATGAACTCAAGGCTGCTCTGTCCCATATGGAACCGGACAGCGCCCCTGGTCCGGACGGATTCACAGCCAGATTTTATTCTATTTGCTGGGACATAATCAAATATGACCTTCTCCGGATGATAAGGAACTCTCAAAGGCATCATAAATTGGGTGGGAGTACAAACTCCTCTTTCTTGGCCCTGATCCCGAAGGAGCAAGGGGCCACCAATTTTTCCAGATTTAGACCCATTTCCCTTTGCAACATGGGGTACAAGCTGGTAACCAAGATTATCGCCAATAGGATAAAAACAATTCTGCCAAGGATCATTCCCGAAAATCAAGGAGGTTTCATAAAGGGAAGGAAAATTCTTGACAATGTCATTCTTGTCCAAGAAGCCATCCATTCCAGCTTCAGCAGAAAAGAGAAAGGAATGGTTGTGAAACTTGATCTCGCCAACGCTTTTGACCGAGTAAGACATGACTACCTCTTCATGGTGATGGATAAATTCGGGTTCTCCCCTGAGCTCATCGGCTGGATAAAAGGATGCATTGGTTCCCCTTGGATAGCCCCTTTGGTCAACGGAAGATCGACAAACTTTTTTCAGGCCTCAAGAGGGCTACGTCAGGGGTGTCCTCTGTCTCCTCTACTCTATGCCATTCAAGCCTCCGTGCTCAGCTTTCAGCTAAACAATTGTCAGCATGATCTCTCCCTTCCCGGTCTACGTATGGCTCCAAATGTAAAGGACATTAATCATGCCCAATTTGCAGATGACACTCTGCTGTTGGGGGGCACCGGTTTCCATTCAGCAAGGAGATTCAAGAAAGAATTAGAAACCAATATTCAGATCTACGGAAGTAAGGTCAACCTGCAAAAAAGTAGAATATATTCCTGGAACTGCCCGGGATCTGAAATTGGGAGAATCACTAGAGTCATGGAAATGGAATGCTCGCAGAACTGGGACTCATTCATATACTTGGGTGTTCCGATCTTTAAATCCACTATCAAAGCAGCCAACTGGATACCCATCATTGACAAGTTAAAAGCAAAGATTCAGAAGTGGGGGGCCGGATGGCTTACTCTAGCAGGTAAAATAGTATTACTGAAATCTGTTTTGTACAGCATCCCTATTTACCAGTCATCTATTCTTCTCGCCCCCATCACAGTCATTGGTAAGATCGAAAGTCTCTTCAAAAAATTTCTGTGGGAAGGTGGGAAAGGAAATTTGAAAAAGCTACATCTTGTCAGCTGGGACAAAATTCAAAGACCTTACAGAGAAGGAGGCCTCCAAGTAAGAAGCATACAAGCTCAGAATTTAGCTATGGGAGCCAAACTCCTCTAGCACCTGGTCTCCGGGAAACCTAGCTGGAGTAAGAAGGTTGTGTGGAAAAAATACTTCACTGGGAAGAGACAGCGGTGCTTAGATAAAAATCCTCTCAATAAAAAAGGATCCCCTATCTTTAAACTATGTCTCAAAGCTCTGGAACAATTCAGGTCATTATTGTACTAGGTCCCTGGCAACGGGGAAAAAATCAGAGTTTGGGAAGACTCAATTCTTGGGGAGGAGCCTTTGGGGCAGAATCCCGGAATCCAGAATATAAAACAGTGGCTTCAGGAGAAGCATGTCCTCACCCTATGGGACCTCTCTACCTGGGATAATGATAACAACTAGAATGACTGGAATTTAGGAGGCTATCCAACCAACCTTGAAGAGGAGACAAAGCATCTGCTCAAGCTGCTGCAGGGCAAAGCCCCACTGAACCAAGCTGCCAGGGACAAGAGAGGTTGGGGATCAAATTCTGGAAGTTACACTACAGCAGAAGGCTATCAAGCCTTCATGGCGGTACCTTATGTTGCCCCAAATCCTACTCGCTGGAAGTTTGTCTGGTCCAATCTATCCATCCCTAAAGTTGATCTGTTCTGCTGGAATATAGCACACAGAAGCATCCTCACTGCTGAGAATCTCAGGAAAAGAGGCCTGGAAGGCCCCTCAAGATGTTCCCTGTGTAAGAATGATGAAGAAAGAATTGACCACTTACTGCTTTCCTGTCCCTTCTCAAGAGAGGTTTGGTATGATGTCCTTCCCACTAATATTCCCAGCTTCGATCTGCCCATGTTGACTTCTAATCTCCTTGCCAATTGGGCTGACTCCTCCCCCTTCCATCTTGCCAAAAAAGACCTGCTCAAAATAGTTTGGATGCTGCTCCCCAAGTTCGTTTTCTGGAAACTATGGCTTGAAAGGAATAATCGCCTTTTCAGAAGTGTTGAGAGCCCTCCCTCCAAGGTTGCATTGAAAGCCAAAGCTCTCCTTGGAGAGACCATGGACCACAAACCTGCCTCCAGGAACACTCAGACGTTGGATGATAAAGAAACTATATGGCTGACAGCTCTAACTATAAAGGCTCAAGCAATTCATTCTGCCAAGCCTCCAGTACCTGCTGTTTGGGAAATACGATTGAGTGAAGAGGAATTTCTAAGATGGAGATCACCGAAAGAGGCACACTGTCTGTTCTTCGACGGTGCCTCTAAGGGAAACCCAGGTCCTTCGGGAGGAGGAGGAGTGATCCTCATGCCCTCAGGATCCATCTGATCCACTTTTTCCTGGGGGTTGGGTGTTCAATCCAATAACTTTGCTGAATATTATGCGCTGTGGCAGGGGCTCCGACAAGCAATCAGCCTCAACATTCAAACTCTCACGGTCTTCGGGGATTCCAAACAGGTAGTGCAGGCCATGTGCACGAAGTCTAGTCCTTCCAATCTCCAAATGAACCGGATCTACCAGAAAATAACAATCTTAGCTGGCAAGTTTCAAACAATTAGCTTCTTTCATGTGCTTCGGCACCTCAACAAACAAGCTGACCACGAGGCCAAATCTGCTGCGCTCCTGAGCAAGAGCACGCTCTCTGTCAATGGTATTGAGTCCTTCTGCAATATACCGTGACTTTGATAACATTGATCCCATCCTCTGTAATCGCTGCACTAAAGGTTACTCTGATCTATGTCCCAAAATTTGGTGGATTACAGGTTGCTGCCCCTACGCTCCTTGTACACCTTTACTACAGCTCGAACCAGCTTCAAATAGCTCCAGACTTAGCTCCAGAAGCCAGGCTCCTCCTCTAGACCAGAAAGGAATTGTTTTGAATCCTCTAACTCTGAACTATGTAAAACCCGAGAAGATCAGAAAGGAACAAATCGACTCCAGCGATGGCGCCTTCAGTTGTGCGAACTAGTCTGAAGAATATGGGAACAGAAATGCTGATATGGAGATTGCAGCCGAAAGATCCTCACTTTTCTGGATGTCAAATGGCAATTGGCTGAGTTGTTCTAAAACTCTTGCCTAACGGCTCTCATTCTGTAAGCTCTAATGGCCATTGCATTACTGTTTCAGTGTAGGAAAATTGTTGTATTAGCAGACCTTCAATTTTGTGGACCATTGATCAACAGTTGATTCTGCCATCCATGACAGAGCAAGGAGTTTGGTTCAAGGATATTTCCAGTGTAACACAGCCTCTGGAAGCTGATTTTCCAGCTTATTAATCTACCCTCCAGTTATGGTCTGAAAAAAACAATATGTAGAGTGAGGTGGAGTTGCTTCTCAAGGTTTGACCACCAATTTAGGGAATCTTCTTTAAGCTAGAATATGGCCATCTTAGCCTTTGAACTGGAGGTATCCTCATTCATTGCAAAGCATCTTCTCGTGCCTTCTAGTCATGATTTGGCTCATCCCCCTGGACGAACCATAGAAAACTCATGAATCTTTTTGCAATTCCTTCCCTAAGCCTTCTTCCTTTTCTAGGTTTTGTCGACCCACTTGCGTTGTTCTAATTTTCACACGCATCCTTGGG
Source organism: Larix kaempferi (assembly GCA_027924585.1). Classification (NCBI taxonomy): domain Eukaryota; kingdom Viridiplantae; phylum Streptophyta; class Pinopsida; order Pinales; family Pinaceae; genus Larix; species Larix kaempferi. The sequence goes on along the minus strand of BSBM01000229.1, from coordinate 16,660,687 downwards.
TTCATGTTTAAAGATGCCATGATGGTGTCCAAGAAGTGCATTATGACTGCTAAGTCGGGTGCAGGGGTTGACGATGGTGGTGGCAATGGTGTTGATTGAGGAGTTGTCCAACCCTTACCATAGAACAAATCTCTAATATTTTCAATTTAATGTCATCTAACACCACAAGTCTTACATGTATTATTCGATTATTATTTCAGGATAAGTGATTGCTCAAACATGTAAATAAATCTATTTTGATTTATAAAAAATTATATGTTATCACAAATGCATCATGTTTGTAAACTAGGTATTATTTCTAAACCAATAAGAAGAAGTGAGTACTAGGTAAAAGAATAATTAATACATATTAGGTGGATGAAACATAAATGGATAAGATTTATATGTAACTTGTAACCTACAATTGTGTAACGGATAAGATTTATATATAACTTGTAACCTACAATGGATGAGAGTCATAGAGTTCATTAATAATGGAGTATTTTATGTGTTGAAATGTCTCACCTAAATATGTTATGTTTTACAAAGTTCATTTATTGAGTGTTTGAATATATGAAAGTTCATAATTGAGTGTTTAAACATATGGTAATCATATGTACCATATCATGATTTGTGACTATATTTAAGTTAGTAATTTTTTTTTTTTGTCATGGTTTTGTGATTTGAGAGAAGTTTTGTAATGTAAATAATATATATATATTTGAGAGAAGAGAACTAGCATTTTACGAACCCAGATTCTTTCTTCTCTCAAATCCATTTCTGCATATGGCACTCTATAAACAAATATATATATTGTTTAAAGATTTTGTTACTCAAATATCATAATTTATTAAGCTTTTTTAACATTGATTGTTACTATTAATTATAGTGATAGTGATAGATGTTTACAATTTATAATTTGGGGTGGACATGTAAGTATGTATTTTCCTAGATTGTAGTAGGATGAGATAAGTGTACTCTCCATATTGATTTTATGGCATCGTTCCAAATTTGAAATAAACAATTATAAAAAATAAATCAAAGATAACTAGTGGTAGCTGATACATGGATAACTAGTGGTAGTTGATGCATGGATAATAGGGAGTTGGTAGTTGATGCATGGATAACAGAGAGTTTATGATAGACAACTAGTTTAACTAGAAGAAGGTGGGTGATAATAGCCAATGAAACATAGACAACAAGTAATAGATAATGTGTCCGTGGCACTTAACTTGTATCCTATTGGAGTTCACATGCCTCAAGTTAAGTGGCAATGTTAGTAATTATCCGTTGGGTTTTGATTTATTCGTTGGAACGTGCATCTCCATGCAAATACCATAAGTTCAAATGTTGAAGTGTAAATCCCTTATGTGTGTGTAAGAGAACGTGTTTAACTTCCCAAAGTTGAGTTATCCTTGTCCCACAAAGAGTGAGTCTCACAGTGTTTGACTTCCTAAATATAAGTTATCGTTGCCCCACAAAGAGTGAGTCTTATACACTAATTTGATATTTAACTAAATAATGACTTTAAAATTTTAAAATTATTATTATTCTCAGGTTCACTAATATTTTTTATATTTTAAAATTAAAATGAACTAATTTTTTACCAAATTCAAAATTAAGTATTAAAATATCATAACTTATTATAATTTATCCCAATTTTCGCCAAAATTGAGAATTAAAATATCAAAATTATTATAATTTTTAAAATTAATTGTTAATTATCTTATCTTAGTTGTTGAAATTAGAAATCTTCAAATCTAGTAACTGTAAATCCTTTGTAGGTATCATGGAATGTGTTTGGCGTCCCAAAGTTAGAGTCATGCCTTGTCCAACAAAGAGTAACTCTCATACACCAATTAATTAATTAATTAATTAAATAATGACCATTACACCAACATAAAGAGGCCGACGTACTACACGATGGGGCTAGACAAGTTTATATATATAAGCGCTCTACCATTGCTCAATTATCTATCGGCAATGTAAAAGTCTATAATAGCTTGGAGTTTTAGAAACCACGGGATTTTTTTAGCTATTTTTAGGGTATTTATAATATTATATTAAGTTGCAACTGGTCTTTGATAGCGTTTCAGAGATACAGAAAGAGAATCATGGACTACACAAGAATCCCAACAGCAACAGTTGAGAAAGGATGGGACTAGAAGAGCTCTACGTTAGCCAAGCGGCCTCGCTATGAATATGAATATGATTGTTCGCTATCTAGTGTTAATGTTAATCATAGGGAAGAAATCAGGCTTAATGATATCGGTGGCCATGACGGAGTAGGGGTTCACTTATTGAGAGATCTTGCTCATTCTTCTTCTCCTCCCACTTTTCTTGATGATCATCTCTTAATGAGAGAACACGATGCTATGATGATGATCAGGACGACCCTATGTGATGAGCATCAAATCGATGCTCAAGATGTTGTAAATGAGGATGATGTATTGTATAATGATGATCAGGATGATCATATGTGATGAGCATGAGGTCGATGCTCCAGATGTTGTGCTTCAAGAGGATGTATTGTATGATGATGATCAGTATGATCATGAGTATTAGGATGATGCTCCATGCGAAGAAGATGATCAGTGGGATCATGAGTATCAGGATGATACTTTGTGGCCGTGGACAAGTTGTGCAGTTGCATAGAAAAGATCCTGGAGATCCAGACAAGTTGTGCTAGGCACGAAAAAAATCCTGGGATGCTCATTAGAGATCTTGTAGGATGCAAGCTACTCTTTTAAGGTTTTGCAAGGGTCACATAGAAAAGATCCTGGAGATCCGGACAGGTTGTGTTAGGCGTGTGCTAGGCACGGAAAATATCTTGGGATGCTCTTTAGAGATTTTGCAGGATGCAAGATACCCTTTTAAGGTTTTGTGAGTTCACATGTAAAATATCCTGGAGATCCGGACAAGTTGTGCTAGGCACGAAAAAGATCATGGGATTCTCTTTAGAGATCTTTCAGGTTGCAAGATACTCTTTTAAGGTTTTGTGAAGGTCACATGTAAAAGATCCTCGGAGATCCGATAGGTTGATCAGTAAGCTCGTAAAATTCCTGGGATGCTCTTTCGAGGTTTTGTTGATGCACCTAATCAGCCCTGAGAATTCCACAGGATGGCACGCTCGCAGAGATGATGAAGACCTACAGGAGGCTAGGCCTACATCCAACATGAAAAAGGGTTGGCTCTGTAGAACTTCTTATGACGAGAAGAATTGAGAGATAGCACCAATGATTGAGATGATGAGTACAACAGTAGTGACAATGATGCTCCATGATCCAGTGACGATGATCCAGATCCAGAATTGAAGACTTGTGCCTATATGTATTGATGACCTGTGTCAAGAGAATACCTTCCTAGTTAAGAGGGAGTGTTGATGTATTTGTAACTTCGGAATATATTCACTTATATATTGTATGTATTACATTTGTACTTTATTGTATCCCCGATGGAGATGTCTTATTCCTCCGATCGGAAGTGTCTTCATTTGTATTCTATTGTTGTACCTCTGACGAAGATGTTTGTTCCTCCAGGTCGGAGAAGTCATTATTGTACTTGAGTCATGTAAAGTCTTTGAGATCCATCCTCCCATGTATCACAGGGCATTAGACCTCGGAGTAGTATCGCAAGTTATATTGTAAGTTTTGTAACTTATATTTGATGGGTTATTAGACCACCTTGGTAGGGTTGGCCCTGTATGAGTCATGTGGGTTAAAGGGTTATTAGACCACCCTAGTGGGGTCAGCCTAGTGACAAGTGGTAATGGGTTATTAGACTCTCCTAAGGGAGGTCGGCCCAGTTACAGTAAAAGGCAATTCAAGTCATTGTATAAATAGAGAGTGTGTCTCTCTCATTCTATTCATTCACTCATTCATCCAAATCACATAGTTGAGAGAGAGGAGTGTGCACAAGTTGAGGAGGAGTAGCTACTGGAGACATCTATATTTTGGGTTTGATCTTTGTGATCTTTCTATTGGTGCTCATTCTATCTCCGAGGAAGTTGCGGGGTTTTTCACCTTCTTGGTTTTCCGCAGTGAAATGCTTTGTGTCTCTTGTCTCTTGTGTTTGATATGCTGCACATGTTGTTCTCTTAGTTAAGATCCTAGATCATATTGAATTAAATGATGAAAAACTAACAACAATTTCCTAAGAAAATACCGTGGGACTTCCAAATTATTGCATGGGGGCCTTCCAAACACCATAAAACATTTCTTTCTCCAGTTATCTCTCCATGGTTGGTAAATACACGAGTCCATGCAAACCAGTCTCTTCGTCACATCTAGAGGTTGTCTTGTGCTAGGATCGATGAATTTGTTGTACAACTGTGCTTTCGTGATGTTGAGGTCTTTAATTTGTTCTTTGGATATCCAAGTGGAATAGTCCTCCCTCATTCGATCCCCGAATTGGGTTAGATTTGTGATCTCACTGTGGGCAATGTTGGTGGATTCAATGATATTTTGCAATGATGAATCCAGGGAAGCTCGAGAGGGTTCCTTGGTGCTCTTCAATTCATCACTTAATACCCTTAATTCGTTTAAATCTTGGTGTAATTGATCCTCGTGGTTTTGAGATGCTTCATCACTAGGTTCATTGTTCATTCCAATGTTGATGTTATCTTTTGATTGTTCGGTTTCATTGGTTTCTTCTAATGGTTTTGGTGTGTTTGTCATTTTGTTAGGTGTATTTAATCTGTAATGACATTTTGTTGGTTTTTTAATTGATTGTAAAGTTTTTTTAATTTAAAATTGCAATGGAAAAAAAAACAACAAAACATTCATTCGTTGAGCACCTACCTGGAGGTAATAGCCGCAACGGAGTGTACGGTCGGATTGATGCGGAGTAGGAGCTCTTTGGGTGCTCCAACATGGGCTCGCGGGGTTTTGGTTTCGCCTATCCACGTTCGCGGGTTCAGGTTTGTTATTGTGATAACAAACCTGTGCTTTGTTTCTTTTATTGAAAAAACAGGTGCGTGCACGTGTTATTAACACGTGCATACATATGTTTGTGTACGCGTTAATAATGCATGCGCACCTATTTTTTCCACGTCAACTGAACCACGTGGACGTTCGACATTGCTAAATCAAGGGTGTTTGCTCATGTTTGAATGTGCATGCGCGCCCTTGTTTTTTTTCCATTCGTGAGCTTCAATTACGGCCTTTTTGGGTACCAGCTTCGTGTGCGTATTCATAAATTATTGCTCAAACTTTTAAATAAATCTATTTTGATTTATAAAAAATTATATGTTATCATGAATGCAACCATGTTTGTAGACTAAGTATTATTTTTAAACCAATAAAAGAAGTGAGTACTAGGTAAAAGAATAATTAATACATATTAGGTGGATGAATCATTAATGGATAAGATTTATATGTAACTTGTAACCTACAATTGTGGATGAGAGTCATAGAGTTCATTAATAATCAAGTGTTTTGTGTGTTGAAATATCTCACTTAAATACGTTTTACAAAGTTCATAATTGAGTGTTTAAATATATGGTAATCATATGTATCATATCATGGTTTTGTTTGCTCATCAACAAAGGTTATTTATGTTATATTTATGACTAGTTAAGTTAGTAATTATTTTTTGTCAAGGTTTTGTGATTTGAGAGTAGTTTTGTCATGTAAATAATATATATATAGTTTAAATATTTTGTTATTTAAATATCATAATTTATTAAAAAAATTTAACATTGATTGTTATCATTAATTATAGTGATAGGTGTTTACAATTTAGAATTTGGGGTGGACATGTAAGTATGCATTTTCCTATATTATAGTAGGATGAATTAAGTGTACTCTTCATATTGATTTTATGGTATCCTTTCAAATTTGAAATAAACAATTACAAAAAATAAATCAAAGATAACTAGTAGTTGATGCATGGATAATAGGGAGTTGGTAGTTGATGCATGGATAACAGGGAGTTTATGATAGACAACTGGTTTAACTAGAAGAAGGTAGGTGATAACTGGGTTTTGATTTAGTCATTGGAACGTGCATGTCCATGGAAATACCATAAGTTCAAATGTAGAAGTGTAAATCCCTTGAGTGTGTGTAAGAGAAAGTGTTTGACTTCCCAAAGTTGAGTTATCCTTGTCTCACAAAGAGTGAATCTAAGGGTGTTTTACTTCCCAAATATGAGTTATCCTTGTCCCACAAAGTGTGAGTCTCATACACTAATTTAATATTTAACTAAATAATGAATTTAAAATTTTAAAATTATTATTATTCTCAAATTTACTAATATTTTTTATATTTTAAAATTAAAATAAACTCCTTTTTTACCAAATTCAAAATTAAGTGTTAAAATATCATAACTTATTATCATTTATCTCCATTTTCGTCAAAATTAAGAATTAAAATATCACAATTATTATAATTTTCTAAAATTAATCGTTAATTAGTGGTTGAAATTAGAAATCTTCAAATCTAGTTACTGTAAATCCTTTGCAGGTATCATGGAATGTGTTTGGCGTCCCAAAGTTACAGTCATGCCTTGTCCAACAAAGAGTGATTCTCATACACCAATTTTATTAATTAATTAAATAATGACCTTTACTACAACATAAACAGGCCGACGTAATACACGACGGGGCTAGATAAGTTTATATATAAAAGCGCTCTACCATTGCTCAATTATCCATCGACAACGTAAAAGTCTATAATAGCTTGGAGTTTTAGAAACCGCAGGATTTGTTTTGAGCTATTTTGTAAGGTGTCTGTAGTATTATATTAAGTTGCAACTGGTCTTTGATAGCGTTTCGGAGATAAAAAGAAAGAGAATCATGGATTACACAAGATTCCCGGCAGCAACAGCTGAGAAAGGATGGGACTGGCAGAGCTCTGCGCCAGCCAAGCGGCCTCGCTATGAATATAATGAATATGATTGTTCGCCATCTAGTGTTAATGTTAATCGCAGGGAAGAACTCAGGCTTACTGACACCGGTGGCCGTGACGGAGTAGGGGTTCGCTTATTGAGAGATCTTGCTCGTTCTTCTTCTCCTCCCACTTTTCTTGATGATCATCGCTTAAGGAGAGAACAAGATCAAGCTCATGCCCATCATCTTGATGATCATCGCTTGCGGAGAGAACAAGATGAAGGTCATGCCTATCATTTTTCTGATGATCATCTGTTACTAACAGATCGGGCTCATGCTCCTCCTTCAAGTGGGTATGAATACGATTGTTCGTTGTCTGGTGTTAATGTTAATCGTAGAGAAGACCACAGGCTTGCTGAGACAGGTGGTGACAGAGTTGGGGTTCGCTTATTGAGAGATCATGATCCTGCTCCTCCACCTTTTCTTGGTGATCACCACTTACGGAGAGATCATGTTGATCCTCCTCCTTTTCTTGATGATCATCACTTTTTGAGAGATCATGGTGATTCTCCTCCTCCTTTTCTTGATCATTATGATGCTACTCCTGCTTTTCTTGATGATCGTCGCTTATATTCCAGAGATCATGCTGAATCTCCTACATTAAGTGGGTTAACTGTAAGTGGGGGGTTGAATAATTTCAGGTCTGATAGCCATACACTCGAACCTGTAATCGAAGAGAGGCAGCCTGCTGATGATCATTATTCTCTACCAGCAGATGCATCCAGCACACTGTTTGTTGAGGGTCTTCCAAGTGATTGCAGTCGTAGAGAAGTAACTCACATATTTCGCCATTTCCGTGGTTTCAAAGAAGTGAGGTTTGTCAATAAGTCCAAGGTACCCAAGAAAGCTTATGGAGGTGGAGAAAGAGATGCGAGTGGTGTAGTTGTTCAGTGTTTTGTGGATTTTGATAACCCGATATGTGCCGCAACGGCTTTGGCATGTGTAGAAGGTTACATGTTGGATGCGGATGACAGAAATTCGCCTTCTCTAAATTTGAAATTTGCACGCTCTTTAAAGGTAGAGAACAAGAAAAGGAACAGGATTAGAAATAGAGGTGCAAGGAATGCTTTAAAGGCAAGGAACACGAACGGGACTACAAATAGAGCAAGGGAGGCTTTAAAGGAAAACAGGAACAGGAATAGAAATAGAGCAAGGGATGCGTCATGTGTCATCCTTTGCAAGCGATCAAGATTATGATCAGGATAATCTCGTCGTCCACGATGATTTTGCGAGAGACAATTTCCGTTTGGTTGTCGGTCGAATGGAATTCCAGCACCTCGTCGTCATAATCTGGACAGTTTCTTTGGAATTTTAATTTATCAATTCCATTTCCATTTTATTGTGTACTATTCTAGTTAGGGTTTTTGAGTTTATCCTAGGATTTAGTTATGTTAACGAGTTTATATGATTATCTGGTATGGTTTACAATGCCATCAAATTATGGTTGATTTTTAGTTGTGCTGAGTGTCACATTGAGTATGAAGGAAGTGTAGTTTTGTGATAAAGTTCATTGTAAGTGATATAAATATATAATTTTAATTGATTATATTTATAAGTGTTTATATTTTATTATTTTAGTTAAAGTAGAAAGTATACTTTTTAAATTGTAGGAAGATAAGATAAGTGTATTATAATTGATTTTATATTTATTATTTAAATAAAAGTGAATGATTACAAGTAGTTGAGACTTAATATTAATAAATTATGCCTCAATTATAATAATAGATTATGCCTTAACTATAATAATAAATTATGTTTAATTCTCATAAAATAATATTTTAATATTATCCTATATATATTAAAAATAAATATAATCAAACTAACTACCACATTAACTATATTGAAATCCATAATAATACTTTATGCAAATTGACCATATTAAAATATTTATATTGAAATACATAATAATACTTTATACAAAGTAATCATATTGAAATATTCACATTGAAATATATAATAATAATTTAATGATTTAGGCAAATTAACCATATTGAAATATTAAAATAATATTTTATTCATATTTATTATATAGAAATATTATTTTAAATTTTAAGATGACTCTCTATGAAACAATAAATCTAATGAAATTATGAGTATATGAAACATTAAATCTAATCAAATTATGAAATATTAGGTATATCGTATTTACGATACTTGCATAATGAATTGTTTGATACTTTCACAATGAATGTATATATTATGTAAGGTGATTAAATTGTAAGCTTTTCAAATATATTATTATTTACAAGGATATTATGATAAGTTTATATAATGAATTATTTAGATAGTTGTATAATGAATTATTTTCTTTAGTTATACTAAGAATCAAATCCATTGAAGTGCAAACCATTACACTCATTCAAACCATTAAACCTATTATTATCTTTAATCATCATAACACTTTACTTGTGACCTATACTCACCACCAATTAAATAAATATAATCAATATATATATATAGCACATTAACTATATTGAAATACATAATAATACTTTATACAAAAGGACCATATTAAAATATTCACATTGAAATACATAATAATACTTTGTGCAAAGTAACAATATTGAAATATATAATAATAATTTAATAATGTATGCAAATTAACCATATTGAAATATTCATAATAATACTTTATGCACATTCATTATATAGAAATATTATTTAAAATTTGAAAACAACCATTTATGAAACATTAAATCTAATGAAATTATGAAATAATATGCATCCCCTAATATTTACAAGAATATTATGTTACTTGCATAATGAATTATCTTGATACATGTACAATGAATTATATATTATGTAAGGATATTATGTTACTTGCATAATGAATTATCTTGATACATGTACAATGAATTATATATTATGTAAGGATATTATGTTACTTGCATAATGAATTATCTTGATACATGTACAATGAATTATATATTATGTAAGGTGATTAAATTGTAATCTTTTCAAATATCTTATTATTTATAAGGATATTATGATACTTGCATAATAAATTATTTTCTTTAGTTACGTTAGAAATCAAATCCACTGAAATGCAAACCATTAAACTTATTTAAATTATTAAAATTATTATTATGTTTAATGCTCATGATAACACTTTACTTATGACCTATACCACCACAAATTAAATAACTATAATAATAAATTGTTTAATTCTCATAAAATAATATTTTAATATTATCTTATAGATTAAAAATAAATATAATCAAAACACACATATATATATCACATATATATTGAAATACATAATAATCCTTTATACAAATGGACCATATTAAAATATTTACATTGAAATACATAATAATATTTTATGCAAAGTAACCATATTGAAATATTCACATTGAAATATATAATAATAATTTAATAATTTATGCAAATTAACTATATTGAAATATTCATAATAATACTTTATGCAGATTAATTATATAAAAATATTATTTAAAATTTGAAAGTAACGGTCTATGAAACATTAAATCTATTGAAATTATGAAATACAGACATCCCTAGTATTTACATGGATATTATGATACTTGCATAATGAATTATTTTGATACTTGCACAATGAATATATATATATATATATATTATGTAAGTTGATTAAATTATAAGCTTTTCAAATATATTATTATTTACAAGGATATTATGATATTTGTATAATGAATTATTTTGATACTGGCACAATGAATGTATATATTATGAAAGGTGATTAAATTGTAAGCTTTCCAAATATATTATTTTCATTGATTGAAATTGTTTTAGATAAGAAATTTATATTTTTTAAGAATGACATTTGATTGTTTTTGGATAGTATATAGTATTTTATTTTTGCTAATTTGACAATGATGATTATTAATATTTTATTATTTTTTATTTATCCAATCCTTTAAAGGAAAAGAACTATTTGTTTTCTTTAATATTTTATTTTTATATTCCAAAAACTTTAAGTAAAGCATTTCTAACTCATCATAAAGGTTAGAAAAACAAATATTTTCAAATTGCACTTTAGTATGGGCTTACTAATGACATTCTATGAGAAAGTGATTTTCTTCTTATGATAGGTAAAACAAAGAGATACTTTTAATATTTTATATTAGGGTTGATCACCTCCTTATGATATCTTAATTTTCTTTTCAATTTTTTAAAGAGTTGTAGTAGTACAACTAGTATAGATCCATTATTATCATGGATATCTCAAGTTAACAAAGGAATCAATTTTCTTTAATTACACTAGGAATCAAATTCATTGAAGTGCAAACCATTAAACACATTAAACCCATTCAAACTTAGAACTAAATATTGAAAATTCTAAGCTTACATAAATGTTTCAAGAACCTCTTAATAAGAGAGAACCTTTTTTAATATTTTTATTTTCACATGACAAATCTAATAAATCTTTCCCTAGTAGAAGGTGTTTTAATCTTTCCCTCTTTATAGTAAAAGGTTTTTTGGTATTGCAGAGAGAGGTGTTTAATGGCTTTCTATGGCTGATTTGACTTATACCAATATTCATGTCCTCCATTCCAATCATCGCCTCCACTCAAACCTGGATTGTGGACTTGTCAAGCATATGCAATTTCAATCACACTCAAATTGCCTCTTTAAAATAGACAAAGGCAGTGTAGCCCTCCACTATAAACATAGCCTTCTGTTAGATCAAGAAGCGCCCTTCTCACTCAAATCGAGGGGCTCGTGGTTCATTGCTGTATTTTGTTAGTGTACATAGATAGTTGTTAAAGATTACATAGTTTAATATTTACATGTCATGGTAATATCTCTTATCTACCAATAAATTATAAATTACGTCTGTCATGTCCCCATTTTGACCCCCTTCGCATTTAAATCGTAAATGATGTAAATATTGTTATTTAATCATGGTGAGGAACTCAAGGCCAAGGCCCCACCATTGATTTAGCGTTTTATGTATCGACAATTAAAAATAGATGCCTATGGTTCTTGTGCTAGATAGGCACGATGTAAATTAAGACATCATGTAAATACGAATTTTAATGAAAAACCCACAACTAGCTATGCAATGCAACAAAGAGATGGGGGCATGATTCTACAAGGAATAGAGAGGGAAATTATTCAAACCCTTGATCCAATGGTGTTAATCCATGTGTCAATGAGAAAACCCATAAACCACCAACTACTCATTTTGGGTTATGCACCCAATCATTTAATTCTTCCAAGAGTTGGTTGAGGCAGTTAATGCCTTGCGAATGGAGAGGTATGGAAGCCAATTTCATGCATGGGAAAGCCATCAACCTGGGAATTCATATTTTTGCTTCTTGGGCAAGAAAACACCCACAAAATGGTGTCAAAAAGCCATCTTTCACCCATGGCGTTTTCCCTCTCACGCAGTCTGAGCTAGTTGGGCTTTCCCCATCATGTTTTTGACCATTTTCCCTGCATTTTCCATGCCTGGGAGCTCGTTTTTGCATTGTACAACAGCTAGGGGAGGAGGGCCACAATTTGCGACTGTGAGGGAGGTCGTTTATGCCCCAAAATATCTATGGGTGTTTTTCTGAAAACGATTTTTGCTCTCCAGGGTTGAATCCTCAATTGCCATTTCGTTTTTGGGTCTTTCCACGTTTTTCTAGGCTAGTAGAAACCCCATCCTTGGGCATCTCACTGTAAAAACATTTTTATCATGCCCAGTAATTGCGGTTCTGCTGTTATGTGCATCCTTGTTTTGGTTTGAATCTGTGAGCAAGAGATTTGGAGTGGTAGTGGACAGAATTGGCTTGATAAACCTAGTGGGGGAAATAACCTCTCAAGAAGATCAAGAGGGCTGGCTACTCTTCTATGCACACCTTAGACACTCTAGATTGGAAGGTATGGCCTGAGGGACTGTGCATTGGTGAAGGGAATACTTCCTTGAGTGGGGTGTGTAGGCATTGTGGGTGCCAAGCTAGATAGATCTTGTAGAGGTACCCCTGGCTCTGTGCTTGAGCTCACTAGCTTCGCAATTCTTCCTTTCCATTTCTTAACATCCTGATAAACCCAATTGTAGATTGGCTTGGCTCATCTTGGTGTATGCTGGGCTATGTGTGAGTATGTTGTTCCCTGGTTCCTTGTACAAATCATACCCAGCTCGAGGGTGGCAGTTGTATCAAGAGGCTGATAAGCACAACTGGCCTATGGTTGGGTGGAACGTTGCAAATGCATAGCTGGTTGCTTGGGACTACTTTGTTATAGGATAAGTATTCTCTTGTGTCAACTTTGCAATTATTTACTTGATGAATATCTTGAATGTATGATGGACGTGTAATTGATATTACTTCCACTGTGTTTTTATTTCTTATAATTATACATTTCCATATGTCTTTTATATTATGTGAATGCTTATTTTAATAAGTTCATGGGGTTAGATGTCCAGTTTAGCATCACGATACTCTCCATCTAACTGGTATGATGGGGGGTACGTGACAGAATGGTATCAGAGATGCTGGTTGCAGCATTGGACCTCTATGGGCCAAATCATATTATAGTCACATGGGAAGGTCCCTTCCTGATCACGACAGGTATCAGCATCGGGCCTAAACTGGCTAAGTTGGATAGTTTGTAGAGGTAAGGTAACCTCCTGCTGGGCAGCAGTCATCACAGAAAGAAGAAAAGAAGAATCTGAAATTGTTTTAAGTGTTTTTGAAAAATTTTGTTTAAAGTCTGTTTCGGGAAGAACTCGGAAGTCTTCACCACAACGGCGGGAGAACTTGCCAAGTTGACCCGAAACAGCGGAAAAACTTTCTAAGTATTTTCGGTGTCAAAAAGGAAATTGCGGAAGGAATTTTCAAATATCTTCTGCAACTACAGAAGGATTTGGAAAATCGCCCCGCAACTGCAGAAGGATTCGACAAATCGCACCGCAATTGCGGAAGGATTCGACAAATCGCCTCGCAACTACGGAAGGATTCAGCAAATCGCCCCGCAACTGCGGAAGGATTTGGCAAATCGCCCCGCAATTGCGGAAGGATTCGGCAAATCGCCCCGCAACTGTGGAAGGATTCTGCAAATCGCTCCGCAATTGCGGAAGGATTTGGAAAATCACCCCGCAATTGTGGAAGGATTCAGCAAATCACCCCACAACTGCGGAAGGATTCGACAAATCGCCCCACAACTGCGGAAGGATTCGGCAAATCGCCCCACAACTGCGGAAGGATTCGGCAAATCGCCCCGCAACTGCAGAAGGATTCGGCAAATCGCCCCGCAACTGCGGAAGGACTCGGCAAATTGCCCCGCAATTGCGGAAGGACTCGGCAAATCGCCCTGCAACTATGGAACGAATTTTCAATTCTCTTCCGAAACTGCGGAAGGAACTTTCAATTCTCTTCTGAAATTGCGGAAGAACTCCACAAGTTGCTCCGAAACAAGGAATTTCAGCCATTTTTTAGGGAGATTTTTAGAATCACAGTTACATCAGGGCAGCACTCTAGATAGTACAGTTGGAAAGTTTTGGATCTTGGTTGGGCCAAGAAAATCAACATCATGGATGATGCACAGGATCCCTATGAGCCTGAGACAGATGCCATGGGGGAGAACATACATGTTGAAAATGCTGAAACAGAATCTAATGGGAGAAGAAATCAAGAGACTCCTCCAGGTATTGCAGCCACCATGAGAAGCCTAAGGGTGGAGTTGCAAAGCTATAGAGAAGATAATGAAAGGATGATTAAAGCTCAAGAAGAACAAAATCAGTTGAATGCAGCCATGCTATAGAGTTTGACAGACATCCAAAGGCAAATAAACTCTGGACATCAAACATCAAATCCAGAAAGGGGTGGGAGTAGTTCTAGAAGGAATTCCCATAAGAGGGCTAGTAGCTCAAGAAGAGTTTCTACAGACTGAACTTATACTCCAGAAATATCTTCTAATGAATCATCTGACTCTGAAGAATCCATTGAGGGTTCAAGCTCTTCATCTCGCAGAAGTAAGAGGAAGAAGCACTACAAGAACAATTCACATGGAGAATTTAAGAAGGCGAAACCTCCTACATTTGATGGAGAGGTAAAATCTGGTCAAGAAGCTGAAGTTTGGCTTCTTGGGATGAGAAAATATTTCCAAGTCCAAGACTACTCTGGGAATATGAAGGCAAGGGTTTCCATCTTCAACTTGAATGGAAGAGCATCTATATGATGGGAACACATCAGGCAAGTGCAGAAGATCAACGAAAGGAAGATTGTGTGGAAGCAGTTCAAGAAATACTTCAAGTAGAAGTACCTCTCTGATAGGTACTATGATGATAAGATCAAAGAGTTACATGAGTTGAGATTGGGACAATTGACCATGGAAGAATATGTAAACAAGTTCTTGGAGCTGCTGAGGTATGTCAGGTACATTCGAGATGATAAGGTGAAAATTCAACGTTTCCTAAGTGGACTGCCCCAGTCATATAAAGACAGAATTGAGTTCGATGAACCTCGAACTCTAGAGGAGGCCATAAGAAAGGCCAAGTATTGCTTTGATCAAAACAAAATCAAACTAGAATTCCATAAGGCATGGAAGGATAGGAAAAATGAAAAGTTTGATCAAAGGAAGAAGGGGTTCAAGCCTCCTGAATTCAAAAATCAGCAAAGGCAACCATCACAGGTTGTGACTAAGCCAACTAAGATGATGGGAGACAAGCCAAGAGATCAAAAGGATCTAAGAGAAACACTTAAATGTTGGGGTTGTGGAGGGGAGCACATGCTTAGGAACTGTCCACATCGAAATGGG
The DNA here is from genome assembly GCA_027924585.1 of Larix kaempferi. Lineage (NCBI taxonomy): Eukaryota > Viridiplantae > Streptophyta > Pinopsida > Pinales > Pinaceae > Larix > Larix kaempferi. The sequence goes on along the minus strand of BSBM01000229.1, from coordinate 16,645,098 downwards.
AATCCAAATCAAGTTCGCAACATCCAAGGAGCTGAAACTGTGGGTCAAGTGGCGAGGACAATCCCTAGAATCTATGCAACACTAGATGACCACCAGGTAGATCATTAGTCAACTGTGGTTTAAGTTGAAGGTAAGATTGCTAAGCAATATGTTTCTATTTTGATTGATCCTGGATCTACTCACAGTTATGCCACTCCTAGAATTGTTGAGATTTTTGCTTTCAAGAAATTAAAGCATAGTAAGTCATGGTTAGTTCAACTAGCCACTGGAACCAAGAGAAAAGTTAGTGAAATAGTACAAAAATGTCCATTAGAGATGGATGGGCTATTCACTTATGCAGATCTGAATATTTTGCCACTTGGTTCCTATGATATTCTCATTGGAATGGATTGGTTAGAAGCACATAGGGTTAAACTTGACTGCTACAACAAGACATTTAAATGCATGGACAAAGAAGGAAACCCGAGGGTTGTAAAAGGCATTCCAGAGGTGACTTCTGTTAGACAAGTTACAACCATGCAGCTGAAGAAGTTCTGTAGGAAGGGATGTCAATTGTATGCAGCCCACATTTTAGAGGCAGCAGAGAATGAAACTCTTAAATTGGAGGACTATCATGTATTGCAAGAATTCAGGGATGTTTTTCCTGATGAGATTCCAGGACTCCCTCCAAAGAGAGACATTGACTTTACAATTGAACTTGTGCCAGGAGCGGCACCAGTGTCTAAGACACCCTATAGGATGAGTACACCGAAATTGCTAGAATTGAAAATGCAATTACAAGAGTTGTTGGAAACGAAATATATTAGGCCAAGTGTGTCCCTGTGGGGAGCACCTGTTCAATTTGTGAAAAAGAAAGATGGAACACTCAGGTTATGTATTGACTACAGGCAGTTGAACAAAGTCACTGTGAAGAACAAATACCCATTGCCTCGAATTGATGACCTTTTTGACCAAATGAGAGGAGCAAAGGTATTTTCAAAGATTGACTTGAGGTCTGGTTACCATCAGGTAAGAATCAGAGAAGAAGATATTAATAAGACAACCTTTAGAACGAGGTATGGACACTATGAGTTTGTAGTGGTACCATTCGGTCTCACGAATGCACTAGGTACCTTCATGTGTCTCATGAATAATGTTTTTAGCAAGTATTTGGACAAGTTTGTTCTTGTATTCCTAGACGACATTCTCATCTATTCTAAGAATGAAGAAGAGCATGAAGAACATTTGAGAATGACAATGCAATTGCTAAGGGAGCATAAGCTGTATGCAAAGTTGAGCAAATGTGACTTTTATAAAGATAGAATTCATTATTTGGGTCATATCATCTCCGATGAAGGAATATCTGTAGACCCTGAGAAGATTGAAGCCATTATGAATTGGCCAACTCTAAGGAATGTGACTGATGTGAGATCTTTTATGGGCCTTGCTGGTTACTACAGGAGGTTTATCAAAGGATTCTCCAAGGTTGCAAACCCGATCACTTTGCAAAAGAAGGGGATAAAGTTTGAATGGTCACCAAGATGTGAGGACAGTTTTCAACGGTTGAAGAATCTTCTTATAAGTGCACCAATCTTGAAAATTGCAGACCCAGAAAAATACTTTGTGGTGTGTACCGATGCATGCAATCAAGGACTTGGAGGATTTCTTATGAAAGACAACCACGTGATATGCTATGAGTTAAGAAAGTTGAAGGAGCATGAGAAGAACTATTCTACTCATGATATAGAACTTGCAGCCATAGTACATGCTTTAAAGATGTGGAGGCATTACTTAATGGGAAGAAAATTTGAGTTAAGGACAGACCATTGTGGTCTGAAATACTTGTTTGATCAGCCAACTTTAAATGCTAGGCAAGCTAGATGGTTGGAATTTTTGTGTGAATTTGATTTTGAAATCAAACACATAAAAGGGAAAGAAAACAAGGTGGCTGATGCACTCAGTAGGAAGGTACATGAAATGCATGTGGCAGCACTTAGTACTTGCCAACCAAATTTGAAGAAGCAGATTGTTAACCATATTGTTGAGGATGAAGTGTACGTGCAGATAAAGGGCAAATTGCAGCAACAAGACATTGGCAAGAAGTATGAGGGTTATCATTTGGAGGAAGACAGACTTCTTATATATAAAAATAGAGTCTATATCCCCAATGTGGCATATTTGAGGAGGATTGTTATGGATGAAATCCATAAAGCTCCATACTCTGGTCACCTAGGATATCAGAAAACAATTGCTACAGCAAGAAAATATTATTTTTAGCCAAGGATGAAGAAGGATGTCGCTGAATACATTTCTAAGTGCATGAAATGTCAGCAGGTGAAGGTTGAACACCAACACCCCGCAGGTTTATTGCACCCAGTGCCAATTCCAGAATGGAAATGGGAAATAATTTCCATTGATTTTATTACAGGATTGCCAATGACTATGAGACAATTTGATTCCATCATGGTTGTGGTGGAAAAGTTAACAAAGGCAACACATTTCATACCGGTTAAGTCCACACACAAAGCCGTTGTCATTGCAAATATTTTCATGAAGAAAATTTTCAGATTACATGGGTTTCCTAAGGCAATAATTTCTGACAGGGATACCAAGTTCACTTCCAATTTTTGAAAAGGTCTCTTTGCAGATTTGGGTACACAATTGAACTTTAGTATCGCATACCATCCTCAAACAGACGGGCAAACAGAAAGAGTAAATCAGGTGCTTGAAGACATGATTTGCATGTATGTAATGGACAAGACATCCAAGTGGGAGGATTATCTACACCTAGTAGAGTTTGCATATAATAATGGGCAGCAAGAATCATTGGGAATGAGTCCATATGAGGCTTTGTATGGTAGAAGGTGTAGGACACCGGTGACTTGGGACAATCCAGTGAACAAAATTGTACTTGGGCCATAATTGCTTAAGGAAATGCAACAAGAGGTTGCAAAGATCCGGCAAAATTTAAAAGCAGCCCAGGATAGACACAAAAGCTATGCAGATAAGCATAGGATCCATAGGGAATTCAATGTTGGGGATCATGTGTATCTTAGAGTGAGGCCAAGGAAGGGTTCCTTGAAGCTTGGGAGTTGCGCCAAGCTATCACCTAGATATTGTGGGCCATTTGAAGTGCTTGAAAGAATAGGGCCAGTTGCATATAGACTTGCATTGCCTGCTAGCACTAAAGCTCATAATGTTTTTCATGTCTCTTGACTTAAGAAATATGTACATGATCCTAACCATGTGATTAAGTGGGATGTGATCCAGGTGGAACCCGAGGGAGAGTTCCAAACCGATCCATTGTGCATCCTAGACAAGAATGTAACATTGCTCCGGAACCGAGCCATCGGACAGGTAAAGGTACAATGGAAGCACTATGGTCTCGATGAGGCTACATGGGAGTTGGAGGATGCCATGAGAGTGGCATATCCATTTTTGTTTAATTTTGATGAGCACTGAGGACAGTTCTAATGTAAGGGGAGGGGAATGTCACATCCCCATTTTTACCCCCTTCGCATTTAAATCGTAAATGATGTAAATATTGTTATTTAATCATGGTGAGGAGATCAAGGCCAAGGCCCCAGCATTGATTTAGCGTTTTATGTATCGGCAATTAAAAATAGATGCCTATGGTTCTTGTGCTAGATAGGCACGATGTAAATTAAGACATCATGTAAATACGAATTTTAATGAAAAACCCACAACTAGCTATGCAATGCAACAAAGAGATGGGGGCATGATTCTATAAGGAATAGGGAGGAAAATTAGTCAAACCCTTGAACCAATGGTGTTAATCCATGTGTCAATGAGAAAACCCATAAACCATCAACTACCCATTTTGGGTTATGCACCCAATCATTTAATTCTTTCAAGAGTTGGTTAAGGCAGTTAATGCATTGGGAATGGAGAGGTATGGAAGCCAATTTCGTACATGGGCAAGCCATCAACCTGGGAATTCGTATTTTTGCTTCTTGGGCAAGAAAACATCCACGAAATGGTGCCAAAAAGCCATCTTTCACCCATGGCCTTTGCCCACTCGTGTAGTCTGAGCTAGCTGGGCTTTCCCCATCATGTTTTTCACCATTTTCCCTGCATTTTCCATGCCTAGGAGCTCGTTTTTGCATTGTACAACAGCTAGGGGAGGAGGGCCACGATTTGCGATTGTGAGGGAGGTCGTTTATGCCCCAAAATATCCATGGGCGTTTTTCTGAAAACGGTTTTTGCTCTCTAGGGTTGAATCCTCAATTGCCATTTCGTTTTTGGGTCTTCCCACGTTTTTCTGGGCTGGTAGAAACCCCATCCTTGGGCATCTCACTGTAAAAATGTTTTTATCATGCCCAATAATTGCGGTTCTGATACTATGTGCATCCTTGTTTTGGTTTGAATCTGTGAGCAAGAGATTTGGAGTGGTAGTGGACAGAATTGGCTTGATAAACCTAGTGGGGGAAATAACCTCTCAAGAAGATCAAGAGGGCTGGATACTCTTCTATGCACACCTTAGACACTCTAGATTGGAAGGTATGGCCTGAGGGACTGTGCATTAGTGAAGGGAATACTTCCTTGAGTGGGGTGTGTAGGCATTCTGGGTGCCAAGCTAGATAGATCTTGTAGAGATACCCTTAGCTCTGTGCTTGAGCTCACTAGCTTAGCAATTCTTCCTTTCCATTTTCTAGCAACCTGATAAACCCAATTGTAGATTGGCTTGGCTCATCTTGGTGTATGCTGGGCTATGTGTGAGTATGATGTTCCCTGGTTCCTTGTAGAAATCATGCCCAGCTCGGGGGTGGCAGTTGTATCAAGAGGCTGATAAGCACAACTGGCCTATGGTTGGGTGGAACGTTGCAGATGCATAGTTGGTTGCTTGGGACTACTTTGCTATAAGAGAAGTATTCTCTTGTGTTAACTTTGCAATTATTTACTTCATGAATATCTTGAATGTATGATGGACATGTAATTGATATTACTTCCGCTGTCTTTTTTTTTCTTATAATTATACATTTCCATATGTCTTTTATATTATGTGAATGCTTATTTTAATAAGTTCATGGGGCTAGATGCCCGATTTAGCATCACGATCCTCTCCATCTAACTGGTATAATGGGAGGGGACGTGACAAAGTCTCTCCTAATTTTTATAAATACAAGTGATCTCCTTCTAATAATATAGAACAATATATAGATTCTTTAACGTCTAACTCTTAAAATTAGTTGAAACCCACTAGAATTTCTAATCTCTTAATGCATTTTCACAATAGCCAACGAATAGGATGAAGTTCAAATAAACATTTTAATTACTTTTATAATATCATTAAAATTTTATTAGAATTTATAATCTCTTAATATACATTTTCACAATAGCCAATGAATAGGTTGAGATTCAAATAACCATTTTAAACTTTATTATAACCATTCTCATTATTTACTAAAATAATATCATTAAGATTTTATTAATATACGATAGAGACGTGAGATATTACACCTTATACAAAATCCTTACAATCTCATAACAATATTTTTTATAATTGTTTCCTTAGCTTATTAATTAATATGGTGGATATTGCTTCGCGATCTACCCAGCAATGATCTTTTGCAATTATGTTCATTTAGTTTATTTTAGTGACAAATATTGAAAGTCATCTTGTATTATTTTGAAATACTTCTTAAAATAGATAATTATCAACTTTGTATATATGTATTGATTTTAATGTGATATATGATAAATTATAATCTTGTAATTTTAATGTGATATATGCTTTATTGATTTCACAAATTATAATCTTTGAATCTTGTAATTTTTGGATTGAAGAAAAAAAGGGACACCTTAGTATTAGTCAATGAATAAATATGCTTGAAAAATTATAAATTGAAATAACTTATCTTATAAAAGCAAAGAGGATAGAAAATAATTGTACACAGAGAATGATTAATTTGTTTTAAGATAATATTTAATGGCTATAAATATAGAATACTAAATAAAACGTCCAGTTTAAGAGGGTTAGGAATATATATAAATTTTTACCTAAGTGTGAACAATATGTAGAGTGAGGTGGAGTTGCTTCTCAAGGTTTGACCATCAATTTAGGGAATCTCCTTTAAGCTAGAATATGGCCATCTTAGCCTTTGAACTAGAGGTATCCTCATTCAATGCAAAGCATCTTCTCGTGCCTTCTAGTCATGCTTTGGCTCATCCCCTTGGACGAACCATAGAAAACTCATGAATCTTTTTGCAATTCCCTGGAAATCTTTATCTTTTGCAATTCCTTCCATAAGCCTCCTGCCCTTTCTAAGTTTTTTCGACCCACCTGGGTTCTAATTTTCACACACATCCTTGGGTTCATGTTTAAAGATGCCATGATGGCTTCCAAGGAGTGCATTATGACTACCAAGTCGAGTGCAGGGGTTGACGATGGTGATGGCAGTGGTGTTGATTGAGTAGTTGTCCAACCCTTACCATGACCTTGATTTCCTCGTGTTCAAACCATAAGTGTTCATATTTCAACACATAAATCATGATTGATACAATTTTTAGGTCTTAACTAGGTTGCAATTAAACACATACCCACACATGTGTCTGTGACTGAAAGTTTCTATTTTACACTTGCCTGTAAACAACCATTACTGATATTGAGGCAAAATGCTCGAAGATGAAGGGTATGATGGCACTGCACAATCTTCATGTTTGGCATCATCATTGTGAGTCGTGGGGTAAGTCATTATGTCATGATTGAATTGCATAGTATCACCTCGCCGTTGTGGATTAGGTAATGGTCATCTAGGACCACTCCTACAGTCATCAACATAATCAATGTAACTCCTAGAATGGAACTAAGGTGGGATTATTTTGACAGTGATGGTTATAAACTATATAACCATTATAATTCATATTAATGCTTACATAGAAAACAAAAAATAAATATTACATTAATGTTTATATACAAAATAAAAATAAAAATTACATGAATAATAGACATCATCTTGCACACTATAGCCATCATATTGCACACTATCCACTTTCCTTTTCCTAAAGTAATTCCAATGGATCCATTCTTCCTCTACATACCTAATAAGGTAGAACTGAAAGTTAATGAGGGTGTTTAAATCCTCCCACCTAGTCAATGGAGGATCACACTCCAGCCTAAATAACCATGTGTGGATTTCCCACTAGGTTAATGCATGGCCCTTGAGTTATTCATGAAATTTTGTGCTCGTCATTTATTTGATGGATACTAAAATATACATCTAATTGCTACAACCGATTATTCAACTTTAAAGCATCGATATCACCTTGGTACAACTTGATATCAACTTTTTATTCCATCTTAAATAAAGTCTGGGAATGAATATTGGTACTATAAATTGGATTCTCTTTCTTGATCTCTTTCCTCGGCTCCATTTTTGGGTCACCTTTATCTTCTAATTTCCCCTCTAATCCAATCTCTGAGTTAGAGCCCCCAAAATCACTAAAAGGTCTAAAATGTCTCTCTAGAACCACCATAACAATTGACATGTTGCATGAGGTATCGATGAGTTGTATTTCCTGGTTTGTAGATCATTGCTCATAATCGCTCATTGCTTCCTCATCAGACTTGTCGTCCATGTCTAGGGTTTGAAGAACTTTTCCAACAACTATTTGATACTGCAATTTCCTATAAAACCCCATAGAAAATTGCTCTGATACAAATATGATCCATAAACTATCGTGGATATTGCACTGAACAATTTTCCACAATGGATCTTCCACTTATTTTTTTTATTAAATTATTTCCATTGAATTCTAAATAAATTAGGGTTGAAAAAAATAACTAGAGAAAAGTAATACATAATCCACACAAAAACAAAAGATTTACCTTGGGACAACCCACTTCGTGCGCATGCCCTATAGGGAAAAAACAACTAGAAATAAGCATTATGCCTTGCTCTTTTATATAAAATGTAAATACAAAGGAAAATGGTACTATCTATGGAGTTAGCAATGACTTCTTGGCCAGAATGGCTACTATAGGATCTCCTATTTCCTCTATTCTACTCTAATATCCACTTATGTGTTGTTTCTTAGCTATGGAACATTACAATAATATCATAAGAATGGGACCCCTTCTTTTCTTAATGGCCCGATATTTAACATAGCGCGATAGTCATCTATGGTTAGTTATGCAGTTTTTTCATACCTCAATTGATGATTAGGGATATAGTTTTGGAACTTCTAGAATGTTGTTGAAATTCCACACATGACTAGCTTCACATGTTTTAGAAATGAGAGCTAACATGGAATCCACTCTGCACCATGGTGGTCAATTAGATGGGTCAACTTGCGAGAGGCGTAACTTCCTCATATGGACTTTGATGGGGGTGATTATTGGGCTGTTGGAAAATTATTGGAGTGTAGAATAGCATCAAGGGGCATGGTGCAAGCAATGAAATTTTGACTAAAAAAACATAGTTTAAGCCCTTAAATAAGTATTTTTTTGTAAGGTTTGAAAAATTATATTAAACTAAAAAAGAAAAATTGTACAGAGCCATATCATTGTTATGCCATGTTTTAGCAGTGCTTTTGCAGGTCCCCAGTCTGAAAAAAGAAACAATCTAGGTCCCCAAAAAATGCCCCAGTCTAGCTAGCTATGATAGCCATAGTGTTGTTCATAGCAGTTTTGGATGCAATTCTCCCATAGGCTGGGGGTTATGGCCATATAACCATGAAAAAAACCGGTTCTCCTAATATAAAAAACATAACCCTAAGTATATAGCACCTAATAATCATCAGAAATAAAAACCAAAGATGGCTCAGCACCTGAATCTTCATGCTTCACCACACTGTTTATCGCCGCAAGGCATCTCCGGTACACAAGTTGCAGGCTTGCAGGCTTTTCAGGCGCGTGCTAGAGAATCCATCTTTCCATTGATTCAGGAAGACTTCACATGCTGAGTATATAAGAGGTGTTGAAGACCAGCTTCCAGGTTCTCAAGGCTAGTACCAAGGGGAGGAGTCCCATTACCATTTGGGAGGTGTCCCTGAAGGAAGTATTCCACAACGATTCTCGGGAGGGATTTCATCATCCCATAGACCCCAGAGTCTTCATATGGAAAGTTTATGCAGTGTGAGAGGACCTTTCATCTTCCACCATCACACCAAAGTCTGCGTCCAATTGCTTGGCTGCCATTCTATGCTGCATTTTCCTTAGGAGGTTCTCCGAATGAGTGGTGTGAGTACGGGAGGACTCGAGAAGGTCGTTCTCAAAGAATCCTTGTGCCCTTCCCATTTATTTCAAAGAACATGGCATGTGAGTGCAGCGTGGCCCATTGGTCGTATTTCATTTGGAAACTTTCATCCTTGCCATGATGATCGATCTTTGCGGAAAAAATCCAGAGAGATGAGCCGTGAAGAGAGAACTCAAGCAAGGAAGCAAGCACCGTGTACATGGAATGGGGTTGATGATCCCGCAGGTGACCACGTATAACAATTTAGAGTCAGTTCATGAGACGAATTATCCACTTCTAGATGCATAATTTAAGTACATAATGTGGGCTCTCATTATCCCTACAATCAACCTAGGCATCCATCAAAGCCCGCACAAGTGAATTGACATACTCACATACTTCAGAACCTGTGTAATTACTATAATGATGGCCCATATTTTCATACTGATGAGAATGTGTATAATACCTAAGATATAATACCTTCGCTTGGACGCCATGCGTGATGCTACATGCATCAGTCGACGCATCCTGCCAAACTTTAAGCATGTGTGGTTTTGCATTCACCCTGCTCACACCTGTCGTGGGGGGTGATATCTTGATTATTGAGTCTGTCACACTCTTCTCTGTGGGTCGCTCTAGCATTGTATTACCACAACTGATTGCACTATTCCCCAGGATGATCCACCCCCCAATTGGCCAGTCTGTCAGCTAGTTTGTTGGCATCCCTTCTCACATGGTGGGTGATGATGACCTAGGTTCGATCAAGGTTGGAAGCTAACATTTCCATTTTGGATGCCAGACACCAAATAGGATTCACTTTGCTGAGATTGGACCCATTGAGAATTTTTTTGAGAATCTGGATCATTAGTTTAGAGTCTCCTTCAATCAGAATCTTGGAGAAGTGCTCCTTCTTTGCAATGAGGATGCGTTTCAACATTGCAAACAGCTCCACAACATTATCACTGTCATTTCCCATTGAGCCAACAAAGAATCTGATTATCTTGCTATTGTGGTCCCTAAAGATGCCACCAAAACCAATAGGGCTAGGATTACCTTTACTCACCCCATCCAAGTTTAGCTTCACAAATCCAATGTCCATAGGGGCCCATGAATTTGGGCTTACAGGAGGATCTCTTCTGGGTAGGAATTTGTTGGGATAATGTGATTGTTATAGGTTCCATGCGTAGAGTATCTCCATGTATGGACCAGATCCTTCCCAATCCATGGGGGGAAATTGGGAAGAATTGATTATTTCCTAGATGTCCATTCAGATTTTCCTCCACACCTACAGGAGAGGTAGGTTAGAGTTGTGAAAAATATGGTGATTTCTTTCTTTCTAGACTTCCAGAGAAGGAATCCCGAGAAGAGTTGGAAGACTCTATTTACAATGTTATTTGAGGATTTTTTGGCTGTCCATTTAGTCAAGATATCTTTGATACTGTCCTGGTTGTGATTCATCTGATGGAAATTTCTTTCCCCTCGGACCCAAACCCGATTGCTGATTGAGTAAGAGATGGAAAGGTGCTCTAGATATTCTGGATTTGCACGATAAATATAGCATATTGAGGGTCCTTCAAATCCTTTTTTATTATTTTGTCCTAGGTTAAGGTGTGTTTCCAAGCCACCGGCTAGAGGAAGGTAGATACTTTCGGCCATAGGTTTTTCTTCCATACTTTCATCCAGATTTTACTAGAATGCTTGTGCTTGTAGCCTGGAAGAATTGAGTTGAATTCTTTGAGGTTGAAAGTCCCACTATTGTGCCCCCAATGGAGGATGTCCCTACCATCTTGTCAGGTTATTTGTCTTGTTTGCAGCTCCTCCTAGAATATGATTCATTGCTCTTTCGTAAGAGTATTTGGCCAAGTGTGTTTTTCCTTCCATTTCCACCATTGAGTGTAAGTAGCGTTAGTATCCTAGAAGTGCATTAGTAGCCTAGAAGTGCGAGACCAGAAACCTTCCTTCTGAGAGAGTGAATTGTATTAATGGTTGAAGGAATTCCATATATGAGAGCTTCACTTTTTGCTACCAGGAGTCATCCTAGAAGAGAGTTATTTCACCATTTTAAATTTCCCAAAAAGGATGATCTTGGGTTAGATGTTTATTCTATCAGGAATAATTTCATACAAAAGATACCTTGGGACTGTTTTCCATGCATATGAGGTCTTGATGGTATATTTTGTTCACATATTTACCCTTCCAAATTCTTGACCAGAGGGAATCAATATTGGTGAGCCACCTCCACCATAGTCTGGGGATCATTCCCTTATTTTCCAATTCAGGATCCTTTAACACTAGGCATCCCATGATCTTGGGTTTGCATGGATTATCCTAGGCCACTAAGGCCCATTTTCAGCCTTTGTTTTTTGATCCCCACCAAAAGAAAGTTTTCTACAGAGATTTGGTTTCATTTATAAATTTTCGGGGGGTATCCAGAATATAAAACAAATAAGTACTCATGCTTCTCGGGCTGAAGCTAAGGAGAAAAATTCGGCTTGTAATGTTAAGAGAATGGAAGGACCAATTGGTGAGTCGTGTCTCCATTTTGTTGATGAGGAGAGACTATGCCCCATGTCTAGTTGAGGTCCTAGTGAGGGGGATCCAAGATACTAGGAGGGAAGAGTTCCTTTGTGAAAGGTCATCAATTTGGAAATTTCTATCTAAAGACTTATTGGAGTGTTGAAGAAGAAAAATTCACACTTGTCACAATTAAGGGAAAGCCTCGAGGTAGTTAAAAATGTGGATAGAAGGTGTTTTAGGCATAAAGATTCCTTGATGGAGGTGGTAGCAAGTAATATGGTTTCATCTACGAATTGAATATGTGAAGATTTGTTTGCATCCTTTATAAGTTTAATCCTAGAAAGGATGTTTCTTTGAGTGGCAGCTTTCAACGATCTCCCTAGGCATTCCCCCATGAGAATGAACAAAAAATGGGAGAGGGGTCCCCCTGACGCACCCCCCTAGATGAAGAGAGAGTAGGGGAGGGAGATCCATTCACAAGGATAGATAAAAATGTAGAAGAGGTAAGGGGTAAGATCCAATTGACCCATTGAGTAGAGAATCCAATAGCTAGGAGAGATTCTTCATATATTGCCAAGAGATTTTGTCAAAATATTTCGATAGATCAAGTTTAATGAGCATATTAGCATTTTGTGGAGCATTTGAGAGTGTGGATCAGCTCATGCGCAACCAAAATCCCATTGAGGATTTGATGGAATTCTACGTACCCAGATTGTTCTTCAAATATGAGGTGAGGTGTTGGCATGGGGTTAGACGGCATGAGGTGCAGAAGCCGATAGCGACGAGAAGGATCATACATGGAAGAAAGGACCATTCGCGGAGAATAGGGAGCCGAAGAAATCTCAATATTAGTTTAGTTAGTTAGAATGGGACATTTGGACCATTTTGCAACCTCCTTAGTTGGCTATAAATAGAACTATGATTGTAAGCCTAAGGGCATCAGTTGATCACTCGACGAGCGGATGAATTGTCTAATGTTTTGCTCTGCTTTCGACAAGTTTTGTATGGATCTGTGATAAGTTGTTTGGAACTATCCCTGTGAAGGTTTTATCGCAAGTTTTTGATGAGTTAATGCATTAAGATGTTTGTCTATGTCCCTGTTTATGTTGAATGATGATGTCTGTTTCTTGTGTATATGTTTGTATTGAATGATGAATGCGACCAAGATAATGTGTTATGCTTAAGTTTTGTTTCTACGTAATTTATGTTGATGCGACTGCCAGTTATACAATGTTGGTGCGAATGTTAACTACACATTAATAATGCGAATGATGAATGTATGAACTATTTTTTTTCCTTGGAAAAAGTCTGTAATTTTATTTCAAAAAGATGAAGAAAATTACATTCCGCACATGTAATAGGATCACAAGATCCCTACATTATCACATATTGACATTCCCATGGCTCGGGAACAAACCCTCAAACGCCCAAAAAAATAGATAAAAAACCAGTGAACAAACCCACCAAAACCAGATCCACATAAGAAGATCCGTACTCGGCTAGCCTCAAGATCACTTAGCATAGCTTCCTCAGAGCCGACCCTCAACGTAGGTGCAGGAGATCCGCAGCTGTGGACACCGCAGCAGCCTCAGCGGCCTCCTAAACCAACGAAAAAGAGTAGCCATCCAGGAACCCACGCCATAGCAAAGAGCCTAAAGATTGTAGCATACCCTGCTCAACAACCACGTCCGCGGAATGACCGTCGCCGCTCTGGAGTCTGCCCATACACCGCCGCTAGGTCGCTGTTCTTGTTCCCTTGAATTCATCCACTGTAGTTCACCGCCATTCAAGAAATCGCTGAGCGAGCATGAAGCGCGGAGGAGCGTCGGGGACGACTTCAAGAACAAGAAAAGAACCCTGATAATCTAGGAGTGGGTGAGAGGGCATCCCACATGAAGATGGCGAGAAGCCCATTCGCTGAGAAAGCGCCGCCGCCAGAAGCCCACTCTCGGAATCGCAGGGCCGCCGCCACTAATGCTCGCCAGGAACCAGAGGGACAGAGCCGGCCGCAGACGACTGCACAGGCGTGCTTCCCTTCAATCGAGCTGACGAGATCGCACAACTGCACAGGATTCGCTGGGAGTTTTCAGCCGCAGAAGACTGCTTTGCACGACGCCACCGATCCGTCCTATTAACAATACAGGAGGGGCGGCTGGGCGAAGCCCTGGCCTCCCAAGCTATTGCAACGATGCTAGGGTTTTCGCTCCAAGAAATCGACTCCCCGAATGTATGAACTATTAAGCATGATGCGAAGATAAATATCTGGTTTCTGTAGTGATAGAGTGAGAATAGATGCATGTCCTCCCCCTACTGCAGAAACTTGGTTCCTGTAGCCCCCTTAATCATCTCGGGTGAGACTTAACTCACTCTGTGGGTGTTTCTAGATAGGGTAAAACCTTTATGGGATGGTGCTTAAGGGTGTTTAGTTGGTGTTGGTTGAAAACGGTGCGAAGTGAACCCCTGTCAACAGAACTGTGTCAACAAATGGTTCCGTTGTCGGGACCTTGAAGAATAAACAAGAGGACATGTTGTGGCATCCGACGAAACCAGAGATTCAGGATTGGTTCGACAAAAAGATATAAGAATTTGCGGAAGGAGAAAATTGGAACCCTGGGCAGACGAGAAGCAGCTAGTTGCAAAAGCATATCTATTATGATATCCACCAGGTATTTTTCTACAAATTCCTGATATTTCTGCACGAGTGGTTGGCATAGCTGACATTTCAGAAAAAAAAACTTTCCAGGGAGGTGAACCTGATCATTGGACTCCAGAACTGATCCAACAGTTAAAGCAAGTCGAAAATAGGGTATCAAGGGATTTCGACTTTTGGGGTGGACAGTATCCTAGAGGGATACATCAGAGAATTTACCGTTGACACAATCAAATCATACAGCAACGCAGAAAGAAAATTTTTCAAAGGACCTAGAGGGAGATTTATACTATCGCTGAAGTTGTGGATTAAGATGCTCGCCTGCGAAAAGGGTTACTGAAGATGAAATATGACGAGTAGAGATCAGTGTGCAGAGGTTGCGGGTACCGTGAGAATGTGGGTCTGATAGAAATATGAGGGGTATATGGACATGAGTGATGACGAATTTCTAAGGGAGGCTGAGGAATACTGTGGTACCTTGAGAAGTGGGGTGATATTCCAGAAACCAAAGAAGAAGAGGAGGACTAAGAGCGAGTCTCCTGAGGCGACTGGAATGGAAAAGTGTGAAACAAGACCACACAGGATGAAGCGACCTTATTGCAACGAAGGAGGTGACCAGGATACCCTAGAAGCCGAAGAGGGACAGACCCAAATCTACAACGTACCTTCAACTCTACTCACTACTCAAAACTTTGTAGGAAGAAATACAAGTTATTCGTAGGGCTTCCCTATGTGTCAGAACAACGATAAGAGTAGCAGATCAATAAATAATAACAGTAGGAGTGCAAGAATGGCAGGTGACGACATAAAAATTCCAATTTTCCAGGATAACAGGATCGAGGATCCTGAACAATATTTTTTTTTTGTGAAGTTGTATGTACTGTGAAGCAGGTCCAGGATGAAGATATGAAAAAGGGACAATTGGAGACGACCTTCAAGGGCCGTGCACTAGACTGGTTTATGAAATTTACTAAGGTACCAATAGGAAATATAGATAAAACACTGCAGCAGATCAGGGCAGGACTGATTGATGGATTTAGAGAACCGAAGTCCAAGTCGCAGTACATCACAGAGCTGAAGGAAATCAAGCAGTTTCCAAATGAATCAGTGTGGGAATTTGAACAGTGATATAAAACGCTAATGGAAAAGGTAAGTTTTGGGATGAGTGGCATGCATCATAAAGAGTGCTTTATTGCAGATTTGGTGCCACACATTCATGGTCCACTGATGCAACAGAAGGTAGCGACTCAAACAGAAGCACTGGAAATTGCAATGAAGCTAGAGGCTTCAACGATCGACGAAACAAGCATATTCATGGATCAAATACAAGCACAATTGGAAAACTTGATGATCTAGTTACAGGATATTAAGAAGGGGAAAGAATTCAATGAATACATATGGTGCAGTAGATTCAAAATAGAAGGACATCATAGGGATCAGTGCCCAGAATTTCGAGAGTGTTTACAGTCAGGTGCACCAAATCGCCTTAGTCAGGGAGGCCTGCCTTGGTGTCGTGTATGTCAACCGAGAGGACATCGACCAGAAGAATGCATGTACTTACAAAAGATGGTGGCAAATCCAGTTAATTTGTATTTAAAATTCTATCGATCGGTTGGCCATGAAAAAAAATATTGCAGGGCTTACGAACTACTCCAAGAACGGACTGCGAATACATTTTTCATGAAGGGAGAGGAGCAACCGCAGGTACAACAATAGTACAATCAGCAACACCCTCACTATAATCCGCAACCGCAGTATGATCAGTCGCAGTATGGTCAACCTCAATATCAACAACTGCGGTACGGTCAACCGAAATATCAACAACCGCAGTATGGTCAACTGCAGTACCCGCCATATGGGCCACTGCAAGGAGGTTTCACAAGGGGGTTTCATGGAGGTCGAGGTACTAGTGTTGGCCTAGGAGGACCTTTTGGATGAGGTCGAGGGATAATCATATGTTACAATTGCGGTCAGCAAGGGCATTGCCAAATCAATTTCCCAAATCCAACCCCACAATGAACTTACTGCAGCACTGTGGACCATGGTGTTGAGGACTGTCATCAGCTTATCGCGAAGTGGAAAAATAAGAACCTAACCCCACCTCCACCAAATCAGAATCAGAACTAGAGTCCACCACCAGCAGTACAAAATATATCAGTAGAGGTAAGAAGTCAAACTGTGACGGTTGGAGTAGTGACCCACAGAGGAGCTGCGACAGGCAAAGACAGGCCACAGGTGAGCATCCGACCAACAACGAGAAAACAAGTCACATTCGATGTGGAAGAAGAAAGGGAAATTTTCTTGAAAGCATAGTAGGAAATGAGACAGATGAGGCAGCCACCTCTTCACCTAAAAGAATTCACCTATGACATGCCGCTGACATTCGACACGACGAATTCACAAAAAAATACTAATACCTTATGAGCCTTCCTAGATAATTTCCTGGAGTTGGAAAAGGACTAGGATGCATTGGCAGAGATATCTATTATATTGCATGGACAGGAGGGTGCATGATAGGATCAAACAATTAATTGAATACATAAGAGGAAGACAAGAAAAGAAATGAGGATGTCCACGCAAATCGAAGCATTCGATGTTGACTTTAGACCTAGGATCAGATGTAAAAATTTTGATGAAACAGACCTGGGAAACAACGGGGAAACCACAGTTAGCATGGTCCCCAGTACAACTGCGACTAGCGAATCAGAGTAAGGTCACCTCGATTGGTCGCTTATGCCAGGTCCCAGTTGAGATAGAAGGACTCAAAGCATACACATATTTTGATGTGATAGACATTGTCGACAACACAATCCCTTATGTAGTGCTATTAGGGATAGACTGGGCGATGGAGAATCAGGCCATCATCAACTTCAGGAAAAGAACCATGTCATTCGAAAAACAACACATGAGGGTAGTCCCATCTCTCGATCTACCAGAAGGGAAGAGATATGTTGAGCCGACGAAGGATGAATTTACTGAGGGATGGGACAGTCTCTATAACATATCAGAAGACTGTTGAATAAATGACAAAACTCAGAAATCTGTGCACCTAACAGCCAACTGAGAATAATGTCAAATCCTTCACAAACCTTTGATATTTACCTCAACAGCAGAAAATAATCATGCACAGTTATCAAGCATTGATAAAAAAAATACTGTGAAGTGAATATACTACTCATGAAGCACACATAGCAGCGGAATAAAGCACATTTACAGCAGACTGTAAGACACATGAACTCAGTATTTTGGTCAAACGTAGACCCTGGAAAAACCCCCCCAACCTCTAGGGAAAACCAGTTCAAGAGATTTTATTTATGAGCTGAGAAAAGTGATAATTAGAACAACAGTATAGTACAACAATAAATACTTCAGTTACTTAGTACAAGATCAGAAATCAGTACCCACTAACAGCTCTGATTTGTGTGCCCAAAATACTTAGAATCAGCAACAGGATCTTCTCGATTTTTGTGCACTGAATCTACCCGGATAAACAGTCCTCCTTTGCAGCAAACACTTCTTGGTTAATGTGCACACTATTCTGGAATGTTGTACCACTTCAGCACTAACAGCACCTTGGAATGCGTGCTAACAATAGCAATCCATTCACAGTTGTATGGCCCTCTCTCTTTCTGCTGTACGACTCCACCACAAACACTTGGTATTGGAATTTGTGCCCACTGTATCAGCACAGTAGGTCGCCCTCAAAGATGCTATAACAAACAGCCCTCACAACTGCTTGAAACTCGTGCCCACTCCAACATTGGACAATGCACCCTCCTACTGTACCAGTCTTGAAATGTGTGCCACTCCTGGCTGCTAGGAATACATCCCCTTCTTGGCTGCCTCTTCATCTTCCTCCTTTCTTAGCTCAAAACCTCTCTTTTTCTTGGAATGCGTGCCTTCACACTTCCTCACTTTGGAAATATGCAAAATGAAGTCCCTTTCATCTTTTATTTACCCTATTAGGGTTACTCTCATGACTTTTCAACTTCAATGGATGAGATTAGATCTTGGCCAAGAGATCTATGGCTGGGATCTAATCTCTCACTCACTTAAATCTCCTAAGTGAACTTTACAATAAATTTTCTTTTTGAAAAAGTCACATTACCCTAAATATTTAAAAAGTACGCTCTATGACTTAAAGTCACTTTAGAAACATAATAAAGTATGACTCACTTTTAAATCATAAAGTCACATCAAAAAGGTACTTTAATAAAAACACATTAATAAAGTCACTTTAAGAATATAAATGAGACTCCAAGTTATTGACCCCTGCACCTAGGCACCTGATGCAGGAGTGCCACCGAGATATCAAATGCTAACACTCCCTCTTAGCAAGGGAGGTACTACTGTCATCAGCTCCACCTGGATCTCTCCCTCCAATAACTGAAGCTCCCTCTGAATCTGAATGCCTCTCAGATACCTGCACAGGATCAACTGCTGAAGGTCTCCGTATGACAACTCTGAACTGAGAGTTCTCCTCACTCTCCTGCTCATCCTAAAGAACCATATCATACCAACTCTGTTTCCTCACAGAGTTGGATGAATCCTTCACACTGACAGCCACTACTGCTGCCATTGAGTCTAATCTCTCACCAGGCTCACCACCCACCGGATACCCCAAAACTTGGTATATCCGGCCATCACGGATGCCAAGCAGACTCACTGCACCCAATCCCCCACTCACCGGATATATATGAAAACGCCCACTCACATGAAGAACCGCATATCCGTCATCCTCCAAAGATGAAACTGAGACCAAGTTCCTCTTCAGCTCTGGAACAAACAACACATCGCCAACCTCTAGATAACCACCAGACTCGAGTTGGAATAGGACTTTTCCAACTCCTTCTACTGCATGGGTGTCGACATACCCACCCTCAGTCAGTATAACTCTATCAATATCTGTCAACTCTTGGAACACTGCTCGTATCCCGGTCATATGGCGTGCTGCTCCACTATCTATGTACCATGCTCCAGTATCCAAACTCTCTGCTACACTACTGTCTGAAAGAATTGAGACGAGCGAGAATTCCCTCTCGAATTTCATCGCAAAGTCTCCCACTTCAACTGGAGAGGCCGCCTCAGGCTCTTCTTTCTTCTTGTTCTTCTTCTTCTTGGGACACTGCCCAGCATAGTGACCATAACTCGGGCAAGCAAAGCATTTTACTTTGCTCAAGTCTTTGGCTCCACTGCTTGAGCCACCCTTTTTCTTTCTACCCTTAGCTGAAAGGGCCACATTCTCTTCATCAGCAACCTGCTCAGTCTTCCCTTCTCGGATCTCCTCCTGAGTAAAATCATCCCATAGTCTTTCCCAAGAGGGAAAGTTCTCTCTGCCAACTACACACTTCACGAACACATCCCACTCCTTAGTGAAGCCCTTCAGGGCTATCCGCACTAGCTCGGGATCAAGAATCATCTCACCAACTGCACTCAATTCATCTTTTATTTGTCTGAGTCTAGTGAGGTAAGAGGCTACATTCTCACCTCTTGTCATCTTAGTGCCATGAAGCTTATCCTTTAGGTCCATTTTACGATTTTCATTCTTGTTCTCATACAAACTTTTTAAAGTATCCCACATCCCCTTAGTAGTTTGTTTCTCTACCAAATGTGGGATGAGGTGATCTCGAACACCATCCAGAAGCAGTCTCTGCGTTCTGGCCTCCTTCACCTCATGTATGTCAAGGGCTATAGGATCAACTGTGGGGGGAACCACTGTGGTACTAACAAAGGTCCATAACTTGTTTTCCTTGAGAACAGCTGTCATTCGGGCTTTCCACTGTAAGTAGTTGGAAATCCCTTCCAACCTATCTTCACACCGGATGCAAGCCATCATTTTCTTCTGCTCTTTTTCAACAAAGCACACTCTGCCTTCTTGACCAAAAATACTCAGCTGTACTCAACACCTTTCTGCTCACTTTGTAAAAAAATTAACATACAGCTGTTACTTCACATGCACATCATCTGCAAAAAAAAATATCAGCACTTCTCTGCTGCCCAACAGTCTACTGAAATCTCAGAGCCCCAGCTCTGATACCATGTTGAATAAATGACAAAACTCAGAAATCTGTGCACCTAACAGCCAACTGAGAATAATGTCAAATCCTTCACAAACCTTTGATATTTACCTCAACAGCAGAAAATAATCATGCACAGTTATCAAGCATTGATAAAAAAAATACTATGAAGTGAATATACTACTCATGAAGCACACATAGCAGCGAAATAAAGCACATTTATAGCAGACTGTAAGACACATGAACTTAGTATTTTGGTCAAATGTAGACCCTGGAAAAACCCCCCCAACCTCTGGGGAAAACCAGTTCAAGAGATTTTATTTATGAGCTGAGAAAAGTGATAATTAGAACAGCAGTATAGTACAGCAATAAATACTTCAATTACTTAGTACAAGATCAGAAATCAGTACCCACTAACAACTCTGATTTGTGTGCCCAAAATACTCAGAATCAGCAACAGGATCTTCTCGATTTCTGTGCACTGAATCTGCCTGGATAGACAGTCCTCCTTCGCAGCAAACACTTCTTGGTTAATGTGCACACTGTTCTGGAATGTTGTACCACTTCAACACTAACAACACCTTGGAATGCGTGCTAACAACAGCAATCCATTCACAGCTGTACGTCCCTCTCTCTTTCTGCTGTACGGCTCTACCACAAACACTTGGTATTGGAATTTGTGCCCACTGTATCAGCACAGTAGATCGCCCTCAAAGCTGCTGTAACAAACAGCCCTCACAACTGCTTGAAACTCGTACCCACTCCAACATTGGACAATGCGCCCTCCTGCTGTACCAGTCTTGAAATGTGTGTCACTCTTGGCTACTAGGAATACATGCCCTTCTTGGCTGCCTCTTCGTCTTCCTCCTTTCTCAGCTCAAAACCTCTCTTTTTCTTGGGATGCGTGCCTTCACACTTCCTCACTTTGGAAATATGCAAAATGAAGTCTCTTTCATCTTTTATTTACTCTATTAGGGTTACTCTCATGACTTTTCAACTTCAATGGATGAGATTAGATCTTGGCCAAGAGATCTATGGCTGGGATCTAATCTCTCACTCACTTAAATCTCCTAAGTGAACTTTACAATAAATTTTCTTTTTGAAAAAGTCACATTACCCTAAATATTTAAAAAGTACAGTTTATGACTTAAAGTCACTTTAGAAACATAATAAAGTGCGACTCACTTTTAAATCATAAAGTCACATCAAAAAGGTACTTTAATAAAAACGCATTAATAAAGTCACTTTAAGAATATAAATGAGACTCCAAGTTATTGACCCCTGCACCTAGGCACCTGATGCAGGAGTGCCACCGAGCTATCAAATGCTAACAATGACTATGTCAATCGTACCACAGATGGAGAGTTAGGATGGTGTGGCGTTAGTCCATCTTCGTCAGATTCGGATGAAGCACTTGAAAATTGGCAAAATCGGTTGCATGAAGTACCATTTAGGAGGTTTGCAAGGATCATCTAGTTGCTAAGGTGGGTGGCTACATAAGTGTGCGAGATACCAACATATGATGGGTTTCCCAACTTGACTGCATTTATCACTGCGTTTGAAGAAAAATTGGCAGAACCAAAATGACTACTGGCCTTGGAGGAAGCCCTAAAGGCTACACCAGCGTGATGTGGGGAGGCGCACAAGTCAACCATAAAAAACCGGCCATTATGTCGACACGTAATGGAGATTAGTTTCAGCGACACTAAAGGATACTGCGGAAGGAAGTACAATGGAAGAGGAGATCCAAAGGAGAATTTGAATGAATGTTAATGCAAATGGGGAACAAGATCGAAATAGGAATGGGCCAACGCATTCATTCACACACTAGATGAAGTATCGTGAAGTTGGTATATCGATGAAGAACTACAACGTGGGACAACCACATGGGAAGAGATGACTATTGGCTTTATCCAAACTTTCATTTTCTCAGACAAAAACCCCTTCATCCACAGCACATTACAGGAGGTCCACAAGAGAGTACTTTAAGCAGTTCCGATAGAAAAACCTATGGGAATTCAGTGGACCACGGTACCAGAAATCTTGATGGAATGTTACAACATAACAGAAGAATGGTATGAGGAGGATGATCTGTGGGCTACATATATACTAGACTTAGAAGGAAGTCGCAATGTCGAAGCACCATATATGTCATTCAACAAGTTTGAGCAGCCATTGCGAATCAAGAAAGTGAACATTAGGTCAGAGGAGAATCCCATGTTCGCAAGCATCATAGACTATTGGGACAACTCGACCATTTCCAATATTACTGACTTTCTACACGAGTTCCAGGACCTAATCCCGACAAAAATTTTAGAGATGAAAGGCATTTCTGGGGACCTAGGCAAGATAAAGATCCCACTAAAACCTAATGCGAAGCCAGTAAAGAAATGACTTTATCGGTTGAATCCGAGGTACAAGGAGCGGGAAAAAGCTTAACTAGAGTGACTAGAACGAACGGTTAGTGCCACAACGTCGGGTACAGCCCCATCAAGGTAAAAACGAAAGTGACAAGTGACGACACAAAAAGAAGAGACAACACAAAAAGGAAGCGATGACACAAAAATAAGCGATGAGGTAATGCACCTGTCAATAGATTTCCACGCCGTGAAGGGGTCAAATCCCATCATAAATGTAGTAGTTAAACCACGATGGATGACGATGAACACAAGTAATGACGCAATTAATAGTTGACGCATGGGGAGTATTCGGTTAATCAACGCTGGATTTGGTAATAATTGCACAAAATTGGCAAGCATGGATGGGATGCGAAAAACCGAAACTATGAATAAGGGGAGGGGGATAGTTTGATGCATTGTGTGTTAAGAAAGAAACAACAAGATAGCGCATGGCAGTTTACATTTCGAATAAAAGCACTGAAGAACTCCCCCATCCAACACCAATCATGCAGGAGGAACTAGAAATCATGTTCGAGGAACCCATCAGGAAGAAGAGGAGTGCCAATCGACCTGTAGACACCGGTCGAAACCCGAAGAAAGGAACCCAAAATTCAACGTGACTTGCAAAAGGAGAACCAGGTACTTCAGGTAGTGCTCACAAGGAAACAACATCGCAAGGAGGGCACCCTAGCCCAGTAATACCAAGGTATGTACCGCCAAGCAAGGAAGGGACACCAACTGTTTAGTTGAGCAAGAACATAAGATATGTAATTAAGATGCCTCCAATACCGAAAGGAGTTCCTCATGCCGGGAATATTGTGGAAAATTTGCAGAAGATACAATATAGCAACCACGACCTCGTGAACTTCCAAGAATGCACATAATCATATGTCAATATCATCCATGGCAAAGGAGGCCTAGACACGTAGGAACCAACACCATGGGAATTGGGATTGGAGCGATCAGGTTTACTGGGCCTCACCCAAATACCGCACTTTGGGAGATCACTATAGGTGAATGCATGTCTCAAGCAGTTATTATCCTATTTTCATGGTGGATACTTGTGGATGCACGAAACGATCCCGGTCACAGTCAACCTGATTTCAAGAATCACCAGACTACCCAAGGATGGGGAAGACCTTCCTTCGTCTACATCATCATCATATTCATCACCATCACCATCACCATCACCATCACCATCATCATCAACGTCTTCATCATCATCAGCATCATCATCATCATCACCATAAGTGCTCGGTCGATGATTTTGCAAATTTGACCCCAATGTGCAAAAATTGCAAACTCCCATACTGAGAAAAACCCTAGTTTCCAAAATGGACATACAAGATGAAAACTAGGCCATGGGGTTGGAGGAGAGGGGAACCCCTAGCACTATCCCAATGTCCTGAATCCAACAGAGTCGACGGTTTGTCGATCCGAGCCACGGTCGTTATTCTATGCCTTGTTCCGTCTCGCATCCAAAAGGCCTTCAGGGACACCTATTGGATACCTGTCGGGGGCATAGAATTCCAACCATGCAACAAAATTGGGTTCCGGGGAGTCCTGCAAGTGTGTCTATGGAGGTTCCAACTGGGAACGCTATCCATAAGTACTTGATCGATGATTTTGCAAATTTGACCCCAATGTGCAAAAATTGCACACTACCGTACTGAGAAAAACCCTAGTTTACAAAATAGATGTACAAGACAACACTTGGGCCACGGGATTGGAGGAGAGGGGCACCCCTATCACTATCCCAACATCTTGAATCCAACGGAGTCAACAGTTTGTCGATCCAATCCCCGGTTGACATTCTATGGCTCGTTCCATCTCGCATCCAAAAGGCCTTCAGGGACACCTGCTGGATACCTGTCGGGGGCATAGAATTCCAACCATGCAACAAAACCGGGTTATGGGGGGTCCTGCAAGTGTGTCTAGGGAGGTTCCTGCTTGGAATGCTAGCCATAAGTGCCCGGTAGATGATTTTGCAAATTTGACCCTAATGTGCAAAAATTGCACACTCCCGTACTGAGCAAAACCCTAGTTTCCAAAATGGATGTACAAGATGACACTTGGGCCATGGGTCCATAGGCGAGGGGCATTATTGATGCCCCGAAGATCGCAGCATCAAGTAGAAAGGGATTCTCCCCAATAGACTATCCCAATTAGATTGTCCATCGTTCGGTATGGGGAATCTGTCCGGTTAGTGGTTCCAACAACTGTCAGATTTGGAGATTTGCTTCAATTACATCGGTTATGTCCCGATCCACCATTCTTTTTTATTTTATGGTTAAAATGATATGCAAGTGCCTAAGCTAACTTAATCTAAATGCAGAACTTGAAACAAATCTGTGTCTAAAACTGAAATAAATCTAATCTATCCCTGCAAGGAGCAAAACTATAAGTATGAGTAATGTGCTGAAAGAAGCATCTGAAGATCAACAGATAACCATTAAATCATAAAGATACATCCACAGCAAGAAAGGAAGAATATAAAAGATAGCTTTTAATACATGTGAAAGCAATCTATTACTCATATAAGAGAAACATTATTGCACAGAGCATAGTGAAATCATTCATTGCACAGAAATAATTTGAACAACAGAGAAAGATTTCACTATAATAGGTATAAATGTCACCAGAAGAATCCAACATACATCGTACACGCATTTCTAGGAAAGATGCGTCATCTCCAGGCTCATATTAGGCAAATTCACTTTCTAGAAGCAAGTGCAAAATAGTTTGTACAAGCTTAAGAAAATTCATTTCCTTGCCAAAAGTCCTTTACACTATTCCCTAAGCCTCTATTTATATCTTTACAAAATGCCTCTTGGGCTACCACCTGGCTTTTACACTTGTCCTTTAAAGACTTTTCCTAGAAATAAAGAATTCGTGGTCCTTTCCCATAATAGAAATTTTCTCAAAAATAGAAAAGGACAGCTATCCTAGTGACTCTACGCTCTAAACACAGGGAAAGCAAATCAAAATAAGAACAACGCATTATGACTAGCGTGTTAATCCTTGGGGTGGCGCTTCTACTGGGAATGAAGTGCTTGTGCTAGCTGGTACTGCTGCTGCTGCTTTCTTTTCCTCTTCTGCAATATAATTGAACCAGATACCAGTGTGCCTGACAACCACATTTGCTAGTGAAGGGAGCAAGATCTTCTGGGAAGTCACATGCTTACCAAGCTCTGCTTCAATACCATGATTTTCTGCAATTGCTGCTTGGTGGATCTCTTTAACCAAATGACTGTATACTGATGACAGCCCAATATAGTGATGGAGATCATCAGTGGCCAGGACATCAATCTTCTTTACATATTCTATTTGAATGCCCAACTCTTCCCTCAAGTCTAACAAATGCTGCTCTTTGCTTGGAAACTCATCAAGGGACTGAGGAAAAATCAGCGTGCATTTTTCATGCACTTCATGGATCTTTTGATACAGGCTGTTACCTTTCTCAATTGTTCCCTGGATCTTATCCATCATCTTGAGGCCACAATTCCTGCAAAACTCCATAAGGGCTACATCTTCCTTAAAATCGTCTACATATTTGAATGGGAGATGCTTAGGGAAATCAACCTTCCCTTCTCTCCATTCCATCTGGCTCAGGATGTTTCTTTTAATCTGACTGTATTTTCCTTTAAGCCTAAGGGCTTCTGCATTGACTTCTTTCAACCTAACCATCATGGTCTTGAGCCTGCACACCTCCTCAGCTCCTGTGTGGCGTGCATTTGTCTCAAAATGTCACAGGACTGCTCATGAAAGGGAGACATATCTATAGCTCTGCTTTCTACCTGCTCTAATTGCTCAACCATTTCCTGCTTATCTACTTGCAGATGAAAAACTCTAGCTTCATAATCATTCTTTTTCGCTTCTAGAACCATCATCTGGATTGCCAGGTGCTCCTTTTCATCTTCTAGATGGCGATAGTTATCGAACAACTCCTTGTGATCAGCAAACAGGCAATTATATTTATTCACTACAAGATCCCTGTAAGCCTGCTCATTAGCCACAGTATGTTGCAGCATGCGAGCTCTCCTCTTTGTTGACTCAAATTCTTTGACCATATCGATCACATTATCCTCTATTGCTTTTGTTGCTGACATAGTGGCGAATGCCATGGCTATGGGAGCCTTATTTGTATTTTGCATAACCGTGGTCTCCTGCTGGGTGACAATATCTTCTTGGAAGAGTCTCTTTATCCTCTCTTCCAACTTCAAAACCACCGCCTTCCTCTTCTTATAATACACAAATTCATCCCATCAGGAGACAGCATGATCTTCGGATGGGGTGTAAGGGATGATTGGGAGACCTCTTACATGGGCTTCTGTCCCCGTGGGTGGGGTCTGCACTACCTGAGATGAGTCTATTTCCATATCTTGGGTGTCAGAGCCACCCGCCTGGGCATCTTCATTGGTCTTAAGCTCTTCTTCCACCTTTTGTTCCTCTTCAGCTTTATGCCTTTTTTCTTCTTCTTCAGCACGCTATTGATTTTCAATTGCCTCCCTCTGCTCTCGTTCCTCTGCTTCCTTCTGCTGTCTTGCCTCCTCAACTTCTCTTTGCAATCTTGCTTCTTTAGCTTCCTGTTGCAGTCTTGCTTCTTCTTTCAATCTTTTCTCTTCACGGGCCAGGGCCTCAGCTGCCTCCCTTTCTTTCTGCAGACTGGCTTCTTAGGCTGTTGCAGATCTAGAGCTAGCTCCACTGCTGTGACGACAAATCTGCAACTCAGTCATGTTGCTGATGCCCCTAAACACTTCTTCCTCTGCATCATAGTAATGGGCATACTCAAAATGAGCATATACCTCCTTGCAATGCTCGGCAACCTTACTCCTCATGTCATTTCTATGGAAGATTACCTGGAAGATTACCTCACCGAAGTGGAAAGCTTTCAAATCTTGAATGTACTCCTTAGTTGTTTCAACCCCTGAGAATTTATAGGCTCCTATGTAGAAAGGCAAAGGAGGGAAGGAAACCTTATGTTGTTTATTAAGCACTCCTCCTATTCCATCAAGGAAAACTTGCCTAACTGCTTCCTTTAGGACTACATAATCAGTAGCGTATTTTGGAAAAATGTATGGTGCTTTGGTACCTCCAAACATCCTGATGTAAGTGCCCTGCTCTAAGAAGTAAAAATCGCCATAATTTTCAAGGACTTCCATGGCATTTTCTGACAGGAAATTGGGCTCTTCCTTGAACATCTGCTCATACAGAGGTATGATGAACTCTTCGCAGATGAGCTTGTAGTTTGCTATGTAATTTTGAGCCCACATTATTTTATAGGAAGTGTATACCGGGGTGTTGGCCTGATCCCACGTGCAACCTATCCTGGGGAAAGAGAGCTTGGCCAAAATGCAATCAATAAGATATGAAGACATGTAAAATTCTGACTTTTTTAAGGCCAAACCTTCTCTAGCTGCGGCCACCGTGGATGCCAAACTATCCGAGAGAATAGTAGCCCAATCAAACAAAGTTCCTTTGAATGCTATGAAGTGGATTATGGGAGCCCACTGTATCCTATATATAGTGCCATCGGGCATACCGAAAGTTCTGCTTAACATTAGGGAAATTAACCTAAAAGGAGATCTTAGGCTCTGAACGTCATATTCATCATTTTCTCTCTTCCTTAGCTACTTTCCTGTGATCAACAACCTCTTAGCCATCTCAAGATTATTCATCTGTCCCAACCATTCATCGTTTAGAGCTGGTTGGGTACGTGAGAATTTGTAGGCTGCTGCAATATAAGCTAGATGGAATGAAGCGAAAGGATCTCCCTTGCTGTGATGCAACACTCTTGTTTGTGGGTTGGCATGTTCCAATATCCACCCGATCACTTCAGAGCAGGGGAAGAATTCAAGGCGAGTAGAAGCCTTGGCTATGCCGGAAGTTCTGATGTTGAGGTAGATTTGCTCTTCTTCTAATAACACGTCTGGGATATCTTGGTCCTTGATCATCCAGTAAACATCTCCCCACCGAACCTCAGGAGGAACGCCAGTGGTACACTTAGTGTCTTGAAAAAGAGTTTTAGTCCTTGGTTGCATTGGCTTTGGCTCCATCATTTTAGCTTTCTTTCTACCACCTTTTGGCATCGTGGCTTATCCCTGTTAGCAACCATATGTGAATGAATATAAAATTGTAACATATCATGAGAGTCTACCATAGAGCAAGACAATTTTAGCATGCTGATGATAAATATAAACAAAATTATAAGGATGCATGCTGGGGAGGTAAACCAAACATAGATTATCCAAGAGAACAAAATATGGTCCTCAGACTTAATCATTCTAGGGAGACAATGCCTGGTTAGGAACTTTTGAAATGTTTCTGAAAAGGTAGGCATACGACGTGTAGAACCCACTTCCCTCCTAGTCTTTGGAGATAGGATGTCCTTCATCGTAGGCACTTCTAACGGCCAATGGTAGGCTAGCTCGGATTGAGAAATCCTATGAGGAAACCGAAAACATATAACGAAACCATTTTCAACAATCGTTATTTGAGCCAAACAAGTGAGCGGTTGAGTATCCCAACCAACTATTACTGATGCTACTTCATGTTTGATAGTATTTGATAAGTGGCATGTAGCCAACATAAAAAACTTGGATTTGAGTATATCTGGGTAGGAGCACGACAAAAATGTGACGGTGGAACTAACCAAGTTTGAATGACTTAGAGACAAAGGGCCAACTGGGAATGACTGGCATGATTATGACTCCTAGCTGTTAGCAATGAGAATTTTATGGGGGCCGCAGCGGCCGTAAACTTTTAAAGGATACATTGCTACAAGTGCCTATCGGCCACGTAATGAAACGGAAAAACACCCAACAAAACTTCAACGTATAGATAAGACAAAGATAACGGTAGAAACCCCTACCTGGAGACGAAATAGTGGTGGAGCGATGTGGACACAGTGGTGAATGCGCTGAGCTGGAGCGAAACGATGCAATCTCCCAAACGACGTTC
Source organism: Larix kaempferi (assembly GCA_027924585.1). Taxonomy (NCBI): domain Eukaryota; kingdom Viridiplantae; phylum Streptophyta; class Pinopsida; order Pinales; family Pinaceae; genus Larix; species Larix kaempferi. The sequence continues at coordinate 16,615,379 of BSBM01000229.1, read as the reverse complement.
TTCGAATAAAAAGCTATCAACGTGGACAATAAAACCCCATCTCCCTTATATAAATCTTAATATGTGTGGGCATTTAATTGGGTAGGTGGCGACATTAAAACGAGGTTTATTATTCGTATGGCGTGGTCTTTTCAGACCTGTTTGGCATTTAAGCATGATCGTCAATTGCGGCAAGGACTCGTGAGTTTCGTCCGTAGTTGCGGCCAGAACTCATGAGTTCCTCTCAAAGAGTTGGAGACTTAGTGAGGCATCCGCTTATTGCAGGAGAGGTGAGAAAGACGCTCCGCTTTGGCAGAAATGTTTGGCGAGTTGTTTCAGAGTTGTCGAGCTAAGAGACGTTTACGGCGCGAGTTCATGAGTTATCCCGACATTTCAGGTGGACTTTGCTAGTTCTTCCGAAATTGACTCTCCCGAAATTTTATCGCGGCATAATTTCTTGAGTCGTTCCGCCATTGCGGAATGACTCGGTAAGTTCTTCCGCAAACGACGAAGGAGTTTGGTAAGTCTTTTCCGCAAAGTGGATGGCCTAGGGACTTGGTGAGAGGGTTCCCATTGTGGAAAAAATTTACAAGTGTTTCCACCGTTTTGGGAGAGAAATTTGAGTTCTTCTGAAGTCCAAAGAACATGTAAGTGCTTTCGTTGTTTCAGGGAGAAACTTTAAGTCTTTCCGCAGTTGCGAGTGAACATCCCAAGTTCTTCCGCCATTTCGGGAGAGAAATTTGAGTTCTTCCGCAGTTTCATGAAAGAATTGTGAGTTTTGACTTAGAAGAAAAACTTCAATTTTAAAATAGATTCCCCATTTGAAACAAAATTAAGTCCAAAAGTTTTTTAAAGGAGACTTAACTTTTTTTTAGGCAGACTTTCTAGGAAAATGAAAGGAAGGGCCCCAATATCTACGAAATTTTGGGGGGGATGCTTCTGCAACAACAATTGGCGAGTCGCTAGCGAACATAGATCTCTGAAAAAATCCCTCTCGTTAAACAGAAACCTTCTTAAAAGATGTCCATCTTATATGCAATATTCAGCTGAGCATTTGAATCTTGGCAAAGGAATAAGTCACTTTATCTGTTGGCCATTGGGAAAAGGAGAGCTTTGATGAAGACATCTTTAAAACTTTCAAAGGGCCAACATATGGGGTTCATTTTAGAAGATTCATCTTTCAGATGGCTACTGCTATCAGACTCCACAGGATTTGCAACAACTTCTCATAGACATTATTGCTCTTGTTCCTCATTCCCATACCGCCTACATCCTTTTGGATGTTCATACATTTGACAGCGTTGCTGTTTGGGCCTTCCAGAAATATTTTCTTTAAATATGATCTTTGCTTTTGGCTCCTCAATCCATAATGTCCTTTTGTGTGAGTGAGAGATTTTATTGATTGATCAAGCCTCACGGACGGAGAGAAGCCTATCTTGAGCTGAGTCTTTTGGACAGCTATCTTGACTTATATGCTTTTCTTTTGTCTCAGCCATGCTTTAATTGAGGTGAGATTCTCTGGAAAACAGGCCCTTGATTATAAGCCATTTTGTTTGTTAGATTTGTAGCATGGAGTCATTTCAATACCATATGCCTTCGAGATGTGCTACTCTTTGTGGGTCCAACTTCAGTGACCTTCTTGAGATGCTTTTAAGTGTGAGAGTGGATGGAGCCCGAAGATAGTAATAAAGATAATCATAGATCTCTGCTATTTAAACAAGGGTTAGTGTGACTAACAGAATAGGATTTCTTCCTTCTGGAGAAAGTTTAGCAAGAGCAAAATACATAGATAGACTTTCATTTGAGGGTATTTTCAGCTTCACGAGTTGTGAGATTTCTTCGAGATATCTATCTTGATGAGAAACGCAACCGCAGGTGTTTTCAGAAAACAAACTTTGTACAAAAAGTTCAAATGCTGAGAAAAGAAACAACATAGCTGAAAACAATGAAAACAAGGGGCTAAAGCAACATAAAAGAAAAGTTTTATTTATGTACAGAAAGTCTCATTGAGACTACGCAAAGTATTGTTTCAAGGAGAGGCCATTGAGGGTATGGGTTACTTCCTCTCCCTGGAGGTCTGTTAGCTTGTAAGTGGATGGACCGATCTTTGCAGAAATTTGGTAAGGGCCTATCCATAAATGTTGTAATTTCGTGTGCATCCCGTTGCCTTCATGATTATGGTCCCATTTCAGGACTAAATCCCCAACTTCAAAACTTCTTTTACCGGACTTCCTCTTATCGAACCATCTTTTGACTATGTCTTGGTGCTGGTGGAATCGGTCTTTCGCTTTCTGTCAGGCTTCTTCAAGTTGAAGCAAGGTATTGATCCTGGATTGCAAGACTTGGCTACCAGACCCTTGAGAGGCTTGGGACAACTGTAAGGATGGAAGCAAGATGTTGGGAGGGAGGATGGCTTCCTTTCCATAGACGAGAGTGTAAGGGGAAACCCCTAATGCATTCTTTGGAGTCACCCTATCTTCCCATAAGGAATTTGGGAGAGCTATATGCCAACTTCGTTGATTTTCTATCACAGTCTTCTTGAGAATTCGAATGAGGTTTTTGTTTGAAGATTCAGCTAATCCATTTCATTGAGGGTAATAATTGGCTGAATAATGCAGTTTAATTCCCCATTCATAAACAAATTCATTTATCTTAAAAGATGAGAAATAAGGAGCATTATCAAAGACAAGGGAAATTGGAACCCCAAACCTGGTTATGATGTTTTCCTTCAAGAAACTGATGACTGCATCTTCATTGATCTTGCATAATGGGATAGCCTTTGTCCATCTGGTGAAGTAGTCGGTAGTTGTCAATATGTATCGATGTTGTAAAGAAGAATTTGGGTTTATCTCTCCAATAACATCTATGCCACATTTTTCAAAAGGTTCAGAGATAATAACCAGCTGCAAGGGTCCTATTGCCTTAGGTAATTTCCCAGCACTTCTTTGGCATATATCACAGTTCCGTGCATACGCATGGGCATCTCGGAATAGAGTGGGCCAATAATATCTAGCTCTAAGTATCTTGTGAGCTGTTGTCTCCCTTTAATAATGTCCACCAGTGGGACCATCATGTAATTCTTTGACAACTTTAGTTGCATCTTCCTTTTCTAGAAATCTAAGAAAAATTCCATCGTAATTTTTTCTGAAAAGTATCCCATCAATGATTTGATAAGCTGTTGATTTCAAACGGAGCACCCTTCTTTGCTTAAAGCTCCAGTGCTCAGGTAGGTATCCTTGCTGCAAATAATGCACCAGATCCCTATACCATGATTGACGAGCTATGAAGATAGGACATACTTCAACTGAATTCAGCTCAGCTTCATTTTTCCAATGCTACTCTTCATCAGTCGGATTTTTTGTAAGCAATTTGCACAGGCCTTGTCCTTTGATGATAGTGGCCGGCTTAAATTCTAAGTCATATTCTTGAAGAGCTGTGACCTAGTTTTCCCTCCTTTCTCCTAATTCCTTTTGAATGAAGAGCGATCTAACAGCTGGGTGGGGAACTATAACCTTAGTTCTGCTCTTAATAATATATGGTCTGAACTGTTTGCCTGCTTTGAAGACAGTATACGCATGCTTGTCAACAATGCGATAATTTAGTTCAGCACCTTGCAGACCAGTGCTCATAAACAAGATTGGGTACTTGTCCCCTAGTTCCACCTTTTACGTGAGCACAGCCACGAGAGAGTCATCAGAAGCAAAGGTATACAGGATAAAATCTTTGTCAAAATCTGGGCTTCTTAAGGAAGGATCTTTAGCTATGGCTGCCTTAATGTCTTTGAACACATTCTTTTCTAAGTCTGTCCACTTGAACTGTATGCTTTGCTTGACCAATGCTGTAAAGGTTTAACAATTTGCGCGAAATATGGAACAAACCTTTGGACGAAATTTATATTTCCCATAAACGACTACATGTATTTCTTGTTATGAGGCATTGGAATTCTATTGATAGCTTGTACTCTTTCCTAATCTATTGATACTCCTCTTTTGGAAATGATATGGCCCAATAGTTTACCTTCGGGAACAACAAACACACTCTTCTTGGGATTCAATGAGATACCATATTTCCGACAACGATAAAAAATATGCTTCAAATAAACAACATGGTCTTCCCTTTTCTTTGAAAAAACTGTCACATCATCTAGATAGACAACAACACAATGGCCACCCAATCCTCGGAAGGCGATATCCATTGCTCGCTGGAATGTAGCTCCTGCATTTATCAGGCCGAATGGCATCCTTCTATACGCGAAATTTCCCCACTTAGTGTGGAAAGTAGTCTTAAGATGATCTTCTTTGGCTACTAATACTTGATTGTAATCAGAGAAACCATCGAGAAGGGAAAATAGCTCAAATCCTGACACCATTTAAAGAATTTGTTCCATTGAAGGGACGAGATAGTTGTCTTTATCTGAAGCTCTGTTTAAATTTCTGAAGTCAACACATAGTCTTATCTCTCCTGACTTCTTTCTCATGGGAAATAAGTTAGCAACCCACTCAGAATGCCGGACCTTAAAGATTATTTTAGCGTCCAGTAGCTTCTTCAATTCCTTTTGAATTAGAGGTTCCAGAGCAGGATGCATCCTTCTTAATTGTTGTTGAAATGGCTTGACACCCGCTTTCATTGGTATGACATGCTGAATAATGCGGACGTCATATGTTTTCATATCTTCATAAGTCCATGCAAAAACATCCTTATATTGTCGACATAGTTTGATGAACCTATCTCTTTCTCCCGGTGAACAACATTTGCCAAGGTTGACAAACTTTGGTTCATCCTCGGTGCCCAAATTAACTAACTCATGTTGCATTGATGAACTGTTGGTCTTGGTATTCGCTGGCCTTTTGAACTTACTCTGAAGATCAAACAACATTTCAAGTGACCTTACCCCTTTGGGGATGAAATTTCCTTTATTTGCATCCTTCTTTTGTAAATCAAAATCGTGTTCTTCTTCATCTATCACAGCTCCTTGGAAAATGTCTTCATTTGTTAGAAAACTGATAATCTGTTCGTCATCATCGATCACTCTGAAGTTCATGATATTGTCAGGGATAGAAGGCCTGAAAATTAATTCAATTGAGCACTTGTTATTAGTCGGCACCAATCTGGAAGCGGATGTTGCTAACAAATCAACTCCAGAATTTCGCAATCTAGGAATAGACTTTATATTGAAATCATCAAAATGCATAATTAAATCGCATACCTCAGCCTGATAACCTTTCAAATGAGGCGAGGGATAGTGAATGGTATCTCTTACCTGTCTCATAACTATTTCTGAGTCACCAAAAACCTTCAGGTATTTAACATTTAAACCGATGGCCTTCTTTAATCTGTGTACCAAAGCTTCATATTCAGCAGTGTTGTTAGTACAATCAAATTCTAACCTACAGGACAAAAAATACTTATTTCTTTCCGGATCCATCAGAACACAACCGGCTCCGGATCCTTCCAAATTTTTAGAATCGTCAAAGTATAATGTCCAAAACAGATCTTTTGATTCAGCTAATTTAGTATCTTTATGATCTAAGTCAGTGACTAAACTAACTATATTACAATCAATATCATCAGTCCAAGAAAAATGAAGGAGATCAGACTGTTCATCTGATTCATGGCCAATAGTTTCAGACTGATAATTACCCGGATCCATTTCTAAGAAATAATTTCCCAAAACTAAGGATGAGAAGGCTATAGCCTCATTCTTTCCTTCTAGTTGAGTTACATTTTGTTTAACGTGCGGTTCTCTCAGGACCTTGATCTGATTTTGTTTGTTTTGATAAGGAAACCACAAATGAGACCAATCAGTTGCAAAGTAACCGTTCAACTTTGTGGACCAGTCTCTACTTAGGACCAAACCATAGGCTTCAGGAATATCAACTACCATTATGTCAATGAACTGACAGACTCTAGAATGTACTGACAACCTAATGAGGACATCTTTCATTTGCCCAATAACTTTGACATCAGTCCTATCTAACTGAATAATTTGGGCAGGAGATGGAATTGGTTGCCCATTAATTTTTTTATAGATTGACAATGGCATGACATTTGAAGATGCTCCTGAATCTACCAGACAATTGTGAACATTGTGATTAAAAATTTCGAAAGGCAAAAGAAATGGCAATGTCTGAGATTTGGATTTCTCGCCGATAGTAGACTCATTAGTTTTAGGATCTTCCTGAGTATCTGTTATTGGAGTGCTGGGATGGGATTGAAGAGCATGCAACAATTTGTCTCGTTGCTGAGGCAAACTGTACATATTGAATATTGATACATTTGCTTTTACTTTCTTTATATCTTCAATAATGTCATATCCTATATCAGATTCTTTTACAATTCTAGTTGGATGGTCTATCTTATTCATCGTGACCTTCGGTTGTTGAACAGTGGTGTCAATGCTTGGCTGCTTGGCCGCTGTTGGGTTAGCTTTAGGTTGCAGTGGAATGATTGTTATATGTCTTCTAGGTAGTTCTTTTGAAATTTTAGGCTTGGGAATAGTCGAGCTTGGCACAGGATCTGTAATGGGACCTTTACTGCGAGTGTTAATGTTTACAGCAGAGACTGAGCTTTCCACGGGATCTTCTTCTACCAATTCAGTTAAAGGTACCCAATCCCACAGCACCATCGTGGTGTCTGGGGATGGTTCCTCTATCTCAAGGCTCGATTCCTCTGGAGGATCGTCTTGATCTGGAATCTGTGAATCTAGCATTTGGTTCATGACTAAACTCATAGAGTTAACCCATTGTGGGCAGCTCTTTTTCGAGTGCGGTTCTTGATGAAAAGTGCAGAAGTTTTCCATCCCTATTTCATTGAGATTTAAAACAGGGAAAGTGTTCATAGGTGGATGAGGTTGATCGCTGTCTTCTCTCTTCTTGTAGAATGGCTTGAAAGATTTCCTAGATGTACTAGTGGCTTTATCTTTCTTGAGATCTACAATTTTATTGGACAACTTCTGCATCATCTTAACTACGTTCTCCATGTCTGAAGATGACTCTTCTTTATTTCTGGTGAGTAGCAAGGTATTTTTACTAGCTACTGGTTTTGTCTCTGCATCTAAGGCATGTTTAGCAACGTTGTCTGCTTCTTCTTCGACCTTTTTAGCTTTTTCAAAATTCTCTATCAGGGTGGTTTTCTTAGATCTTTTAACGAACATTGCTATGGGCCTTTCAAGAGTTGTTGTATAATATTCAACCAGAGATTCCTCGACTAGTTTATTTGCTTCGCTGAAATGATTTAAGAGTGTTGTGAACGTTTGGTTGAAGTCTTGAACCTTTTCTTTCTTTTCCATTCTCATGGACAATAATTCTTTCATGAGTGTAGCTACAGTCTTTTGATTTCCATACTTATTTAAGAAACATGTTTCAAATTCATCCTAGCTGAAAATCGAGCTAGGTTGTAAGCTAAAATACCAAGAAGAAACTTTCGGCTCAAATGTGTATGGAAAAAGCCTACAAACTACATATTCATGCTGTACATTTAAAAGATTCGGGGCTAAATAAAAACTCTTGAGATGATCTTGAGCAGAAATGGCTTTTCCTGGGTCGAATTTAGGCAAGACTTTCTCTGGATTCTTAGGCAAATTGTGGAATGGCCCAACTAGATTCAATGCTCCCCTCGCTCTCCAAGCAGGTACAACCATGTCTCTATGTGGAGAATTGTGTGGTGAATTAACTGGAGTGTTCTTTGGAGTAACAAGTTCTCCAAGATTTTCTAGATCTGAAAGATTTTATGGGTTTTCAAGATCGACTTTGTTCAGGGGTTCTGCAATTTCTTCCAAAGTTAAATTCACAAGTTCTTCAAAATTATGCACAAGAATCGAATCACAGATGTACTGTCGTTCTTTTCTAGGATTACTTTTCCTAGGGAGGAAATTTACTACGTTTAAACCACTTAGTTGTCTAACATAAGATCATGTATGTCTCCTTAAATATTCTATTTCTGCAAAAGGCACATCATACAATACTTCTTGAGGTTCAGAATTAGAGATGGGGTTTTCTTGATTTGCTACTTCAAGATTTGGGCTGTCTGAAATTCCTATTTTAAGCAGGTTTTCAGTAACATTTTTTATAGTGGGATATTTTCCTTTATCATCCATGCACTTTATGCCCTCCTTCTAGCACCAAAAACTGTTGATGCCCCGAAGATCGCAACATCAAGCAGAAAGGGATTCTCGCCGGTAGACTATCCCAATTAGATTGTCCATCGTTTGGTATGGGGAATCCGTCGGGTTAGCGGTTCCAGCAACCGTCATATTTGTAGATTTGCTTCAATTACACTGGTTATGGCCCGATCCACCATTCTTTTTTATTTTATGGTTAAAATTATATGCAAGTGCCTAAGCTAACTTAATCTAAATGCAGAACTTGAAACAAATCTGTGTCTAAAACTGAAATAAATCTAATCTATCCCTGTAAGGAGCAAAACTATAAGTATGAGTAATGTGCTGAAAGAAGCATCTGAAGATCAACAGATAACCATTAAATCATAAAGATACATCCACAGCAAGAAAGGAAGAATATAACATATAGATTTTAATACATAAAAAAGCAGTCTATTACTCATATGAGAGAAACATTATTGCACAGAGCATAGTGAAATCATTCATTGCACAGAAATAATTCAAACAACAGAGAAAGATTTCACTATAATAGGTATAAATGTCACCAGAAGAATCCAACAGACATCGTACACAAATTTCCAAGAAAGATGCGTCCTCTCCAGGCTCATATTAGGCAAATTCACTTTCTAGAAGCAAGTGCAAAATAGTTTGTACAAGCTTAAGAAAATTCCTTTCCCTGCCAAAAGTCCTTTACATTATTCCCTAAGCCTCTATTTATATCTTTACAAATGTCTCTTGGGATGCCACCTGGCTTTTACGCTTGTACTTTAAAGACTTTTCCCAGAAATAAAGAATTCGTGTCCTTTTCCCATAATAGAAATTTTCTCAAAAATAGAAAAGGACAGCTGTCCTAGTGACTCTACTCTCTAAACATAGGGAAAGCAAATCAAAATAAGAACAACGCATTATGATTAGCGTGTTCATCCTTGGGGTGGCGCTTCTGCTGGGAATGAAGTGCTTGTGCTGGCTGCTACTGCTGCTGCTGCTTTCTTTTCGTCTTCTGCAGTATAACTGAACCAGATAACAATGTCGCTCACAACCACATTTGTTGGTGAAGGGAGCAAGATCTTCTGAGAAGTCACATGCTTACCAAGCTCTGCTTCAATACCATGAATTTCTGCAATTGCTGCTTGGTGGATCTCTTTAAGCAAATGATTGTATTTTGATGACAACGCAATATAGTGATGGAGATCATCAGTGGCAAGGACATCAATCTTCTTTACATATTCTATTTGAATGACCAACTCTTCCTTCAAGTCTGACAAACGCTACTCTTTGCTTGGAAAATCATTGAGGGACTGAGGAAAAATCAGCTTGCATTTTTATGCACTTCATGGATCTTTTGATACAGGCTGTTACCTTTCTCAATTGTTCCCTGGATCTTAGCCATCAGCTTGAGGCCACAACTCCTGCAAAACTCCATAAGGGCTACATCTTTCTTAAAATCATCTACAGATTTGAATGGGAGATGCTTAGGGAAATCAACCTTCCCTTCTCTCCATTCCATTTGGCTCAGGCTATTTGCTTTAACCCAAGTGTATTTACCTTTAAGCCTAATGGCTTCTGCATTGACTTCTTTCAACCTAACCATCATGGTCTTGAGCCTGCACACCTCCTCAGTAATCAGCTCCTATGTGGCGTGCATTTGTCTCAAAATGTCACAGGACTACTCATGGAAGGGAGACATATCTATCGCTCTTCTTTCTGCCTGCTCTAACTACTCAACCATTGCCTATTTATCTGCTTCTAGATGAAAAAATCTGGCTTCAGAATCGTTCCTCTCTGCTTCTAGAACCATCATCTGGATTGCCAGGTGCTCCTTTTCTTCTTCTAGATGGTGATACTTATCTGACAACTCCTTGTGATCAACAGACAGACGATTATATTTATTCACTAAAAGATCCCTTTAAGCCTGCTCATTAGCCACAGTATGTTGTAGCATGTGAGCTCTCCTCCTTGTTGACTCAAATTCTTTGACCATATCAATTACATTATCCTTTGTTTCTTTTGCTGCTAACATAGTGGTGGATGCCATGGCTATGGGAGCCTTATTTGCATTTTGCATAACCGTGGTCTCTCACTGGGTGACAATATCTTCTTAGAAGAGTCTCTTTATCCTCTCTTCCGACTTCAAAACCACCGCCTTCCTTTTCTTATAATACGAAAATTCATCCCATCGGGACACAGTATGATCTTCGGATGGGATGTAAGGGATGATCGGGAAATCTCTTACATGGACTTCTGTCCCCATGGGTGGGGTATGTACTACCTGAGATGAGTCTATTTCCATATCTTGGGTGCTAGAGCCACCCTCATGGGCATCTTCATTGGTCTTAAGCTCTTCTTTCGCCTTTTGTTCCTCTTCAGCTTTATGCCTTTTTTCTTCTTCTTCAGCCCTCTGCTGATTTTCAATTGCCTCCCTCTGTTGTCGTTCCTCTGCTTCCTTCTGCTATCTTTCCTCCTCAACTTCTCTCTGCAATCTTGCTTCTTCAGCTTCCTGTTGCAGTCTTGCTTATTCTTTCAATCTTTGCTCTTCACGGGCCAGGTCCTCAGCCGCCTCCCTTTCTTTTTGCAGACTGGCTTCTCGGGCTGTGGCAGAGCTAGAGCTAGCTCCACTGCTGTGATGACAAATATGCAACTCAGTCATGTTGATGATGCCCCTGCACACTTCTTCCTCTGCATCATAGTAATGGGCATACTCAAAATGAGCATATACCTCCTTGCAATGCTCGCCAACATTTCTTCGCCTATCATATCTATGGAATATTACCTCATCGAAGTGGAAAGCTTTCAACTCTTGAATGTACTCCTCGGCTGTTGCAACCCCTGAGAATTTATAGGCTCCTATGCAGAAAGGAAAAGGAGGGAAGGAAACCTTATGCTGCTTATTAAGCACTCCTCCTATTCCATCAAGGAAAACTTGCCTGACTGCTTCCTTCAGGACTACATAATCAGTAACGTATTTTGGCAAAATGTATGGTGCTTTGGTACCTTCAAACATCTTGATGTAAGTGCCCTGATCTGAGAAGTAAAAATCACCATAATTTTTCAGGACTTCCATGGCATTTTCTGATAGGCAATTGGGCTCTTCCTTGAACATCTGCTCATACAGAGGCATGATGAACTCTTCGCAGATGAGATTGTAGTTTGCTCTGTAATTTTGAGCCCACATTATTTTATAGGCAGTGTATACCGAGGTTTCGGCCTGATCCCATGTGCAACCTGGCCTGGGGAAAGAGAGCATGGCCAAAATGCAATCAATAAGATATGAAGACATGTAAAATTCTGACTTTTTTAAGGCCAAACCTTCTCTAGCTGCGACCACTGTGGATGCCAAACTATCCGAGAGAATAGTAGCCCAATCAAACACAGTTCCTTTGAATGCTATGAAGTGGATTATGGGAGCCCACTGTATCCTATATACAGTGCCATCGGGCGTACCGAAAGTTCTGCTTAACATCAGAGCAATTAACCTAAAAGGAGGTTATAGGCTTTGAACGTCATATTCATCATTATCTCTCTTCCTCAGCTGCTTCCCTGTGATCAACAACCTATTAACCATCTCAAGATTATTCATCTGTCCCAACCTTTCATCATTTAGAGCTTGTTGGGGGCGTGAGAATTTGTAGGCTGCTGCAATATAAGCTGGATGGAATGAAGCGAAAGGATTTCCCTTGCTGTCATGCAACACTCTTGTTTGTGGGTTGGCATGTTCCAATATCCACCCAATCACTTCAGAGCACGGGAACAATTCAGGGCGAGTAGAAGCCTTGGCTATGCCGGAAGTTCTGATGTTGAGGTAGATTTGCTCTTCTTCTAATAACACGTTTGGGATATCTTGGTCCCTGATCATCTGATAAACATGTCCCCAACGGACCTCGGGAGGAACACTGGTGGTACACTTAGTGTCTTGAAAAAGAATTTCAGTCCTTGGTTGCACTGGCTCTGGATCCATAATTTTAGCTTTCTTTCAACCACCTTTTGGCATCGTGGCTTATCCCTGTCAGCAACCATATGTGAATGAATATAAAATTGTAACATATCATGAGAGTGTACCATAGAGCAAAACAGTTTTAGCATGCTGATGATAAATATAAACAAAATTATAAGGCTGCATGCTAGGGAGGCAAACCAAACATAGATTATCCAAGAAAACAAAATATGGTCCTCAGACTTAATCATTCTAGGGAGACAATGCCTAGTTAGGAACTTTTGAAATGCTTCCGAAAAGGTAGGCATACGACGTGTAGAACCCACGTATCTCCTAGTCTTTGGAGATAGGATGTCCTTCATCATAGGCACTTCTAACGACCAATGGTAGGCTGGCTCGGATTGGGAAATCCTATGAGGAAACCGAAAAAATATAATGAAACCATTTTCAACAATCGTTATCTGAGCCAAACAAGTGAGTGGTTGAGTATCCCAACCATCTATTATTGATGCTACTTCTTGTTCGATAGTATTTGAGAAGCGACATGTAGCCGGCATAAAAAACTTGGATTTGAGTATATCTGGGTAGGAGCACAACAGAAATGCGGCCGGTGGAACTAACCAAGTTCAAACGACTCAGAGACAAAGGGCCAACTTGGAATGACTAGCATGGTTATGACTCCTAACTGTCAGCAATGATAATTTTATGGGGGCCGCAGCAGCCGTAAAATTTTAAAGGATACATTGCTACGAGTGCCTACCGGCCACGTAATGAAATGGAAAAACACCCAAGAAAAATTCAATGTATAGATAAGACAAAGATAACGGTAGAAACACCTACCTAGAGACGAAACAATGGTGGAGCGAGGTTGACACGATGGTGAATGCGCTGAGCTGGAGAAAAACGATGCAATCTCCCAAACGGCGTTCTTCGAATAAAAAACTATCAACGGGGACAATAAAACCCCACCGCCCTTATATAAAGCTTGATACGTGCGGGAATTTAATTGGTTAGGTGGCAACATTAAAATGGGGTTTATTATTCGTACGGTGCGGTCTTTTCAAACTTGTTTGGAATTTAAGCGTGATCGTCAATTGCGGCAAGGACTCGTGAGTTTCGTCTGCAGTTGCGGCCAGAACTCATGAGTTCCTCTCAAAGAGTGGGAGACTTGGCGAGGCATCCGCTTATTGCGGGAGAGGTGAGAAATACGCTCCTCTTTGGTGGAAAGGTTTGGCGAGTTGTTCCGGAGTCGTCGAGCTAAGAGACGTTTGAGGCACGAGTTCGTGAGTTATCCCAACATTTCGAGAGGACTTTGTGAGTTCTTCCGAAATTGACTCTCCCAAACGTTTATCGCGGTGTAATTTCTTGAGTCGTTCTGCTGTTGCGGAAAGACTCGGTAAGTTCTTCCACAAATGACGAAGGATTTTGGTAAGTCTTTTCCGCAAAGTGGATGGCCCGGGGACTTGGTGAGAGGGCGCCCGTTGCAGCAAAACTTTACAAGTGTTTCCGCCGTTTCGGGAGAGAAATTTGAGTTCTTTCGAAGTCCAAAGAACGTGTAAGTGCTTTCGCTGTTTTGGGGAGAAACTTTAAGTCTTTCCGCAGTTGTGGGTGAACATCCCAAGTTCTTCCGCCATTTCGGGAGAGAAATTTGAGTTCTTCTGCAGTTTCGGGAAAGAATTGTGAGTTTTGACTTAGAAGAAAAAATTCAATTTTAAAACAGATTCCCCTGTTGAAACAAAACTAAGTCAAAAGTTTTTTAAAGGAGACTTAAATTTTTTTTAGGCAGACTTTATAGCAAAATGAAAGGAGGGGCCCCAATATCTACAAAATTTTGGGGGGGATGTTTCTGTAACAACAGGCACCTCTAGCACTATCCCGACGTCTTGAATCCAACGGAGTTGACGATTTGTTGATCCGAGCCACTGTCATCGTTCTATGGCTCATTCCGTCTCGCATCCAAAAGAACTTCAGGGACACGTGCTGGATACTTGCCGGGGGCATACAATTCCAACAGTGAAACAAAAATGGGTTCCGAGGAGTCCTGCAAGTGTGTCTAGGGAGGTTCCAGCTAGGAACGCTAGCCATAAGTGCCCAGTCGATGATTTTGCAAATTTGACACCAATCTGCAAAAATTGCACACTCCCGTACTAAGCAAAACCCTAGTTTCCAAAATGGACATACAAGATGACACCTGGGCCATAGGACCAGAGGAGAGGGGCACCCCTAGCACTATCCCAACGTCGTGAATCCAATGGAGTCTACAGTTTTTCATCCGAGCCACGGTTGTCATTCTATGGCACGTTCCGTCTCGCATCATAAACGCCTTCAGGGACACCTGCTAGATACCTGTCGGGGGTATAAAATTCCAACCGTGCAACAAAACTGGGTTCCGAGGAGTCCTGCAAGTGTGTCTAGGGAGGTTCCAGCTGGGAATGCTAGACATAAGTGCCCGATCGACGATTTTGCAAATTTGACCCCAATGTGAAAAAATTGCACACTCTCGTACTAAGCAAAAACCTAGTTTCCAAAATGGATGTACAAGATGACACCTGGGCCATGGGACCAGAGAAGAGGGGCACCCCTAGCACTATCCCAACGTCTTGAATCCAACAGAGTCGACGGTTTGTCGATCCGAGCCACAGTCGTCATTCTATGGCTCGTTCCGTCTCACATCCAAAAGGCCTTAAGGGACACCTGCTGGATACCTGCCAGGGGCATAGAATTCCAACCGTGCAACAAAACTGGGTTCTGGGGAGTCCTGCAAGTGTGTCTAGGAAGGTTCTAGATGGGAACACTAGCCATAAGTGCTCGATCGATGATTTTTTAAATTTGACCCCAATGTGAAGGCCATCCCAATCTTGCTGAAGGGGGCCATTTCTCGTCCGGAGGCCCCTGGACATGCATGGCCACCGTGGACAGGTCCACAATGGCCACGTGGACCTATGGGAGCCGACGAAATCCAATTCCGCTCACTGGTTTGGGTTTTGTGGCCCCAGGGAAAATCCTCAAGGTGTGCTTGAATGGCCCCAGGGTGCCCGACTATAATGCTCGTAGCACCCAAACCATGGCTCTGTTCATGAATCCATCAATTCGGGTGTGTCTGGGACGCCCGGTTTCAGCTAGGGGACCCCCCACACCATACGTCGAAGACCCGGAAGTTGTGCCAATGAGCCATCTCTGGAGCTAGGGTTTTGCTTAGTGAGGGCCATTCCAAATTCGCTCAAGGGGGCCATTTATCGTCTAGAGGCCCCCGGGCGTGCGAGGCCACCGTGGAAAGGTCCACAATGGCCACGTGGACTTATGGGAGCCTACAAAATCCAAGTCCACTCGCCGGTTTGGGTTCCGTGGCCCTAGAGCAAATCCTCAAGGTGTCGTTGAATGACCACAAGGTGCCCGACTATAATGCCCGTAGCACCCAAATCGTGGCTCCGTTCGTGAATCCATCAATTCCGGTGGGTTCAGGACGCCAGTATTTAGCTAGGGGACCCCCTACACTGTGCCTCAAAGACTCGAAAGCGGTGCCAATGACCCATCTCCGGAGCTAGGGTTTTGCTCACCAAGGGCCATTCCAATTTCGCTCAAGGTGGGAATTTCTCATTCAGAGGCCCCCGGTCAGGCATGGCCATTGTGGATAGGTGGACGTGGCCATTGTGGACGGTGTCCGCACATCCCCGGGGGCCTCCGGATGAGAAATGGCCCCCTTGAGCGAATTTGGAATGGCCCTCACTAAGAAAAACCCTAGCTCCGGAGATGGCTGATTGGAACCGCTTTTGAGTCTTCGAGGCACGGTGTGGGGGGTCCCTTAGCTGAAACACGACGTCCCGGACCCACTGGAATTGACAAATTTGTGAATAGAGCCATGGTTTGGGTGCTACAATCATTCTAGTCGGGCACCTTGAGGATTTGATCTGGGGCCATGGAACCCAAACCGGTGAGTGGACTTGGATTCCGTCGGCTCCCATAGGTCTACATGGCCATTGTGGACCTTTCCAAGGTGGCCATGCACACTTGGGGGCCTATGGATGAGAAATGGCCCCCTTGAGCGAATTTGGAATGGCCCTCACTCAGTAAACCATAGCTCCAGAGATATATCATTGGCATCGCTTCTGGATCTTCGAGGCATGGTGTGGGGCATCCCCTAGTTGAAAATCGGTGTCCCAGACCCATCGGAATCGACTGATTCACGAACGATGCCACGGTTTGCGTGCTACGGGCATTCTAGTCGGGCACCCCGAGGCCATTCAGGGACACCTTTAGGATTTGCTCCGGGGCCACGAAACCCAAACCGGCGAGCGGACTTGGATTTCATCATCTACCACATGTCCAAGCGGCCATTGTGGACCTATCCACGGTGGCCACGCACGCCTGGGGGCCTCCGGACAAGAAATGGCCCCTTTGAGTGAATTTGGAATGGCCCTCAATTAGAAAAACCATGCCTCCAGAGATGACTCATTGGCACCGCTTCTGGGTCTTCGTGCCATGGTGTGGGGGAGCCCCTAGCTGAAACCCGGTGTCCCAAACCCATCGGAATTGACGGATTCACAAATAAAGCCATAGTTTGGGTGCTACGGGAATTCTAGTCAGGAACTCCGGGGCCATTCAGGGACACCTTGAGGATTTGCTCTGGGGCCATGGAACCCAAACCAGTGAGTGGACTTGGATTCCGTCTGCTCCCACAGGTCCACGTGGCCCTTGTGGACTTGTCCACGGTGACCATGCACACCCGGGGGCCTCTGGACGAGAAATGGCCCCCTTGAGCGAATTTGAAATGGCCCCCACTAAGCAAAACCCTAGCTCCGAAGATGGCTCATTGGAACCACTTCAAGGTCTTCGAGGCAAGGTGTGGGGGGTACCCTAGCTGAAACCCGATGTCCTAAACCCACTGGAATCGATGGATTCACGAACGAATCCTGGTTTGGGCGCTACAGACATTCTAGTTGGGCACCACAGGACCATTCAGGGACACCTTGAGGATTTGCTCCAGGGCCATGGAACCCAAACCGGTGAGCGGACTTGGATTCCATCGAGTCCCACAGGTCCACATGGCCATTGTGGACCTATCCATGGTGGCCACTCACACTCGGGGGCCTCTGGACGAGAAATTCCCCCCTTGAGCAAATTTGGAATGGCCCTCAATGAGCAAAACCCTAGATCCGGAGATGGCTCATTAGCACCGTTTCTGGGTCTTCGTGGCATGGTGTGGTGGTTCCAATAGTTGAAACCCAGCATCTCGGACCCACCAGAATCGATGGATGCATGAACGGAGCCATGGTTTTAGTGCTACAGGCATTCTAGTCGGGCACCTCAGGGCCATTCAGGGAAACTTTGACGATTTGCTCTGGGGCCGCGAGACCCAAACCGGCGAGTGGAATTGGATTCCGTTGAATCCCAAAGGTCCAGATGGCCATTGTGGACCTATCCACGGTGGCAACGCATGCCCGGGGGCCTCCATACCAGAAATGGTCACCTTGAGTGAATTTGGAATGGCCCTCACTGACCAAAACCCTAGCTCCGGAGATGGCACATTCGCACCGTTTCTGGGTCTTCGAGGCACGGTGTGGGGGACCCCTAGCTCAAACCCGATGCCCCGCACCCACTGGAATCGACGGATTCGCAAATGGAGCCACAGTTTTGGTTCTATGAGCATTCTAGTCGAGCACCCCGAGGCCTTTCAGGGACACTTTGAGGATTTGCTCCGAGGGCACGAAACCCAAACCGTCAAGTGAACTTGGATTCCGACGGATCCCACAAGTCTATGTGGCCATTCTGGACCTGTCCACGGTGGCCAAGCACTCTCGGGGGCCTCCGGACGAGAAATGTCCCGCTTGAGCGAATTTGGAATGGCCCTCACTGAGCAAAACCCTAGCTCCGGAAATGGCTCATTCGCACCATTTTCGGGTCTTCGAGGCATGGTGTGGGGGGTCCCCTAGCTGAAACCCGGCATCCCAGACCCAACAGAATTGATGGATTCACGAACGGAGCCACTGTTTTGGTGCTACGGGAATTCTAGTCGGGCACCCCGGGGCCATTCAAGGACACCTTGACGATTTTCCCCGTGGCCATAAAACCCAAACCGGAGTGCAGACTTGGATTCTGTCGGCTCCCAGAGGTCCACGTGTCCATTGTCGACCTGTCCACATTGGCGAAGCACACCCGGGGGCCTTCGGACGAGAAATGGCCCCCTTGAGCAAGATTGGCATGGCCTTCACATTGGGTGAAGATGATGATGACGATGACGAAGAAGATGATGATGATGGAGATGTTGATGAGGAGCCTAGAGATGACAATGATGATGAAGATGGTGATGATGATGAAGGTGGTGATGATGATGAAGACGTTGATCATGATGGTGATGGTGATGAAGATGATAATGACGAAGAAGATGTGATGATGGAGATGTTGATAAGAAACCTAGAGATGACAATTATGATGAAGATGTTGATGATGATGATGATGATGATGGTGATGATGATGAAGACGTTGATGATTATGGTGATGGTGATGGTGATAGTGATGAATATGATGATGATGAAGAAGATGATGATGATGGAGATGTTGATAAGGAGCCTAATGATGACAATGATGATGAAGATGGTGATGATGATGAAGACATTGATGATGATGGTGATGGTGATGAAGATGATGATGATGATGACGAAGAAGATGATGATGGAGATGTTGACGAGGAACCTAGAGATGACAATGATGATGAAGATGGTGATGATGATGAAGACGTTGATGATGATGGTGATGGTGATGAAGATGATGATGATGATGACGAAGAAGATGATGATGATGGAGATGTTGATGAGGATCCTAGAGATGACAATGATGATGAAGATGGTGATGATGATGA
Source organism: Larix kaempferi (assembly GCA_027924585.1). Taxonomy (NCBI): domain Eukaryota; kingdom Viridiplantae; phylum Streptophyta; class Pinopsida; order Pinales; family Pinaceae; genus Larix; species Larix kaempferi. The sequence continues at coordinate 16,596,494 of BSBM01000229.1, read as the reverse complement.
AGGTGGTGATGATGATGAAGACGTTGATGATGAAGACGTTGATGATGATGGTGATGATGATGAAGATGATGATGATGATGACGAAGAAGATGTGATGATGGAGATGTTGATGAGAAAACTAGAAATGACAATGATGATGACGATGTTGATGATGATGATGATGGTGATGATGATGAAGACGTTGATGATGATGGTGATGGTGATGGTGATGGTGATGAATATGATGATGATGAAGAAGGTGATGAAGATGGAGATGTTGATGAGGAGCCTAATGATGATAGTGATGATGAAGATAGTGATGATGATGAAGACGTTGATGATGATGGTGATGGTGATGAAGATGATGATGATGATGATGATGAAGATGATGATGATGAAGATGTTGATGAGGAACCTAGAGATGAAAATGATGATGAAGATGGTGATGATGATGAAGACGTTGATGATCATGGTCATGATGATGAAGATGATGATGATGATGATGACGAAGATGATGATGATGGGGATGTTGATGAGGAGCCTAGCTATGACAATGATGATGAAGATGGTGATGATGATGAAGGTGGTGATGATGATGAAGATGTTGATGATGATGGTAATGGTGATGAATATGATGATGATGATGATGATGACGAAGAATATGTTGATGAGAAACCTAGAGATGACAATGATGATGAAGATGTTGATGATGATGATGATGGTGATGATGATGAAGATGTTGATGATGATGGTGATGGTGATGGTGATGGTGATGGTGATGAAGATGATGATGATGAAGAAGATGATGTTGATGGAGATGTTGATGAGGATCCTAATGATGACAATGATGATGGAGATGGTGATGATGATGAAGACGTTGATGATGGTGATGGTGATGAAGATGATGATGATGATGATGATGATGAAGATGATGATGATGATGGAGCTGTTGATGAGGAACCTAGAGATGACAATGATGATGAAGATCGTGATGATGATGAAGACGTTGATGAGGATGGTGATGGTGATGGTGATGGTGATGAAGATGATGATGATGAAGAAGATGATGATGATTGAGATGTTGATGAGGAGCCTAGAGATGACAATGATGATGAATATGGTGATGATGATGAAGACTTTGATGATGATGGTGATGGTGATGAAGATGATGATGATGAAGAAGAAGAAGAGGATGATGATGGAGATGTTGATGAGGAACCTAGAGATGACAATGATGATGAAGATGGTGATGATGATGAAGACATTGATGATGATGGTGATGGTGATGAAGATGATGACGATGATGACGAAGAAGATGTGATGATGGAGATGTTGATGAGGAACCTAGAGATGACAATGATGATGAAGATGTTGATGATGATGATGGTGATGATGATGAAGATGTTGATGATGACGGTGATGGTGATGGTGATGGTGATGAAGATGATGGTGATGGTGATGGTGATGAAGATGATGATGATTAAGAATATGATGAGGATGGATATGTTGATGAGGATCCTATAGATGACAATGATGATGAAGATGGTGATGATGATGAAGACGTTGATGATGATGGTGATGGTGATGGTGATGAAGATGATGATGATGAAGAAGAAGATGATGATGAAGATGTCGATGAGGAGCCTAAAAATGACAATGATAATGAAGATGGTGATGATGATGATGGTGATGGTGATGAAGATGATGATGATGTCGATGATGGTGATGTGCATTTTATATTAATGGTATGTCTTGGTCTAAGGTGGTGCTCTCAAATAGCTATTTCATTATTTCTACTTGTGTGTAGAGCTTTAGGAATTCATCTAAAATTTTCCCAATATATCTATCCAAGTTCATTCTACCTTCATTAATGAGTTTTGACCTCAAATTTCAATCTTATTCTATGGTCGTGTATTATTTATCTCGAGGAATTTATTTATATCCAATGTATTTGAATCTAAGAACCTCTCATGAGTGATTATAAAAAATCATGCCCTAGCGTGTGCAATAGTTAGTTGATTCCTTCTTGCAAAATTTCTCATGTAATTTTCCAATTTACTTTCCCACCACTAAATAGTCTCATTCTCACACAATATATATGCATGTATGCATCCATTATACAATATGTGATGTAATGAGTATTACCAATATGTGTCATTATCCAAGATATATCTACATATTCATACACATAAATGGTGATTAAAAAATATAAAGGTTATTAGTGTTAGTTTTTCATCATTTAATTCAATAGATATACAATATTAAATGAAAGAACAACACGTACAACATATCAAGCATAAGAGACAAGATACAAGAGACACAAAACATTTCACCATGGAAAACCAAGAAGGTGAAAAACCCCGCAACTTCCTCAAAGATAGAATAAGCATCAATACAAGGATCACCATGATCAAACCCAAGAGATAGATATATTCAGCAGCATGCTCCTTCTCCACTTGTGTGCACCCTCCTCTTCTGTCACTAATGCGAAGTGAGTGAATAATGGGATGTGTAAAATGAGTGAGACACACTCTCTATTTATACACTACTTCACTTGTCTTTTAAATTTAACTAGGTTGGCCCCAACTTAACCACTTAACATAATGCTAACTGGGCCGAACCCACTAGGGTGGTCTAATAACCCTTTAACCCACAAGACTCATACAGGGCCGACCCCATCAAGGTGGTCTATTAACCCATCAAGTATAAGTTACGACACTTACAATATAACTTGCGACACATGCAAGTACAACTGACGACACTTCCAATCGGAGGAATAATACATCTGCGTTGGGGATACAATAAAGTACAAATACAATATACAAGTGAATATCTTCCAAAGTTACAAATACATCAACACTCCCTCTTAACTAGGAAGGTATTCTCTTGACACAAGTCATCAATACATATAGGCACAAGTCTTCAATTCTGGAGCTGGATCATTGTCACTGGATCACGGAGCATCATCGTCAATGTTGCTGTACCTCAATTATTCTCGTCATAGGAATTTCTATAGAACCAACCCTTTTTCATGCTGGATGTAGGCCTAGCCTCCATGTAGGTATTCATCATCTCTATGAGCAAGCCATCAAGTAGGTACACCTGATGACTGATTACACTACCTCTGCAACACCTACAAGATCTCTTAAGACTGATTACACTGCCTATGAAAAACCTGCAAGAGCATCTCAGGACTGATTATATGCCTCTGCAAAACCTATGTACCATACTGTCACCTCATCGTCTTCAGATCATCGTCATCATCCACGGAGCACAACCCAGATGCATATCACACAACACTTACATACACCGGCATGGGAGGACCTACCTACCACAATCCGAGAAGGGCTCAGCACTTACATCACAAACATGGGAGGACCTACCTACCACCATGTCGAAAAGGCACAGCACTTACATCACGACCATGGGAGGACATACCTGCCACCATGTAAGAAAGGCTCAGCACTTACATCATGACCATGGGAGGACATACCTATCACCATGTCAGAAAGGCTCGACAATTACATCAATGAACATGGGAGGACACAACTACCTCCATGTCGGAAAAGCCACATCCAACCCTTACATCTCACCATGGGAGGACATACCTACCACCAGGTGAGAATGACCCAACCCTTACATCTGGACCATGGGAGGACATACCTACCACCATGTGAGAATGGCCCCAGCCCTTACATCTACACCATAGGAGGACCTACCTACCACTATGAGGGAATGGCTCATGTGCATCTGTGTCTTTGGACTCATCACTTCCCCTTGGAAGGAATATCGATTTGAAGTTCACCAAGTCTCCCTCTAAAGTATTCAAACTTCACCCTGGCCGGTGGCTTGCCCAACACATCGGCTATCTGCTCATTCCTCACAACATACAGGAGCTTCACTGCTCCTCTCTCCACCATATCCATGATATAGTGATATTTGATCTCTATGTTCTTTGACCTGTCATGGAACCCCGGGTTCTCAGACAGCTTCATACATCTCTAATTGTCACAAAAGATACCAGTAGCATCCAACGGGATATCAAATAACTCATATAGTAGCTTCCTAAGCCATACTACCTCACAACTGGCCGAACAAGCTGTGACATACTCTGCTTCGGCTGTACTCAGCGCTACACATGACTGCTTCTTGCTAAACCAAGAGATCACACCTGATCCCATACTGAAGCAACACCCTGAAGTTCTCTTCCTATCTACAGCACTGCCTTCCCAATATGATTCAACATAGCCCTCCAAGTTAAAATTTTGATTTGCATCATACTTGATCCCATAATCAACTGTACCCTTCAGGTACCTCAGAATATTCTTTACAGCAACCAGGTGAACACTTCTCGGATCCATCAGGAACTGGCTCAATGTGTTCACATCAAAGCAAATGTATGGTCTCATGTTCGTCAGGTACATCAAGGACCTAATCATCTGACGATACACCGTGACATCAACCAGCTCAGATGAAGCATCACATAGAAGCTTCAGGTTCAATGCCATAGGTGTGGCCATGGCCTTGTAGTCCATCATCCCGAACTGCTTCAGGATATCTACTACATACTTCCCTTGTCCAAGGAAGATTCCATCTGCACTCTGCCACACCTCCATGCCTAGAAAGTAGTGCAACATCCCCAAGTCCTTCATCTCGAACTCGGCATCAAGCTTCCTCTCTGTGTCGGCAATCAACCTATCCTCACCTGTAACAAACAGGTCATCCACATACAATAGAAGTATAACTGGATTACCTTCCTCAACCTTGTAGTAAAGGTTGGAATCCGCTTTACTCTTAGTAAAGCCCAAACTGGATAGGAATATGTCTATCCTACCATACCAAGTTCTAGGAGCTTGCTTCAAGCCATACAAGGCTTTCTTCAATCTGCACACATATGACTCCCTGTCATGTGTCTCAAAATCGAGTGGCTGCTCCACATACACTTCCTCTTCGACTACACCATATCCATCTGGTGTATCTTCCACTTCATCACTATAGCCAGAGCAAGTACTATTTTGATGGAAGTGTATTTGGCTACAGGAGAAAAAGTCTCTTCATAATCTATCCCTTCTTTCTGGGAGAAGCCACGAGCTACAAATCTTGCCTTGTATTTATCTATGCTACCATCTGCAGCATGCTTGATCTTATAGATCCACTTGGAAGACACAATAGACTTCCCTTCTATTATTTGGACCACATCCGAAACATCATTCTTCATGATCGACTGGTATTCCTCGATCATGGCATTCTTCTATTACTGCATCTCGGATCCTGGCAACTTCAGATTCTTTAATATCTTCAATAGATAGTTTTCTTGAACTTCGTTGTTGGAACAAATGTTGTAGTCCTTATTTTGTAGGTGATTGTACACGATCTTTCCTACAATTCAAATTCAATTGCATGATTAGAAACTTCTCATATTTTTTCAGAAACACATTCTTATGCATCAAGACATATGTCATACAGTCATGCAATTATCTTAGCCAATGCTTCAATACAACATTTATCCATATCCTGTAACTTTCTAGATGCCTTCCATCTCTACCAGAACTTTATTAAGAGTGTGCATAACTCCCAACATGTAAGCAAAGAGGTTTCATTCTAGATAAATAGCAATGGAATGTTGTACAGTACCATAGGCCACTTACCCATTACTTGCATATTAGTAGTATCCTGTTCATTAATGCAACTTTTCTAATATGCATAATATACATCCTAAATCTAGGAACATAAGTATGTACATTACTGGACAACAACATTTAAGTAATCATATATATAATAAATGACAATTCAAATACTTATCTTTGTTTAGTTGTAGGGTGTACTCCCTCTCAATCTTTGCTTCCTTGCCGGAACTGCTAGAGTGTGCTCCCTCTTGATCTTTGCTTCTTGGATTACCTGTCCTTGAACTAATATTCATCCTGGGCCACTATGCATGCTTAACTGTGCACTAGTGTCATCCTCAAGATCTCATACATGATCATACATCCATTAGTATAATCTCAATACTATCAAAACATTATGATCCTAAATAAACTTAACATGTATGGTCATGATTATTTTACACACAAGTAATTTATCACAAGCATTAGTATTCAAGGTTTCAGGGAGGACTTCTATTACTTATGCATATTCTTATTGACCATAGGACTCTTCTGGTTAGTTATATCATCAATCAAAGTAAGAAACATAATATGCATAAACTGTTGATTACTTAAAATTCTAACTTCAAGAATAATCATTCTTACAAAAGTATAAGATCCTAACACAAGGTAGGATTCTAACTTGATATAGGAAAAACATACCCGGTTATCATGTTTTCTAGTTATGTCTAACATACCCAAACAATGTCTTCTTGTTCTCTTCAATGACTTGTGCTTAGTAACCTGCATAACTCATAAGTTAACAATTGTAGAACCAAAATATACATACCTCATAAGTAGAGCTTCTATAATGGCTATGGATGAGTCTTTGTCTTCATGTCACCATGTTCATGTATTCTTGATCTAGAACTTGATTTGTCTTTCTTGATTTACCTTTCATGTTAGCGGACAACATCAGCCTCATACAACACCACAGTGCATTAGTACAATCATAAGTGTCATAACCCTAATCAATAAATGTCTTCTATCATTCACATGCATTCATACTTTTACTAAGGTGATAAGACAAGTCTAAGATTAATCAAGATTGTACTAATCTCAATAATATGAAGACAAACATATCATAAACTTAATCATGAACAGATTTCAAAACATACCTATATCTCTTCAAGTCATACCTGTCGGGATTACTTGTAGCCTTCTCATGTAAAGCCTCAGCCTCATCTCCCTCTGGAACTGGAACTTCTTCACTTATGCAGGTGTCCAATTCATTCTCTTCTAGGATTAACCCAATCTACTTTGATTTGCTAAAACAAGATCTGGAGCTGGATTAGGGTTTGTCAGAGAAACCCTAAAAATTCAAACTTCTGAATGGATGGAAAGATGTGGCTTGCTGAGTTGATCAAGCTGGTATACTTCAATTTTGAAAACTGCAAAATTTGACCCCTCAAAATTGCCTTTGAAACTTCCGGATTCACTAGACAGGACCCCGAACTAGGGTTTGATAAAGTCCACCCTTATACCCAACCAAAAGGTTTGATCCAAATCTCTAAACTTTTATTTTTCTGAGAAGCTTCCAGCCATGGTCACAGACTTCAAAAATTCCAACTTTTGCAGAAGCCCTAATTTTTCATCTTTTCGATCAAAATCTCGAACTAGGGTTTCAGCAAGCCCGGCCTTCTGCCTAACCAAAAAATTCGATCTTGGTCTCTATATTTCGATTTTGCTGAGGAGCATTGAGCCATGGTCTCCAATTCCAAAAATTACAACTTTCTCCGAATCCCTAAATTCCCGTAGCAGTGACAAGCCAAGAATGAAGGTGCTTAGAATCCAAATATGTTTTGATAGAAATATGCACCTGATTGTTTCTAGTGCATATCTGAAATTACGAATCCACAGGGTCTGAAAATTCTTCCTGTGGTAGCCTGACCTGTCATATTTCCAACCCCATAGGTCTGAGCTCAATTGGATTCTCTGAGAGAGAGTTATGCCAACTATCACAACGTGACCTGTTTATGGGATAAAACAAGACAGCGAACTTCTATGGCGTTCCACATGTCACTGGTTCAATTTCGGCTTCTAAAAAACTTACCTGAGAAACTACAGTATGTTCTATTACTGTCACTTTTTACGAAATTTAATTTGGATATTCCTAGCCCAAGTTGTGACCTTTTTCCCTAGGTCACCTGTTTATGATTGAGATCTGGAAGAGGCAGAAACCCTAGATTGTACTAATCATAAAACACAAATTACAACGAATCATATGTTTTTCGTTTGAAAAAAGATACATGGGGATGTTATCTACGACTTGTAGAAGTTTCAGATCCTGCACCTTCTCCAAAATGGAGATATAGCGAAAGTGCTAAGATGACTGGTTTTTGCTATATCAAGCCCTAGCTTCCAATTTGTCGCAAGTGCAACAAGTCTCATAAATGCTATATATACCATGCCTTCCTTCAGGCTAGCTCTGATACCATGTTATTTTTTCATCATATAAATCAATAGATCTAGGATCTTAACTGAAATAACAACATGTACAGCATATCAAGCATAAGAGACAAGAGACACAAAACATTTCACCGAGGAAAACCAAGAAGGTGAAAAACCCCACAACTTCCTCAGAGATAGAATAAGCATCAATACAAGGATCACCATGATCAAACCCAAGAGATAGATATATTCAGTAGCATGCTCCTCCTGCACTTGTGTGCACCCTCCTCTTCTCTCACTAATGGGAAGTGAGTGAATAATGGAATGTGTAAAATGAGAGAGACACACTCTCTATTTATACACTACTTCACTTGTCTTTTAACTTTAACTAGGTCGGCCCCAACTTAACCACTTAACATAATGCTAACTGGGCCGACCCCACTAGGGTGGTCTAATAACCCTTTAACCCACAAGACTCATACAGGGCTAACCCCATCAAGGTGGTCTAATAACCCATCAAGTATAAGTTACGACACTTACAATATAACTTGTGACACATGCAAGTACAACTGACGACACTTACAATCGGAGGAATAATGCATCTCCGTTGGGGATACAATAAAGTACAAATACAATATACAAGTGAATATCTTACGAAGTTACAAATACATCAACAATTAGGACCTAAATGAATATTTGCATGCTCATGAGCCATGAACAAGTCCTTGAATGACTACACAAGCTCTCTAGACGGAAATTTCCCTAACACACAAAGAACGATCCATGTGTAACTACATTAACAATTCTATTTTATATGTAACTACACAAGCTCTCTATATGGTGACGCTAGATCTTGGATCCTAGCCTAGAAACATGAGATCCTAGCCTAAAAACCCTAGTTGGTAGCGTAAACCCTAGTTTGTATTCTAATCACAATGAAACCCTATTATGTAGCCTAAGATCTAGCCCTAAATTATAATACATATAAAAATTAAATCATTTTCATTGTACATATATATTCATGTACATACATTTGAATCCAAATCACTATACACATACATGCATAGTTTCTCATCTATATAGCAAGGGTGCATACAACTAGAAAACCGTTGTACCTAGCATCAGATACCTAGTTTAGAAACCTAATGGTTTGAAATTGGTTGTACCATGAAGATTTTTATATGGTGGATATGAAAACCTATGGAAACTTTCTCAATGGATGGCTATAATGTCCCTTGTTGGGAATTTTATTAAAATGGCAATTTTTCACTTTTCCCCCTAGTTAGACCTTTGACTAGTTTTGAGCTCTAGGTCCCCAAATTGCTCCAATTGCTCCCAAATATTATGAGAATGTATATGGATGATTTTAGAACATAAATATGTATTTCAGGTATGCTTTTGGACTTTTAAAACACTTCTACAAATCCTCTTTCAATTCTGGCCAATGTAGGGAACTTAACTAGTAATTTCGCTTTGACTAGTATTGGTCTCTAGGTCTCAAATTGACTCCAAATGCCTTCAAATATTCAAGGAAGGTGTATGAATGATATTAGGACTCGAATATGATGTTAAGGGATGATATATGGCCACCAAAATACCTCTACAAACTCTCTTAATATTCTGGACTAAGTACGCAATTTTACTAGTAATTTTGGGTTCAAATCCCCCTGGGGTAAGTACTGAAAATGGCTTCCCAAATGCCTCCAAACCCACTCAAATTTCTGAAAATAGGTAGGGTATGTATTAATAATGTTATTAATGTCTCATGTGCACCATTAATTGATTATTATATCTGTTCCAACCCTCTCCCATTCAGTTGCAAAAATCACCCATTCGACCCTTGGGGAAATGACACTATTTCTTCTCCCAATGCAATTAAACTAAGTAAAAATAATTCAAATGCTCAAGTACAGTACATGAAACTTGTAAAATACATCCATGGTATTCTATTAATCACAAATTTATTAGAGGATCATCCATTCATTCGAAATCATCATTAGTACATTGGTTCACAACAAGGTAGTGGGGAAATGGCACTGTTCTTTCATTAAAAATGAGATTTACACATTTCTACTTGGAATTTCGACCTGGAAATTTTTGGAGATGAAGCATAGAGTATTTAATTCATATTAAAAAATAAATGGGGCATTATAATCTCCCCCAAAGAGTACAATATCTCACCAAAAACTCCCTCCCTCAAGGATCAAGAATATGCCATCAAAACTGGAAATGGTTGAAGGAGTGAGCTGCAATAGAAGAAACCATGAGCTTCCTTATAGCTTACACCTGCAAATAAAGACTCCATTAAAGCTCAAAATGAAATGTATGAATGGCCTTTCCAATTACCAACTTGGATGGGAATCTTTCACCCTCGAAATTGGCTAAGGCAAGAAACTAGTCATCCACTAGCTCTCCCTCTTCACAAATGCAATTGCAAATTCTACAAATGATCAAAAGATGGTTTAATTCTTTATTATTGACATTTATATAGTTCTAATGTCCTCCATGGGTCGAATTCCTTCCAAGAGACTCATGCCAACTCAAGTTGGGAAGAGATTCCAAAGAACGCCACTTGTACAACAATTCCTAGTCTCCCACTTCCACCAAATCACATGTGGATGCATCTTAGCTTCCCTAACACCCTTGAGATCCCTCTTGGAGTCTATTTTTATCCCTGACATGTCATATATGTCATATGTCAGCCTTCATGTCTGATTTGTGTCATAGGTGTCATAGCATCTTCATCATTGTTGTCATAGAGCTAGGAAATCTAGCCCAAGTGTCTCACTAGCTCCAAATTGCCTCTTCCTCTTCCATGGGAGTTCATATTCCTCTATATTTCGACCTTGGATGATTCATACCATGAATAATACCTTTTGTACTCCCCAAAGTATGTTACCATTCACCTTGAATTCGAATTGGTGAGAGAATGATGCCAAGTGTTGTGGGGAAATCTAGCCAAATGTGGGTCCCACTTCCTCCATGTGTCTTCATGACCAAATTCCACTTTGATTTTCACTTGTATATATTTATTTATCTCCTTTATTAAATATTTATGCAATCCTAATGTTCCAACATCATTTATTATCCCCATTATTCCAAATCCCAAAGCTTCCACCCCAAACCTAGGAAACTAGTAATTTTCCTCCTTGGCAATTATTTGACCTTTAGCATCAATTTCACAAACTCTAATGAATAGGGACAATTTGCTTAGGCCATTGTGACCCAATGCCAAATTTGGGACATGAAAATGGAAAAACTAATATTATCATAACATTAGTAAAGCTTAGTCCAACATGTAGTAATGCTTACATGTTCTAGTGTTGATGGCGCACTAATGGATGCATGCAACTTGATGAGGGTGCATTTGTGACTCCATTGATGTAATGCAAGTCCTAAATGTCTTTAACAAGTGTCTGAGTGTCCAATAGATGAATTATGATGTCCTAATACCCCTCAATCCCTTCCAGACAGAATTCGAAAGCATTTGGGGTATTGGGGTAACAAGTTGGTGTGTTGAGGTGGATAGCCTAAAAAATACACCTCATAGTAGTCATTTATTGTAATGTCAACTATATGTGTTTAAGTCAAAGTGTCTACATAATATTAGATCGCTATCACATAATGATAAATTAAGGAAGTCCTAATTGTAAATGGTAGTGGATGTGATGTCATCAAATCAAAGGTGGCTATATCCGTGAGTGAGAATTATTGAGCTAGCTATACATTGTGCTCAAGGTTGTCCTATTTGTATGGTGACAATTGATTAAGAAATGATTCCATAAGTTGGTTATTAATTTGTTACATGATATTAAGTAGAAAAAATGGTCAATATAAATACTAGTGACGACATTTCATTATGTAGAGTATGGACATTTTGGATCTCATTATGTAGAGCTATTAAAAATCCTATTGGATCTCATTTAACCTTTTGACAACAATGGAAATTTTCTATTTTTAAGTATTATTTTCCTAGTACTCAAGTTCCCAATATATATCTTATGTGCCATGAGGTGTGATTTGTCCATCCACTTATTCCGTTTGTTTTTAGATTAATTCTCACACATGATTTTGTTTGAGTTAGCCTATGTTTATAATGTTTTCTTAACATAGATACCATTACAAGCTTTTACATGTGGAAAGATAAACCAAGCTAAACTATGATATCCAACTTCTCTTCTAAGATATAGGTAAGCTTCAGGTTGATTCACATTATCAACTAATGCATGGACATCATTGGTACCAAAACTTAAGACCGCATGCCATGGACGAATACTAATATAGACAACATTAGACAACAACATCAGACAACAAGATACTAATATAGACAACATCGATATAAATCACATAACTGAAAATCCATGTACATCAAGGCTACAAAACTAATCCAAACATAAACAATTTCTGGAAAATAGTGGAACATGGTTCCCAATCTACATACAATGGCAACTCGTGCCCTATAGAAAATGTGACAACGCATGCCATAGATCCAAAATACATGGCAACTCGTGCCGTAGATACAAAGTACATGGAAACTGGTGCACAAAAGTGCCACATCATGGCTCATGTACATAACATGGTGTGTCAAGCATTGTGACCACCCCCGTCACTCACAGGCACATCTCCAAAGTTGATCTTCCTACTCTTCGAGCTACTGGTACCTCGGGTCTTATTTTGTCTAGGAGTAGACAGTCTCTCTGGGCTCTGGAACAAATTATATAAGATACCGTCATTTCCAAGCATTTGCAACATTTACCACATTTATAAAACAAATGTAGAATTCGAATCTTAAATAAATCACTTCTGATGCGAGTGGGAAACGTGAGGCAGGTGTCCTGGATCTGCGGATCCTCTTAGCAATTCTAGCCTACAACATTTACAACAATCATTTCATTGAAAAGTAATAATTGCTAAAATTGATTTTTGTTAATGCATCAAAATATTTTCATAAATTAGTTTGATTCTCACCGTGAACACTTCCGACGATGGACATGGCTGGGATTGTAGGCTAGTAGGTGGAGCAGATGGTTGGACAACTAGCTCCGATGCAGTCATGGGGGGGGAGGTGTAGATGTAGTTGCAGCCACTACAAGTGCAACCACTGGAGATACAGATGAGTATATTGGAGGAGTAGATGCCACAATAGTGGAGGGAAGTGGGGAAGATATGGTGGGAGAAGACATGGTGGTATGGGGTGGAGGAGGACGTCATGGACGATGAACCCCTACCGGTTGTGCGATAGAGGGTATCGAACAAAAAGGGCTAGGGGGGATGTTGAGGGATGGTGCATGGGAGGGAAGTCCTGCATTGAGGGACGAGGATGGACGGAAGGGAGGTTTTGGACGAAGAGGGGAAGATGGAAGGAAGCGGGGGCATGGATGAATGGGGGAGGATGGATAGACAAGGGAGCGTGGATAAATTGGGGAGGATTTATAGATGGGGGGACGTGGACGAGTGGGGGAGGATCGATGGAGGGGGGAGTATGGTCGGAGAGGGGAGGCTGGATGGAAGGGAGGGGGTGGACGGAGAGAGGGGTATAGATGGAAGTGAGGGGGGGGACTCATGGGAGAGGGTGGAAACATGGGACTAAAATGGGGACTTGCAGCTATTGGTGGCACCTACATATACATTTGTAATATCACAATTTAGTAAACAAACAATAAATTAAACCATAGTAAGTCGTAAAAATTCAAATTAAAAGCGTGCTTTTAACTACAAATTGTACCTGTGTATATGGTGATCTACCAATCCATGGAGGGGATGGTTGATCACTGTAGTTAGGGAATACATGTGGACACCAAAATGAATGCATGTTATGAACATGTTAAACAAGTCATTATTTAGGCAATCAAGATATTCAAAAACATTGTACGAACTATCAACGTGTATGCCATAAATATAAATACTTAAGTAATATAAATGCCATAAGTAATAACAATATTGTGTGAGGTACTGAAAATACCTCCATGTGAGGTGCTGCAATTTCAGTTGCAGCTGCCATTGCTGCATCCAGGTTGGGAGATCCTACATTCTCCCATGTTGGTGTCTCAGCTCTGAATAACTGTACATTGAAATAATAGTTTAAGTCAAACAAAAATACTTTAAAAATGCTTTACAAGTTATCAAGTGATGATTGAAAACACATTAAAAAAATTGTTGACTTGATCCATATAAGAGCCCTCGATCGGGCCAGGGCAAGTGTGACCTCAATGGGGACAAAGATGTGGCATTGTCCCCATCGAACTGGAATTCCCAGCATGGCTACCATTGGTCACAGGTTTATCCTAGCCTTGTTGTGAAGGCCCTGCACCTGGATATCTATCAAGGTCAACCGACCTCTCCACTATAGTCGTTGATACAAAGGAGGTGTGTCTGAGGAGTCCACGTGTAACATTCCTCATTGCCTCCTCAAACTGATCAAGTCTGTGGGGTAACTGAGGTGGCTGTGGAGAGGGGTTGGGGTCGCTCCTAGGAGCCGGTGGCCCTCTCAGTGGGTTCATCTTGGCAACAAGTCGATCTTGGGCAGAGCCACGCCCAACACCCTAGAACTCGGTTATGTCAAAATAGTTGACATGTAAACCAAGCATAAACTCAGCCCACAGTTGCCGAAGGAAGTACTATGGAACCTCCCTATTATTACAGGGAGGTTTATCGTACACCATGAACCACCTGTGCATCCAATTATCCCTCCATGGTTGGTAATGACACCAATCCATGCAGACACGTGGATTTCTAGTGTTGGGTGGTTGTTGTGTTCTTGGATGGGTGAACACACTGTATAATTGGGCCTTTGTAATATTCAAATATTTTATTGCTTCCTTGGAAATGCCCATGGAGTAATACTCCTGCATCCTAGCTCTATATTCAGTCATGTCGGTCAATTGGCGATGTGCATGGATGAGGGAGTCAATTGAGCTCTCAATTTATGTGGCAAGAGACACTCCAGATGGTTCCCCTGTGTTTCTTAATTCTCAAGTGTGCACTCTAATTTCATTTACATAATGGTTAAAGTCATCTTGTTCAACATTTGGCTAGGGGTTTTGGTTTTCTTCGGCATTTGGATTTTGTTAACGGTTTTCTTCGGCATTGGGTCCAAGGTTTGGGTTTTCTTATGTTCCACCAGACTCTGGGTTAATATTTTGTTCACTCATTGTCTTGGTTTACAATTTGCAATTGAAAATTGGTCCATTGTTTTAAAATTTTGGGAATTATTAACAATTTAATAAACAAAAAAAATCAAAAAATTGACACAAGGAATGAATAAAATGACAAAAAAATTCAAATTTACCTATCCAATCGATGTGTTGATGAGTTGGTGGATTGATTTGGTGGGTTTTCGAGTGGAAATGGCCTCTTTTGGTGGCTGTAGTCACGTGCACGCGGACGGGAAGTCGCGCTCGGCTCCAATGAGAAGAATGGGAAAATTCGGCTCTATTTTTATTTTTAGCAAGAGCACATGCGCGCCCCTAAGCGCACACGCGCCTTGGTTTGGTACTGAACCTAGAAGCGCGTGCATGCTGCCTTAGGTGTGTGCATGTAGTTATTTTCATCCCGCTAGCACATCCCCGTTGCAATGGTTTGGGGGAGCAACTTTGTGCACCCACCCTACATAAATTAATACATATATACCAAGTTGTATACCAATGAATTATAAGTTAAGTCTCCTCTAATTTTTTATAAGTAATTAAGTTGTTAATACATTATTTATATTTTTCTATTAAGTTATTAAGTTGTGAAGTTGTTTTGTAAATTTTTTTATCAAGTTGTTAATAAGTTATTTATATTGTTAATACATTATTTATACTAGTTGTTCTTAAGGATTTGTGAATTTTGGGTTTAAAGACATTTTCCATTTCTGCATTGGCTACCAAGAGTGCATGGAGACTTATCCAAGGGAAGAGATTCTAGGTCCAACATATTGTACAAAAGTATATATTGAAGGATATATTAGGATATTTGTAAAGAAATTTCATAATGTTTCAATCATGTGGAAGGTTGTAGTATTAGCATTTCCTATATGTCAAAATAGGAGAACATCCATGGGTAGGTTGCAGTGAATATTATCATCTTCATAGAAATATGGTCCATGACTAAGGTACAGTACCTTGAAAACTCAACAATTTTTGGATAAGCATGGAAATTTACCGAGGTTATCAAATCCAGAGGTGAAGATGCAGTTTATTAGACTAGTTTTGTGGGACAACTTCAATCCATTCATGCTAGAGTCAAGGATGCTAAATTGTTTTTTTGATATAGTCTAAGAATTTGATAACAGTATATACCCCAAAGGTTGTTTATAAAAATATTGGTATTTGAGGGGATTTGGAGAAACAAATTTAGTGGTGCAGAGTAGTATGGAAACTGATGTTACCTTCAAAGGTTCAGATATTCATCTGGATTTTGTTAGAGGAATAAAGAGGGGGTGGAGAAATGTCCTTACAAAAATAAAGGTGAAGAAATAAATTTTCATATTGTAATGCCATGTTTCTTATCAATTGAATTCTAGAAGGAACTATAGACCTTAACAGGTCTAAGGAATGCTTTGTTGCGAAATTCTATTGAAGAAGGCTTAAAAGTTTGGTGTCAGAACTCAATCAAAAGAATTATAGGGCTCTTCCTAGAGTTGTGGCCTGGGGCATATGGTTGTTTAGGAATGCAAATTTAGTTGATGATTTCATTATTACTCCTCTCCAATGTGTTGTTTATGGACTTGATAGTTTATCCAATTTTATTCAAGTTAAGAGGGTAAACATTCCACGACAAGTTGCAGTAGAAGTGATAGCTAAATCTATACCTTTGGAATTCTTTTATGGGGCCTCCTAGGGTAACCCAAGGACATATTTTTCTATAGGAGAATCATTCTATGAGTTTTAAAGGTTTAGTGGGTTATGGATAAAATGACCTAGCTAAGTTAATGGACCTTTGTTTATCCCTACTACTAGCACTTGAAAAAGGGATCAATAATATTCATATTTTTTGTTATTCTGTGCTTATTGTCAAATGGGTGAAGATGAAACTCATGATGATGAATTATATACTACAACCTATTCTTACTGAAGTTCTTTCTTTGTCTCAATCATGTGACCACATTTATTTCTCCCGTGTGGTTAGGAAAAGGAACCAAGTTGTTGATTGGATTTCAAAGGATGGTGTGTAGCTAGATTATGGTGAGCGGATCATCATTGAAACAAATGGGGCCAATATCTTGGAATCTCAACAATATCCTTTTTTAAAGATTCATTCTAGTTATGGTGTGAAATGGGTTTTAAAAACGGTTCATTTGATAGGTAATTTCATGAATAGTTCTCATATATGTATATTTGGGACATTATATTGTTATTTGGACTTAGATGGTTATGGTTTCATGTTGCATCACATTGTGGGGTTTCAAGTAGGATATATTATGAGACTATTGATTTGGTTCAAGGATTTTATTTTGGCCACTTAGGGCTTATGAAGTGCTTCTTTTTTGCACATATGAAATCGAATTTTATATTCCCTTGTAATAAAATTAAGTTCTCTTTTCTCCAAAATTAAAAAAAAATATTATTTTTATTATTATTATTATTCCCTTAAAGTAAACCATAATTCAACAATTTAGGTAACATTTAGGTTGATATTAATAAAAATGTCCATTAATTCATTGTAAAATAAAACTTTTCAAAATAACCTCCTTGTTCATTAAAAAACACTCCCCTTCCTACTATATGTACATCGAGGTAAATGTGTTGGCTTGAGAGTAGGGTGCAATGGTGTTGATCATGGTGTGATAGTCAATTTAGATTAATGATAACAATCATAATCCTTAATTCTAGTAGTTTCATGTTAGTTCCATAAAATTTCCCCTCTTATCATCATACATGACCAAAGTGCCTCTGCACACACTAAGGATATGGATATGTTTTTTCAATTCTAATCATCATCTGTGACAAAAGTCCCTATGCACACATTAAGTTATGAGTATGTTTTTTCAATTCTAATTCCAAATTAATACCCTAGGGAAGTTTGTGAAAGTTTTAGAGCATACAAAGCTTCAAAGGTATACTACTTATGCATGGATCTGTCTCTAAATGAACCTCTCACTAGAACTTCCAGAGGCAATCAATTTAACATGGGAAGATGAAGACTGGGTCCAACCTCTGGATTACGAACAACTTCCCTTCCGATGCTGGAAATTCCATGAGTATGGAAATCTGAGCATAGATTCCCCAACCCTTAAAACTACTGCAATCGCAACTTGGGAAAAAAAGAGAAGGAAAGGGACAATGAAGGATTTACTCAGGTCCAGAACCGCAAGAAACTAGGAAAAATGACCATCCACCCACCCCAATCATAGCAGAAAACAGAGAAAAAGAAACAACCTAGGAATAGGTTTGAGACCTTGAGTAGTATGGATATCGAGGAGGAGGAACTCAACAAGGATAAAACTCCTTGCAAGGAAGGACACAAATCCCCAAACAGGCTAGAAAACATGCAGATGGAGGAGGTAGCGGAAGACATGGAGGAATAAATGCCGAAGGAGATAGAGGATATGGACTTAAGGGATCTGGATCTAGATGAGATACAGAAGGAATGTAGCAAGAAAAGGAAAGGATACGTATCCAAAAGGAAGTTGGAACTTCTATAGTAGGCCATCCTTAAAACAAAAGCCTCCCCTCATCTGGGCATTGATAAAGATCCAGTGAATGGAAACAAAATAAAACAACTCGGGGAAGGTGAAAAACATGGGAGAAAGACAAATAGGCAGAGAATAGAAGATATTGGGACCAGGATGGTTGAATTAGGCAAATACCCAATGAAAGGGTGGCCTTCTCAGAAGTTAATAGGATCTCCCATTGAAGATAATAACCTAGAATATTCGATGGGTTAATAAACCAAGGAAAATGAAGACCCTACAAAATAAGTTAAGAAACGAAAAACCAGACGTGTTATTTATGGAAGAAACCAAATGCAGCTCAGACACTATGCAGGTGATTGGAAGGAAACTATGGTGAGGAAGTCAGGTGATAGCTATTGATGCAAGGGGTGTGGCCAGAGGAGTAGCTATTCTATGGAAATCTGTGGCAATTATCCGCAACAACTTTAGAGCAACTAGGTTCTCCATCAGTGTGGACTTCCAGATTTGCAACTCTGAGGAAAGAGGGATTCTCACCAATGTTTATGGCCCAAGTATTATGGCTCAGAAATCGGCCTTCTTATCACACCTAGATAAGGAAGTGCAAGATATTGATGGTCAGTTCTGGGTTATGGGTGGTGATTTCAATATGATCACCTCCTTAGAAGAGAAGAAGGGAGGAAGACGAACTCTGGAATTGACCAATATTTCTTTCAAAAATTTTATACAAGAGAAAGGATTGGTTGGCATAGAAACTGGGAATGGGTGGTATACATGGAATAACATAAGAGGTGGTGAGTATCACGTAGCCTCGTATTTAGACATATTCCTTTTTACTTGAGGCAATGATTAGTGGGGACAGGGAAGCGACTGCTCTGGTCCTTCCCACTGCAGGCTCTTATCATTGGCCAGTTAGTTTGGTTTGCAAAGATGGAGGACCCCCCATATGGTGCCCTTTCTGATTTGAACAATTTTGGCTTGAACACGGGAACTTCAAGGAACTTGTTGGAAAATGGTGGGCGGAGATGGAACCTATCAGGGGAACTCTGATGTACCAATTCCAGCAAAAATTGAAAAAGTTAAAGGAAAAAATCCATACTTGGAATAAGGAGGAATTTGGGAACATATTCCAAGATAAGAAGATTCTAAATGAAAAATTAGAAGCACTTCAGTGGGAAAGCATGAATTCTAGATGCACTGAATACCTGAAACACAGAGAACAGATCCTCCTGGAGCAGCTTAATGTAAGAGAATGAAAGGAGGAGATCTATTGGAAACAAAAATCCAGGAATCAATGGCTGTAGGAAGGGGACCGAAACACAGAATTCTTTCATCACTCGGTGATTCAGAATCGTCAATGGGAAAAATTAAAGAGTCTAAAAAAAAATATGATGGTCAATATATTGAAACAAGGGAAGCAATGGAGGATGAAATTGTGCAGTACTTCGAAACCATCATGAAGGAAGACCGGAAGGATAGATCTGAATACATAAGGAAAATTACTAGACACATCCCTAGGCAGGTAATGGAAAACCAAAATGAAATCCTATTGAAACTTGTTGAATTCCAGGAAGTGGAGGATATTGGTAATCAAATGAAGGATGGAAAAGCTCTGGGACCTAATGGGTTCACAACAGATTTCTTCCACCATTTTTGGGATCTAATCAAAGACGAAGTCTGGAAAATTGTGGACAACTCTCAGAAGGATAAAGGAGTCCTAAGAGCCTTCAATTATACCTTTCTCACTCTCATCCCTAAAGAGGATGGGGTTGAGTCCCATGGAAAATTCAGACCCATAGTGCTCTGTAATGTCATTTACAAAATTATAACAAAGGTGTTATCAAATAGGCTTAAGCCTCTCCTTTGAGTCTTGGTATCCCATGAACAATCAGGGTTTGTAGAAGGGCACCAAATTTTGGATGGAATCATTTTGGTCCACGAAGTCATCCACTCCTTGAAAGTGACTAAAAAACTAGGTATGTTGCTGAAGCTTTATATTTCAAAGTCCTATGATAAACTAAGCTGGCACTTTATGAAAGAAATGCTTGAGGCCTATGGTTTTCACTAGGATTGGGTTTATTGGATAAGGAATATTGCTTCCACAACCTTTTTCTCTATCCTCCTAAATGGAGACCCCACTAGAACTTTCAAACCTTCGAGGGTTATCTAACAAGGTGACCCTCTATCTCCCTTTTTTTTCATTCTTATGGCGAAATGGCTGAGTAGGGTCATCAAAGACAAGATTGAAAGTAGGGATCTCAAAGGATTGAATCCCCATACTGGTTTTGAGACTATCTCCCACCAACAATTTGTGGATGATACAATGCTGATGGGACACTCATCGGTTCAAGAAGCGAGGACCCTAAAGAAATGCCTGAGTACTTTTTCTAAGGCTTCTGGGATGGAAGTGAATAACACTAAGTCTCAAGTCTTCTTCTTTAACACTCCAAGGATTCACCAAAGGAATATATTTCGTATCCTGCGATTCCAAGGGAGGTCCCTTCCGTCCAAATATATTTGCGCTCCTCTAGTTGAAGGGGTTATCAGGAAATTCTCCTGGGAAGATATTCTAGAGAGAATGAGAAGGAAATTGGACAACTGGGCTTATAGAACTCTCAACCTTGTAAGCAGAGTTGTGTTAGTAAAAGTGGTGCTTCAATTCATGCCCATCTACCTTTCCTCTACTCTGGCTGCCCAAAAATTGGTTTTAAAGCAAATCAAGACAATCCAAAGACACTTCTTGTGGGGAGGAAACCATGCGAATCATCGATGGGCATTGGTTAGTTGGGACACTGTCTGTAAACCCAAGGATCATGGTTGTCTAGGGATGAGAGACCCTGATAAAAATAGTGAAGTATTAGGTGCAAAGATTTAATGGCATTGGGTGTCGCACAAAGAGGAACCATGAGAAAAAATTTTGCACAACAAGTATGCTCAAGGGAAACCAAAACAAGATCTCATTAGATTTAACAAAAATATGCTAGGATCCCATATATGGAATTTCACTCATGCGAACAAAAGGATAATCCAAGAGCATAGCTTATGGGAAATAAGGGGAGGACAAGATGCCAATTTTTGGAGTGACTCTTGGCAACAAATGCCAAAGATCATCGCTCAACATGAGCTGCACACTAGATGGTCCAGAGCCAAAGATCTGGGGTTGATAAAAGTCCTACAATTCTGGAGAGAAGAACAAGCAAATGAGGAATTTAGTGAATGGAAATTATAGAATTGGTGGAACCAAATATTCCCAGCTGAGGAGATACCCAAGATTATAGAGGCCCTGCAGGATCGATGCATTCGCGTCCAGAATCACTCGGATAAACTAAGATGGGGGGTACCAGTCAAACTGGATTTATAATACTAAAGAATCTTATGATCTTATCTTGAACCAAGAAGACATGCAACACAGGGAGACATGGAAGGCGATATGGAACTATAATCCATGGCCTAAAATCACCACCTTTATCTGGTTAGTCTTGTATAGACGAATTCTCACATGAGAGAACTTAATTAAAAGAGGCATGAATGGTCCTTTTTGATGCGTTCTATGTGAAGGTGAGGAGGAATAGATGAATCACCTTTTGGAGTCTTTCCCTATGGCTTCATCCCTATGGAATTGTGGAGCTGCAATATTTAGGAGGATGGAATGGGTAAGAGGACAACCTCAACAGATGATTAAAGTTTGGGATAAGGAGGATTTCAAAAATCCGGTTATTCTTAAAATATGGCTCATGTTTCCTGGAACCTTGATGTGGGAAATTTGGAAGGAAAGAAATGAGAGGATCTTTGAAGGAAATAAAAATATTCCTCAAACAATTTGGAACCAAATCAGTAAGCATATACAAGAGACTATCAAAATTACCCAATGGAACGAGAGATATTGGGAAATGGATGATAACGAGAAGCGGATTTTTGCTGTATGGGGAATGGATTGTTCTCCATAAGGATGGAGGAAATTTAAGGCAAGGAAAGTAGATCCCACTAGTCTGTGTATCTGGTACCTTCCTCCAAGTGGACATTTCAAGTTAAAATTCGACGGAGCATCCAAAGGGAACCCAAGGTCGGATGGTTTTGGAGGAGTTATCATAAACAACGAGGGTTGTATTATCTAATATTATCTTGGGAATATTGTTCAGGACACTAACAATGTGACAGAGTTGGAAGGTTCACTTCATAGAATTAGACTCTCAATCCGCAATAGTTGGGAACCTCTGATCATAGAGGGTGACTCCCACATCATCATCGAGATGGAAAAAAGTTACAAGGAGGAAAAAAGGTGTCCAAAATCGTGGAAATTTGGCACATGATGTATCCGGTCGAGAGGTTGGTTGATCTCGTCCGAGGATGCCATGCCTGTTCCTTTTCCCATGTCAAACGTAATGGTAACAAGGTGGCGGATTTGCTGGAAAAAATCAGAGAGTGAAGTGAAGTGAGGATTGTGGAAGGACAACTATCCAATGAAGGAGGTAATGAATGGAAGATTCAGTGCTCCTACTTGGCGGCCCATGACATTAGGCTTTATCGAGAGTTGATGGGGCACACAAATCAAGAGTCGAATTACATGTCTGGGCACACACGTTAAGCCCACCCAACACCTGGAATCATAACCAGTAGCACTCATTTCTTGATGTTGGTACCTCCATATTTAATCAGGACATGAGTGCCCATGAACTCCCACCGATTATAAATAATGGGGAAATCCTTCATCCATATCCTTCAAATGGAGGGAAAGGTACGATGAACGGAGGAGAGCAATTGAGAGATATGTTGGAGTATCGTGCTAAGAAATAACAAGTACAGAGGAATTAGTATGGTTAACCGAATTGGTATGAGCAATATATTCAAGGCATGCGATCCATCCTTGCATTCTGTTTTCTCATTTTCTGAGGAATTTTTCCGTGAGCAAGTAGGAGCTAGTGTGGTGTCAATTGTAGTACTAGGTAACTATTCCGATGGCTCCTAAAAGGAAAGAGAGAAAGGGAAAAAATGCCGGTGGTGGAGGAAGGAGGAAGCCCTCCCGGGAACTGAGGAAAGCTGGGAAAGCGACCCATTTCTATAGACAGCGTATTCCTCCACTAATTCGTGAAGAAATTGAGAGGGTCAAACGCGACCTGTGGAATTGGGTGCAAGCCATGAACATGGAAACAATAAAGGATGAGATGGAAGACTGGATTAGTGACCTTGGAACCATGACTGGGATACTCTCTGCCTATGACCGTATGGTCACCACCTACTGGGTAAGAAAGGAACTGCTAGCCCATGTTCTGATGGACAAGGAGAATAAAGCCATCGGCGAGGAGGAACCTGTGAAGGCCTGGAAGGAGAACCTACATGACAATCGCATGATGTACAAGAAAATAGACCATATTGCTATGAAGCTTGGTCTGATACCATAGATTGATGGTGTTGAGGAAGGAACTTCTGCAACTTGTCCTCGGGGTACATGCCCTATTCAGCGTCCATCGGTCCATCCTGAAACTATGAAAGATAAACATCTAGGTGGCCTCTGATCAGGGACGATGATCCATTGGTACGTCACCCAGGTTCAAAAGTGAAGGGTCTCAGGTCTGTCTGTTTGGATTAGGGTGATTTCTTTGCTGTTTCTTATTTTGTCTAGGCAGTTTCTTAGTTTCTAGTGGCCTTGTTATGCAGTGCAATGTGTATTGTTGTGGCTTTAGTATTAATTTCCATAGTCATGTTGAATCTTTTTGTGGGTATTATCATACAGATTTTGAATGTGATAATTGTACTCGGGTTAACAAGGAAGATAGTTTTGTAGAAGGGATAATTAAAGGAAACAACACGTAGTTGAGGAATATGTGTAGATAGGCATGCATAAAATTTGGGCATGCTAGGCTCCGCAAGTCCTAACATTTATGTACTGAAGGCTTTTTTATAATATGTTTTTCTTGCTTATAGAAGAAAAAAAGAAAAGAAAAAGAAAAGTATTTTATTCCAAGAATTTTATGTGCGTACCTTAATGTCATATCATTGTAATACATATATATGGACCACATGTCTTCCAACAAAGAGGGATTAAGAGGGATTGGAAGATGATACTAAGAATAGGAGAAAAGATGGGGAACACTCAAGAACAATAAAAAGATTAAAATAAGTCAATGAAGGTGAAATCCATGTGAATTGTAGTTGCATAGTTTATGAATGTTATATAATATTGAAATTAGATATTTATTTAATTAAGGTTTCCATTTACAACAACAACAACAAATTATTGTTGCATAAAATGTTTTATGAAAAAAATTGGATAGTTTCTAAAAGGATAGTAAAAAAAGAGAAAATGTTTATAAGGAAGAATCACATTATTCAAATTGGATCAAGTTAAATGGTGTGATTTATCTTGCATTTTTAACAAGTACATTATGGTTTAATTGAATTCAATATCGTACATTTTTCACGGTACTTATTAACATTTTATGACATGCATATTAATATTCGAGCACTCGGCATAGACATGATAATAATTTAAAATTGGGCACTCATTGCAAATACAAACCTAAAATGGGTTTTAATGTAATTTCACAAACATACATATGACAGTAAATGTAATGTTTAGTGCACACCCACGATGCTAATATGACATTATTAACATACCCATGACATATATAATGTGCATATTTTTTATGGCGACATAAAAATAAAGAAGCATGTATTGATGTGATGCAAACATGATGCTATTTAAACACCCATATGACATAGACTAAGTCGCTAATAAGATAGAATTTCATATACATTAACAATAATGACACCAAATATGATGAGAAATGATCTTTAATAAGGAAAAATTTGATACAAAATAACTTTTAATAACACAAACAAAACATAAATGAAAAACATGATGCAAAAATGAAAAGTGATATTTAAACACAACACATAAGTCATGGAAAATGAAATATGTAATGGACATGTGATACAAAAGTGACATAAAACAATACAATGCTAATACAATACGACTTTCAACTCCCCTTAGTATATCACAAATTTAGTATAAAATAATAATAATAAAACACTATTTAATAACATTAATTATGACATTATGGCCGTGCATTAGAGTAGTGCCACAATCCTTATTTTAGGTCCATGTTTGTACACTAGGTATTATTTTTAAACCAATAAGAAGAAGTGAGTACGCGGTAAAAGAATCATTAATACATATTAGGTGGATGATCATTAATGGTTAAGATTTATATGTAACTTGTAACCTACAATTGTGGATGAGGGTCATAGAGTTCATTAATAATGAAGTGTTTTGTGTGTTGAAATGTTTCACCTAAATATGTTTTACAAAGTTCATAATTGAGTGTTGAAATATATGGGTTAATTATATGTATGATATCATGGTTTTGTATGATATCATGGTTTTGTTTGATATCATGGTTTTGCTTGTTCATTATAAAAGGTTATTTATGTTATATTTGTGATTATAGTTAAGTTAGTAATTATTTTTTTGTCATGGTTTTGTGATTGGAAGGGAGTTTTGTCATATATATATATATTGTTTAAAGATTTTTTTATTTAAACATTGTGATTTATTAAGTTTTTTAATATTAATTGTTACGTGTTTACAATTTAGAATTTGGAGTGGACATGTAAGTTTGCTTTTTCCTAGATTGTAGTAGGATGAGACAAGTGCATTTTCTATATTGATTTTATGGCATTGTTTCCAATTTGAAATAAACAATTATAAAAAAAAAAAATCAAAGATAACTAGTGGTTGATGCATGGATAACTGTGGTAGCTAATACATGGATAACTCGTGGCAACAAGTGATTACAACTACGCATGGAGAACAAGTAACAAATAATGTGTTAGTGGCAATTAACTTGTAGCCTATTGATGTTCACATGACACAAGTTAAGTGGCAATGCTAGTAATTATCCTTTGGGTTATGGTTTAGTTGTTAGAACGAGCATCTCCATGCAAATACCATAAGTTTAAATGTAGCAAGTGTAAATCCCTCGGGTGTGTGTAAGAGAAAGTGTTTGACTTCCCAAAGTTGAGTTATCCTTGTCTCACAAAGAGTGAGTCTAAAGGTGTTTTACTTCCCAAATATGAGTTATCTTTATCCCACAAAGAGTGAATCTCATACACTAATTTAATATTTAACTAAATAATAACTTTAAAATTTTAAAATTATTATTATTCTCAAATTTACTAATATTTTTTATATTTTAAAATTAAAATAAACTCATTTTTTACCAAATTCAAAATTAAGTGTTAAAATATCATAACTTATTATCATTTATCTCCATTTTCGTCAAAATTAAGAATTAAAATATCACAATTATTATAATTTTCTAAAATTAATTGTTAATTAGTGGTTGAAATTAGAAATATTCAAATCTAGTAACTGTAAATCCTTTGCAGCTATCATGGAATGTGTTTGGCGTCCCAAAGTTACAGTCATGCCTTGTCCAACAAAGAGTAACCCTCATACACCAATTTATTAATTAATTAAATAATGACCTTTACAACAACATAAACAGGCCCGACGTACTACACGACGGGGCTAGATAAGTTTATATATATAAGCGCTCTACCATTGCTCAATTATCTATCGACAACGTAAAGTCTATAATAGCTTGGAGTTTTAGAAACCGCAGGATTTGTTTTGAGCTATTTTGTAAGTTGTCTGTAGTATTATATTAAGTTGCAACTGGTCTTTGATAGCGTTTCGGCGATAAAAAGAAAGAGAATCATGGACTACACAAGATTCCCAGCAGCAACAGCTGAGAAAGGATGGGACTGGCAGAGCTCTGCGCCAGCCAAGCGGCCTCGCTATGAATATGAATATGATTGTTCGCTATCTGGTGTTAATGTTAATCGTAGGGAAGAACTCAGACTTACTGAGACCGGTGGTGACGGAGTAGGGGTTCGCTTATTGAGAGATCTTGCTCGTTCTTCTTCTCCTCCTCCCACTTTTCTTGATGATCATCGCTTAAGGAGCAATCAAGATCAAGCTCATGCCCATCATCTTGATGATCATCGCTTGCGGAGAGAACAAGATGAAGGTCATGCCTATCATTTTTCTGATGATCATCTGTTACTGACAGATCGGGCTCATGCTCCTCCTTCAAGTGGGTATGAATACGATTGTTCGTTGTCTGGTGTTAATGTTAATCGTAGAGAAGACCTCAGGCTTGCTGAGACAGGTGGTGACAGAGTTGGGGTTCGCTTATTGAGAGATCATGATCCTGCTCCTTCTCCTTTTCTTGGTGATCACCACTTACGGAGAGATCATGTTGATCCGCCTCCTTTTCTTGATGATCATCACTTTTTGAGAGATCATGGTGATGCACCTCCTCCTTTTCTTGATCATTATGATGCTCATCCTCCTTTTCTTGATCATTATGATGCTGCTCCTGCTTTTCTTGATGATCGTTGCTTATATTTCAGAGATCATGCTGAATCTCCTACATTAAGTGGGTTAACTGTAAGTGGGGGGTTGAATAATTTCAGGTCTGATGGCCATACACTCGAACCTGTAATCGAAGAGAGGCAGCCTGCTGATGATCATTATTCTCTACCAGCAGATGCATCCAATACACTGTCTGTTGAGGGTCTTCCAAGTGATTGCAGTCGTAGAGAAGTAACTCATATATTTCGCCATTTCCGCGGTTTCAAAGAAGTGAGGTTTGTGAATAAGTCTAAGATACCCAAGAAAGCTCATGCAGGTGGAGAAAGAGGTGCCAGTGTTGTAGTTGTTCAGTGTTTTGTGGATTTTGATAACCCGACATGTGCCGCAACGGCTTTGGCATGTGTAGAAGGTTACATGTTGGATGTGGATGACAGAGATTCGCCTTCTCTAAATTTGAAATTTGCACGCTCTTTAAAGGCAGAGAACAAGAAAAGGAACAGGAATAGAAATAGAGCAAGGGATGCTTTAAAGGCAAGGAACACGAACGGGAATAGAAATAGAGCAAGGGATGCGTCATGTGTCATCCTTTGCAAGTGATGGAGATAAGTGATAAGATAAGTGATGGTTTAGATTGCCATCAAATTATGTTTGATTTTTAGTTGTGTTGAGTATGACATGAAGTATGAAGTACGAAGGAGGTGGAGTTTTGTCATAAAGTTAATTGTAATTGTTTATATATTAAAAATATAGTTTATTAATTTTATTTGATTGTATTTATCATTATAGATCTATCTTAAATCCGTATCTATCAAAAACGGATCCAATTTCTTGAGGTGTATTTCTTTTTTAAAATTTAAATTTAAGAAATTTGATTTCTCTTGATTGATAAATCCGGGTTTAAGTTTTATGTTTTTATTTTATAAATGAACATCTATTTTTTAATTACTTTTCATAATATTTTATTTTATGAATTAACATGGATTTTTTTAAAATACTTTCCATAATTTTATATTTTATGAGTCGACATGAATTTTTTTAATTATTTTGTTAATAACAAACATTACATCACAAACATTACAACATCTCCCCATACTTACTTTACTTTACTTTACTTCTTTTTACTTTAATGTTACAAACGTTACTAATGTTACATCACGTTACAAGAACTCTCCCATAATATTCACTCTCCCTCATATTATCACTTTTTACCTTTTATTAGATGTAACGCTACATTTTTACGTTTTATTAGATGTAACGCTACATCATACAAGTTAGAAGATCTCCCTCATACTGGCATCGACGCAATAAGTGTTTATATTTTATAATTTATGGTCTGGGTGTTTGATAGATACTGGTTTAAGATCGATCTATGTTGGTTTTATTAGTTGCACCAAGAGGCCCTCTACAGCCCAGTATGACGGAGATCTTATAACATCTGTCAAGTGTTTGTCAAGTTTGTCAAGTAACAAAATAATACAAAGTAAACAAGAAAGAATAATACAAAGTAAAAAGTAATAAATATTATGTCTACCATAAACAAAAAAGAATAATACAAATTAAAAAGTAAATATGAGACATAAACTAGAGACTTTACTTTTTACTTTTAAAATAAAGTAAAAGTAAATATGAGACTTTAGAGTGTTTGTCGAGTAACAAAATAATATAAAGTAAACAAAATAGAATAATACAAAGTAAAAAGTAATAAATATTATGTCAGCCATAAACAAAAAAAGAATAATACAAAGTAAAAAGTAAATATGATACTTAAACTAAAAACTTTAGAGCTTAGGATTAGGTGCCTCGGGTATTGCACTCAAGGAGCTATTCAAGGAGAGGTTTGCACCTCAAAAGGTTTGATCCCGCAGCGCTTGATAGAGCCTAGGATTTGGATCTAGGTAGTTTATATAGAAGAAGGCCCATGATAACACATAACTGAAATATATATAACTTGTTCATTTCACTTAACTTGTAACCTATCGATGTTTACCCACCACAAATTAAATAACTATAATAATAAATTATGTTTAATTCTCTAATATTATGCTAAAAATAAATAATAAAAACATTTGATATATTAATAAAAAGTCTCATTATTTTATATATATAATGTACATTACCGAAATACTTAATACCAATATATATGCAAATTAACCCTATTGAAATATTCATAACAATAGTTTATGCAAATTAATCCTATTGATTTAGAAGTCTAAACGCAAGGTAATGGTCTATGGATGTATATAGTCTATGAATGTATATATTATGTAAGGAGATTAAATCGTAAAAAAATGTAAGTCTTTTAATTATATTATTTTCATTTATTAATATGGTTTACAATTATATTAATACGAGCGTAGATCTATCTCAAAACTAGATCTATCAAGCACTGAGAAGGATCCAATTTCTTGAGGTGTAATTTTTTTTGTTTTATCTTAAATTTTTTACACATTAAGAAAAAAATGACCCCTCAAGAAATTGGATCCCTCTCTTTTAATTTTTTAATTTTTTTTTATAAGTTATGAGCGAACATGAAATTTTTAATTACTTTTGATTTCTTATAAGTTATAAGCCGACATGGAAACATAACATGACAAACGTGACAAATGTGACAAATGTGACAAACGTTACAACATCTCCCCCATACTGGGTTGTAATGTAATGTGACAAACGTGACAAATGTGACAAACGTTACAACATCTCCCCCATACTAGGTTGTAACGTAACGTGAAAAATGTGACAAATGTGACAAACATTACAGCATCTCCCCCATATTGGGTTGTAATGTAACGTGACAAACGTTACATGTGACATCCGTCACATGTGACATTCGTTACATGATCTCCCCCATAATGGGTTGTAACAGTACATGACAAACTTTACATGTGACATCCGTTACATGTGACATGTGACATCCATTACAGGATCTCCCGCATACTATTACTTTTTACATTTTATTACTTTTGAAAACATTACATGTGACATGTGACATCCGTTACAGGATCTCCCCCATACTGGGTTGTAAGCACCTCGTTTACACTCAGTGCAATAATTTGTGTGTTTTAAGAGTATTATTTTAATGATTTTGAAGAGTATAAGATATATTTTTCTTTTAATATTTAATGATGATAATAATGATGATAGTTTTAAGAAGGGGACTCATTATTAGGATATTGGATGAGCGTATATTTTTTGATGAGAAGGCTACTAAAAGCATATAATTGTACTTAAGTCATCATATTGTACTATTTGATTCTCTTATGAATACCAATAGTATGTTTTTTTATGTTAAAAAAAACTTAAAGTAAAGAACTATTTTTTTTTTAATATTTTTGTTTTCTATATTATAAAAGTTTTAAGCAAAGCATTCTTAAATCAAGATAATTATACAAAGTTAAAAGGTTAAGAAAAAGTGATAAAAGAAAGTGATTTTCTTCTTTATGATAAATAAAATAGAGAAATACTTTTAATCTTCTAGATTAGAGTTAATCACCTCCTTATAATCTCTTCAATTTTTCTACAATTTTTAAGGAGTTGTACAAATACAACTAGTGCAGATCCATCTTTACTATGAATATATCAACTTAGTAGAGGAATCAATTCTCTTTACTTACCTTAGGAATCAAATCCATAGAAATGCAAACCATTAAGCACATTCAAACTTTATATATGTGAATGATACATATAAAAAAACCTAATTTTTTTACTAAATATAATATATATAATCATAAATTTATATCGATTCATGGAGTTACATGTTAATCTTGGCATAGTACGTACAAGTAACTAAAACTTCTTCCCAAATCATAGAGTTGAGACTATGCAAAGCCATTCAGATCTTCTCGTTGAATGGTGTTGCTCTTAAGAGGCACATAGTCGCCAAGGTAAACTTTCAGGTGATCTAACAATGAGGATTTGTCTATGCTCTCATGGTGCTAATATTTGCACACAAAGTAAAACACGCTCTGTATCAACAGTCCCATCAAGTTAAGAAAACACAGCAACCCAATAAGGAGTATCCCATATGCACATCTCCTTAAAATTCCCATGCCATTGCCTTCCCCATAAATGACCAAATGCCCAAAAACCCATCCAATAATTCCATCGATTATGAGATAAAGCATGCCTAGCATCAAGGTCGTGATTCATTTTTTGCTTGATGATATATTTTCTCTTTTGCATGGTGCCCAGGCCGTATTTGTCCTTGTTGGATCTAGCAGCCACAGAACATAAAAGGCAGCGGAAGCAATTAAAACAAGAAACCAAATAATGACACACACATAAATGTACACGGATATTTTACGTGGTAAAACCCGCTAGAGGGAAACATCCACGGAGTAATGGTATCAGTCCTCTTATTATTCAGAATCTAAAGATTTGCAACAACTCTCAACTCTCTCACTACTTCTCTACAAGAATACAAGAAATATATACATTTCTTACATGGTTACTCATAACTGACCATACTCGGTTAGACAGTAACATAGTCACCAAGAGACTGGTTGTCACCCGTTTCCAATAATCTCCACCTTGACAACAATTTACCTGATACCATTGCTCATTGCTTTATTCATCACTTTTCCTACAAGCCTAGAGAAGCTAAGCACCACCGTAGCTTCTCTAAAGTAACTGGCTTCGTGAACATGTCTACACTATTCTTTTGAGTGTGGACCTTTTCAAGAACCACTCCACCTTCATTAACAACATGTCTAACAAAATGATATTTTAGAGGAATATGTTTTCTCTTAATGTGATAAGATGGATTTTTAGCCAAATGAATAGCACTTTGACTATCACAGAAATTTTTTATAGTGTTCTAAATCTTTCCTAACTCAGCCAGCAAACCTTTTAACCAGATTGACTCTTTGCAAGCATGTGAAGTGGCTATATATTCTGCCTCTATAGTGGATAAAGTAACAATATTCTGAAGCTTTGACATCCAACTAATAGCTCCACCTGCAAGAGTAAAAACATAAACTGAAGTGGACCTCCTCTTGTCCAAGTCACTTGCAAAATCAAAATCAACATAACCACAGACTTCATCACTGCAACCATCAAAAGTGATACAATAGTCGCTTGTGCCTCTAATATACCGAAGCACCCATTTCACTGCTGCCCAATGCTCTTTTCCTGGATTTTCCATGTATCTACTAACAACACCAATTGCATGTGAAATACCTTGTCTTATACGTATCCTCGCATACATTAAACTTTCTACTGCATTAGCATATGGTACACTAGACATATACTACTTTTCTTCATCACTAATAGGACTCAAACCTGAAAAAATCTTGAAATGAGAAGCTAAAGGGATATTAGCAGGTTTCACCTTATTCGTACTGAATCTTTGAAGTATTTTCTCCACGTAATTCTTTTGTGATAACCACAGCTTGCCATTTTTCCTGTCTTTGTGTATCTGCATGCCCAAGATCTAATTTTCTGCTCCTAGATCCTTCATATCAAACATCCTATCCAACTGAGCCTTTAACCTACTGATTTCAAACATGCTCTTGCTTGTGACAAGCATATCATCAACATATAATACCAAAATAATGAACATGTCATTTTCTAACTTTTTAAAGTACACACAATGATCATACTGACTCCTGGTAAAATTTTGACTCACCATGAAAGAATCAAACTTCTTGTACCATTGCCTAGGAGACTGCCTCAGGCCATACAATGATTTTCTGCACTTGCAAACAAACCTCTTGTTGTGATTCTGAACAAACCCTTCTGGTTGTTCCATGAAAATTTCCTCATCTAAATCTCCATTGAAGAAAGTTGTTTTGACATCTAGCTCCTCTAACTCCAAATCATATAAGGGAACTAGTGCTAATAGAATTCTGATAGAAACAAGTTTCACAACTGGTGAAAAAATATCATGAAATTCAATACCTGCTTTCTGAGAAAACCTTTTTGCAACCGCTCTGTATTTGTACTTCGGAAAAATTTCATCAGCTCCTTTCTTCAGTTTGTACACCCATTTGTAGCCAACCACATTTGTACTCTCTGGAAGTTCTACAAGATCCCATGTTTTGTTCTTTTCCAAAGAATCCATTTATTCTTTCAAAGAATCCATTTCTTCTTTCATTGCAAGTTTACATTTGTCACTGTTAGACACTTCTAATGCCTCCTTATAATTGTCAGGTTCTCCTTCATTAGAAATGAAAGCAACAGATGTGAAAAAATCATCAAACCTCTTTGGAAAAGTTCTGTCCCGTGTATATCTTCGTAGAGTTTGTTGTGGTATTCCTCTATTTCTGTCTGCTCATCCTCCTAAGGAGTGTCTTCATGAATATCCTCCTCCTGGACATCCTCATGATTTCTCCTCGTAGATGACAGAGTATCAAACTGAATTTGTTGTAACTGTGGTACATTATCCTGTTTCAAATCATTACTTACATCTAAATTTGACAAAGAAAGTTCATCAAATATTACATCTTTGTTTATGATGTTTTTTTGGACAGTAGGATTCCACAATCTATATCCCTTAACACCATCACCATATCCAACAAAGATCAATTTTCTTGACTTAGGATCTAGTTTGGAATGTTGATTTTTTGGAATAAGTGCACATGCTTCACAACCAAATACTCTAAGATTAGAATAATCACATGGTTGACCTGTCCATACCTCTTCTGGAAATTTGCAGTCAATTGTTGTTGATGGTGATCGATTGAACAGGTAACAAGCTGTAAGCAATGCCTCTCCCCACAATTCCTACTACAACTTTGCATTACTAAGCATACTCCTTGCTCTTTCAAGAAGAGTCCTGTTCATGCATTGAGCAACACCGTTCTACTGCGGAGTATAAACAGTGGTCTTATGCCTCTCAATCCCATTTTTCTTGCAATAATTATCAAACTCCTTAGAAGTAAATTTGGTTCCATTATCTGTTCTAAGACATTTAATGAACCTGCTAGTTGTAACATCCCATAATTTCACAAAAAATTAAAATTTTTCAACGTAGTTTTTAATGCATATATTAACTGTGTGGAATTATAATAAATGCTTCTATGATGTCTTGTTGTACTAAATGTTTGTAATGATCAAATTGTATTGTTTGTGACATGATATTTAATATCTACATCCGATGCTATTGAATGTTTTTCTCATCTCAGTCACATTACTTATGTCAATGTTCAAACGATATAATGTTATAAGTGCTAATTGTTGTTCTTCTGTTTGATGATGAAGGGGTCTTAAGGGTACCCCTAGGCTTACTTAGCATTCATGCTAAATCATTTGAATCATTCCTTTTTCAAATTACATTTAAGGGTGTTAATGTTTACAAAGTGTGACAGAAGAGTTCCTAACTAGTTTCAGTAATCTCCAAATGTCTTAATGGTTTTAGAGAATAATAATGAAATGTATCCGAGTGAGATCTCTTCAGTTATAAGCTGGTTTTGATATCAAAAAGTATGTCTGTTATACTTATTCTCATTTCCCATACTAGTGATTTCATACTTTGTTCATTATATAAAGGTTCATATTATCATGATGACTTGACTAAATATCATGTTGTTTTTATTAAATGCAAACTATAAGTAAATATCATGCAAATCCTTTGATATAATGGCTATATGCAACTATTGTGCATTTCTATGGTGCAAGAACTATATGCAAAGTCATATGCATATCTTATAGTATGAACTATATGTATTTTCACATAATTCCTAGAATGTAAACTATATACAAATTCTATGTATTATCTATAGCCTAAAACTATATGCATAATATATGCAATTCCTATTAACATAAAATCCTATATGCAAAACCTATGTAAATCATATCGCATCGATACTATATGCAATTCCTTTATGTAATAAGTTATGTATTTGTTCAATATGAAATGACGTGAATATATGAACTTCCATGTGAACCTTAGAATATCGAATCGATACCTACCTGATGCATTAACCTAAGGTAAGCTATGACTTATACTATTGTATGTATGCATAGTCTTGCAACATAACTGTTGAACACACTCATGATGTGGACATGGTAATTAATACTGTGATGATTATGTGCTAGAAGGCGTTCGAATTCACCTTTGGCATTTAATACTCCCATCAACCGATTCAGTGGAATATCACCATGGCTGCCATCATGGTTCTTAACACGTGAAGGTACCATGACAGAGTAGTCTACGTGGTCGAGTTGTATTTGATATAAATTGAAAGTTGTCCTAGCTGTCTCCATGGTGGCAATGGTTATTAATTAGGTTTTAAATTCAGTTGGTGTTTCGAATTACAATGTGCTGTGATGAACAATCTCCACCATTGATCATGTGAGATTATTGGACTTTGGTCTTAACCCTAATCTCCACTACGTTTCTGAGGTTATTTTTGCCTCTGGCATTCATTGTGTTGGGAAGTCGTTCTATGGAGAGGATGACAGGCTGAGAAACTATCGGGTTTCGTTAGCAGGTGCTTTGGAGTTTCTCCGCGATTCGAACCCGTGACCTGTTGGGTTTTCTGATACCAGTTGATAGTTTAAAGGGCTGAACCTTCTGTGAGAGTTTAAAGCAATAGTTTTTAATGTTCGAATGTCTCCAAAGTTGGTGATAGCTCTGCGTGTAGGTTGATCCAATATTCGGTTTTCCTTCGATTTCAAGTGATAGTTCTTAGAGTTGTTTTCCAACCTTCGTTTCATTTGGTGGTGGAGTGATGGATACGGTTTACAGTGGCTATGGCATTACTTCTCCAAAGATTGATTTTTAAAGGTAATGTTTCGGTTCAAAACCTGTCTCCTTCTAGATTGTTTTAAGAGTTGCAGTCATTGCAATGTTTCCATAATGAAACTTCTTTCATGTTACCTATTTTGACCATACCTTATTCATGTCGGAGGTTCCTTCGTCATTCGGTTCCCAAGCTTGAGTTTTGTTAACTGGCAGCTTCATAAGAAATGGTAAGCTTCGGTGGTTACCCCGTTGCTTCAGTTAGGTGACTGTTGGATCTTCTTGTGTTCTTAGCCAAGACTTCATGTTTATCTTGGGCTATGGGAAGTGACCATCGTTGAAATATTGTGAGTTGTCTGGCACCCTAGGGAGGATAAAATCCTCAACCCATTCGGCATTAAGCCTGTGGTGTTGTTTCTCAGCGTAGATAATTGTAAAAGAATGTAACTGTTGAGAGGGATTTATCCCTTAGCTAAACTAGATATACAAGGGTTTTGATTCCTGTACTTGATGATGTTTTTGTGTGTTGAAAACTGTGAGTCATGCTCCAGGTTATGTGATAATAAATGTTTTGTTTTATGAACTGTTATGATTTTAAAAGATGGCTGAGAGCCATGGGTTAGCCCTGTGCTGAGCAGTTGAAACCCTAAAATTTAGGTTTCGATAATAGCTTGATAGCCTATGTTGATTGATATCAATGTTGTCGTTGTTTTTGGTGATGGCCGAGAGCCAAAACTCAATATTTTGTGTTGCAACTTTTGAAAAACCTGACCTATACAGTTCAGGAATTGATTTTTGGAAATGGAAAACTAGCTTTGTGTATTTATATGGTTTGTTTCAATTAATGTTTATGTATGTATTCAATGATGTTGAACATGAAATCTTAATCTATTTGAAACTGATAATATCATAGTTAATAATTCGATGGTAAGGCTTTTGGAACTCCGATGTAATGAGTTGAGTGTTTAATGTTTAAACGTCTGGTTGTAAGCTGGCTATTTGGTAACCTTAAGATGTTTTAGTTCAAAATCTAAGGTGTCTGCAACCTTTGCTTATGGTTAAAACAGTCTTGTAAATTTTCTTGATGAACTTAATTGTTTCCTATAGGAAATAAATACTAACTAGGGTTTTTAGTTTTGATTACTTGTAACCATGAATACATAGAAAAGATTAAGTTTGATTTAAGCAAATGATGCGTATGAAATAGAGAATTACAGTATTAGAAATCATGAATATTTCTATGTATTTTTAAACCATTTCAAGGAACTAAATACAGATTGATAAATAATAGAAAGGAAGAAAAATGAGAAAAAGATAGGAGACTGTAATGTTTACATCAATTGTAAGAGATCATAATACTTGTAACTCAAACCTATTTTATGCAAA
Source organism: Larix kaempferi (assembly GCA_027924585.1). Lineage (NCBI taxonomy): Eukaryota > Viridiplantae > Streptophyta > Pinopsida > Pinales > Pinaceae > Larix > Larix kaempferi. Next base: position 16,558,422 of record BSBM01000229.1, on the reverse strand, counting down.
GAACTGGAACTGTAGGTATTGCCATTATTTTCTTTTAATACAATAAAGAAAAACCATTTTTACAGTCTACATAGTGATAATAGAAACACCTATGACGGAGATTATAAGATATTGTTTAACTTACAGAATGTAACAGAAAATATTATAATACTTGCATTATGGAATGCTGTTTATAATTCTTGAGTCTAAATAGAATATGACTGATAAGAAATATTAATGAAATACAACAGCTTTATTGTATGCATTCATTTGGCAATCTACCTATCATTCTTCTATCTTAATTTTCCTTCTCTACACTAGAGTACTATACAAAAAACAATATGGGGAAAAATACAGAGAAGTTATTTGTTCAATCATTTCATTTATTTAATCATCATTACACAAATCATGACTAGATCAGGATTCAAAACAAATACTTCTGTATGATGATAACTTATGAATACTAAAACAACAATTTGCAGAAATAATTTAACTACTTAGAAAAAGGAAATACAAGTAGAACTTGTAACTCTAGATAGGACCGACAAAAACCCAAGGAGGCTTGTTCCTCCTAACCTTCTCTAGAAGAAGCAGCCAAACTTACTTGCCTCCTTTGCACCCCCGATCTTGTTTACTGAACCACCAGGTAGATGGACTCTATGTAGAAGCAAGGCACTCAAAAATTTAGACAACAAACTATTAAGACTTGCTCCTCAGCTTTTAGGACTTTGCACTCAACATTATAACTCTGCACTCAGTAGCATATCCCCCATCGAATCTCTTGGGTGCAACCAACAAAACCCCAAGGTAAATTTCCTCGTCAGGAAAAGTGATGAACCTCAGTCCAAAATTCGATGGCTCTTTTAAAGATTGCCTAGATCTTTAGTAGTCAGTTTTCAATAATGAGCCCCAAGATTCAGTCCCATCTTTCAGGGCACTAAGACCACAATTCAAGAGAGTTGTCCCATACCAACAGCTAGTTACTTGCCTCATGAAGCTGCCATTTATCCATTGCCTTCTACCCTAGATTCCATTCCACCTAGTGGATCAGTAAACACTCTTTCAACAGTCCCCTTAGGTGTTTGTCTCCTATTTAATTTATTAAATAATAAAATATTGTGCAAATTACAGTCATCCTTGGACATGAAATGGGGAGCCTCCATCACCTATTTATAGGTTTTAGTGGTGGAGTGTTGGCCCATGGTTTTTGACACCATATGGTTTAGGTCAATTGTATAGGGTTTTTTCTTCCTTTTTCTCTCTTTTTCCTCTTTTTATACTTTTTAATTCCCTTTTTAGAGGGTTTTTGCTATTTTTGGAGGAAATTTAAATTATTTTGGGGAAAAAAAGGGGGATTTTGGGTTTTTGTATGATTTTTAATGGTTTTTTAAGGTTTTGGAGGAAAATATGGTAGGAAATATAGACAAATGAGTCATGTAATGAGGGAGATGAGGTAGTGAGCACTTTTTGGGTGTTAACAGATTGCCCCTTGATGTGTGAGGGAAGGAGCTCATCGTATGGCCGATAGACATCATAAGTCTTGTATGGTTTTCCTGGGATGTGGAGAAGAGAAGAAACGAACTAGAGCCCAGAACAATGGTCTCGAACAAACTGCAAAAACTAAAATTACATGACCTCAATAATGAATGAGGAATAATCTCAATATATGGACGAGGCGGGCATTCCCATGCTCCTATCAAGATATATATATAAATAACAATGAGGCCCAAATATGGGGACCTGAAAGATAGATGGAGAACCACTGTGTACATCATAAGGGTCCAAAAGGGGACACAAATCTGGGACATACTGTCGGGTTGACCATGTCTGAGCTAAAGAACTGATACACTAGAATATCAATAGTGGTGCTGAGTATGGTACCAGAGGAACTGATGAACTGGAAGATCATAATGACGGGGGGTCATACACTCAATGGTACACAGAAATGGAGCTGAACTAGGTACTCAAGGAAGCATATAAGTGGATGGCTTCCGAATGCAATCGCCAACGCAACCCGGATATCCATGGGAACATATAACTGGGTGTTCCAAGGTGACTCACCAATTTTCTAGAGTCAAGGGAAGTCTAGGGTCTTCGAGAAATAACTGAAGGGATATATACCATACACGATTCTCAATGATGCGATCAAGGTGTTGATGTCGAGCATGTAAGAAACAACCATTCAGAGAGGCACTGATGACTCCTCTCTAAATGGTCTGTAGGCACTCACCACAGATGGTGATGAGTCCAAGGCGCAGGGACCTCTGGAATAGATGGGTCGTCGTCGACAGAGGGAGACCTGCAACTGGCAAGGCAATGGTGTTTCCTTGATAGGAGCACGAGGTGGAGAACCGAAGTGTGAGAGTACTGATGGTAGGACTAACATACTAGGGATGGGTGGAATAACTGGGAAAATAGAGTGGGTGGACTCAAACTTCCTTTGTTCAGAGTATGATGGTGGGGATGATCGTGCAGCATATGAAACTGACTGGTGGGAAGGGGATCATAGCTTGAATGGATCAGGGATGATGATTGGGATGAGTGATACTAAAGTTGGTGTAATATGGTAGAATACTGCAGAATACTTTGAACAAAGGTGACCTTATTAGGGGTGCTGCCGAGGTGATCGATCATAGTGCCAAGAGGCACGAGGGGGGGGGGAGGGGACTTATTTATGGTTGAAGGAGCTGGAAGAAGTGTGCTCAAAATGGTACTGTCGTGTGGATTTATACAAGCCTGGGACAGTTCATGCTCGTGATTGCTTTTAATTTTAAGGAGTCTGAAAGTGATAAGAAGACTCTGAAATAATGGAATGGTACCATCATGTGGATTTGTACGAGCCCAGGACGGTGCATGCTCATGGTTGCTTTCAATTTTAAAGAGTCTGAAAGCAAAAAGAAGACTCCAGGGGGGTTCTTTTTCATGTCTTAGTCTCCAAGGCCCAAAAAAGCATAAAAGGATGCAATGAAGAACTCTTCTAGCCAGTGTGACTAGAGTATTCATTTTTCGTAATTAGGCTACCAAGTCCGGAAAAGGGTTAAACTTATACCAGATAGACATCCTTTCAGGTACTTTAATGAGCATGAAAGGAAGCAAGATTGCTTGGTGATCTTTTCATTCTTTTAGGAGTTAGAAAAGAACTTAACAGAAACTCCCTAAGTGCCTTTTTCGTAAAGGACTTGTTCGGCCCGAAAAATGGATAAAATTATACCGAACAAAGGGAATGGCCAGGCAAGGAGAGAGTGTTCAATCAAGGGACATCGATGAGAACCAAGAACGAGGGTGGGGGGGAACACTGGTGGCCCTCCTTGCAGAATGATGAATGGCAGAAAAATAACGAAATAATTGCAGTATGAATGGAGTGAATGGCTCATGTAAAAATGTGTAACAATTCGATGGCAGTCGATGTGGCATGCAAACCGAGGAAGCAAGGTGTCGGGACACAATGTTGAAATTGTTCTTAGTGAGAGTGAGAAGTGATCTGAAGCATCATCACAAGCTCAGAAAATGGAATCCAGTGATATAAAAAGTGTCAAAAATAGATAACGGTCGAGGTGGCATGCAAACCGAGATGACGAGGCACTGGTAAAAAAATGCCCAAAAAATCTGGGGGTGAGAGCGAGAAATGATCTCAAGCATCATCACGGGCTCGAAAAATTGAATCTGATGGTATAAGGAATGATAAAAACTGACAATGACCAATGTGGCACACAAATCGAGATTGTGATGTGTGAGGAAAAAATTCTGAAAAAAGGGGTTCAGAGAAAAATAGAAACCAAGTCAACCATGCTAAAGGTCTCATCGTGCTGATTCCAGTGGTGGAAACGGTTTGGAAAATGGACTCCGTATGGATCAATAATGGCCAAATCAAGAAAATTCAACTGTCTATAAACAGTATGTGGACCCATAATGCCGACTGCCATTTGTGTGGTTGACTTTGATACAGAGTGTGGTGGGCCAGAGTGGATTTGAGATTTCTGGCCGATTGGACTGGTCGATTTCATTTCTACGATTTGCAAGTATTCCACTGAACTCAAACCTTTATTTTTTTATGGATTTGGGTGGGTAGTGGGTCCTCAGGGGGGGTTGTACGGTCCACGTGGGTGTGGATCACGGGTTGCAAAGTGATGGCCGCGATCTGCGATCACGACTGTGGCCTCCACAGTTGCAATCTGGGATCGCATCTATGGCCTAGGTAGCCGCGATCCGTGCCCACGGCCGTGGCCAGGATAGCCGTGATCTGGGATCGTAGTTATGGTTGGGATAGCCATGATTTGTGATCGCGGTTTTGGGCTTCATAGGCGCGATCTGCGATTGTGGCTATAGTCCCGATAGCCGCAATTTGGGATCACGGCATGGGGCCTCATAGTCGCAATATGGATCGGGATTGCGGAGTCATACTAGGGGAGGGATGATGGTTTAGTAGATGATATGCTGATGATTTTTCATTATTTGATTGACAGGATGCCGAGGGTACTCTAGAGAGAGCGTGATATACCAGATGACCTGATGAACTATATATAAGGTGACCGACATGTTCGGGGGACTTTGGGGTTGTGTGGACTGTTGAAGTTCGCACAGGTGCTGATGATGCGTTCAACAGTACTACTGCTGAACAAGTTAGTGAGTTTTTGGGAGTCGGATAGTCTATGCTTCATGGTGTAGGGGGAGAGACTAGAGCTCATCCTGGAAGACCTATACTTTCTGACAGGACTACCATGTTTGGGTAGGGTGGTAGATACTCAGCCATGGGTGTCCGCGGATATTGACATGGAGATGCTGGACCGGTACTGCCTTCCGACTATAATAGTGCATAATAATGCATTATTGATTTGTGACTTGGAGGAGCCATCAATTCGGGCGATCGCAGCGTGCATGGTCTGAGTGTTGGGGTCGCAGGGGACCAACTGGGTGTCTGGGGGACAGATGCAGCTGGTCGAGAGGGTTTTACAGGGGAATTACTTTGCTTGGGGATAGATGTTCCTCACCTGCGTTCAGCGGCAGCTGACCTCGGTGAAGGAATCTAGCAAGGGATTCTACTATGGGTCATTCCTGTGTTCTTTCTTTATGGAGTGGGTGCCGACACTACGACCGAGAGTGCCAGTATGTGTTGGGGGTTTGAGGGAGTTACGGATGGTGCGGTGGGGTGAGATGATGTGTCGGCAGGGTGGGGGAGAGGTGGGGTGGTACTTCATGCAGGAGCTCTACTTGTAGTGGTTACAACTGCCATTGACCTTTGATGACTATCCATATACCAGTATGGACTACCGGGGAGATCCAGAGGCACCATGACCCCCAGGGTAGGCTTGGGGCCCATATGGTATGTATCTAGTTTTTTATTGTTTTATATTGGATGTTTTGATGTTAGATATATATATATGTGATGATTCTCACTAGTTGTGATTGGGTTTGATGCAGATGTGGGACCGATGCCACCACCAGGGCATAGGGAGCGGCAGGGGCATGTAGCCATGCTAGCCTTACCCAATCTGGGGGAGGGAAGTCAACGTTATTCGGAGGTGTCTCTGGAGGACCTGCGAGTTACCTCTGATCGGCTACTGGTTGGGGTCTCTGACGAGGGGTGGAGGGAGCTGGATCAGGATGTAGTCGAGGCATATCACAAGGCTCCACGGGACTAGCGGTCTATCTTGATTTAGGTGGAAGTTATGGCCGAGGAGACTAGGGGTCAGGATTGACAGGGGGAGGAGGAGGATCCAGAGGAGGATCCGGAGGAGCCAGAGGAGAAGCACGGAGAGAAGGATTCCGTAGTAGAGGAGGTTGGTGAGGAGGATTCAAATGGGGGATATGACTCTCATTAGGGAGTGTTGGGGACTCTCCCCCCGATGCATATGGGCATTCAAGATTTTTTGTATAGACGACATGTATTTTATGACAGGGATGTTGTTGGTGATCCTTAATGTATATTTTTTGTATAGCTGAGTGCGGGGACACTCATGACATGTATATGATGATGATATGATATATTTATATATATATGCACATGGATGCATTTTTTGCGGTGATGATTTTGTGTACGCATGTGGATGTGCCTGTATTGTGTTGTATGTGTTTATTGCACATGGATGCGAATGATGTGTTATGATAGGCACGTGGATGCCCCTGTATAGTTTTGGGTATGTTGTTGCACATGGATGCAAACGATGTGGTATGATAGGCACGTGGATGCCCATTGTTGTAGATGCAGTCTTTTTGGTATTATTATGTTTTTTATGTGATGATTATGCATGATGGTTATGTATGATGGATGATTTTACATGGTGTGATTGATATGCCAATCTAGGATGTTGTTAGCCATCTGATCTGCGACACTATTCTGAGCTCTTGGGACATGGGTGAATGTTATGGTTTCAAATTGTCGGCTTAGCTGTTTTGTGCACAGGAACTTTCTAAAGAGGCAAGGATCACGCACCTGGTAGTAGTTGTTGAGTTGGGAGACAAGCAGCTGGGAGTCAAGGAACACATGAAGGTGACTTATACTCATCTGAAGGGCATCAATCAGGAGACCGGTCACAACATCATACTCAGCCTGGTTATTGATAGCAGTGCCTATGCACATTCTGTCAAGGTGAATCAACTCATGTGAAGGGGAATATAAGACCCATGCTGCAGAGGCCAGGTTTGGAGACCAGCGGCTTGCTCCATCAGCGAAGCCAATGTAATGAGGTGGAAGATGGTCCACTTGTGATCATGCAAAAATGATGAATGTAAGGTTGCAGTAAAAAAGTGAAAAACAAAAAGAAAACAAACTATACAATATGGACCAACGGGTCCGCGGGATTATTAAGGATAAAAGCGTTTAAGATACAACCCATTACGGGGGTTGCGTAAGGGGTGGCCTTCTGAGTCAGTTAAAATATATGCCCCATGCCCAAGGCAGGTATGCACAATGTAAGGGCTTTTCCACATGGATTCAAACTTCCCTTTTCCGGTCTTATTGTGGGCTTGGTCGTAGATGAGGACTAAATCTCCTTCACGGAAAGCTCGTGGGTGGACATGTTTGTCGTAACCATCTTTGGAGCGGTTCTTGGCAGCTTCAATGGTTTGGCGGGTTGCGCGACGGTCCTCATCAGCTTTCTCTAATAACAATAGGAGTTGTTCAAGTGGGGAGGTATCGGGGAGAAGTTCAATAGCTATGTGTAGAGCGGGGATTTGACACTTGATGGGGAGGACAGATTCGACACCGTGAACTAACTGGAAAGGGGTGAAACCGGTGGCAGTCTTAGTTGATGTACGGTGAGCCCATAATGTGGGGAAAAGCATGTGTTTCCAATTAGACTTATGTTGGTCAATAGTGCGTTGGAGGATTGTTTTCAAAATTTTGTTAATGGCTTCAACCTGGCCATTCCCTTGGGGGTAGTAAGCAGAGGCATACTGATGTTTGAACTTAAGGAGTGTTGACAACTCACACCAAATGGCATCTTCAAAATGTGAACCATTGTCGGAGACAAGCTGTTTTGGGACCCCGAATCGTGTAATAACATGGTTAAAAAAGAAATAGGCAGCAGTGTCGGCTTTACGGTTGAAGGTGGGCATGGCTTCAGCCCATTTGGTGATGTAATCGATGTTGATGTATATGTAACTTCGGAATGTATTTCATATATGTTGTATGTACTCCTATAGAGATGGTATTATTCCTCTATACGAAAGTGTCGTCATTTATATTGTAAGTGTCGTAACTTATACTTGATGGGTTATTAGACCACCTTGTTGGGGTCGGCCTTGTATAAGTCATGTGGGTCGAAGGGTTATTATACCACCCTATTGGGGGTCGGCCATGTGGGTCAAAGGGTTATTAGACCACCCTATTGGGGGTCGGCCCAGTCAGCATTATGTTATGTGGTTAAGTTCGAGCCTACATGAGTTAGGTAAAAAGGCAAGTCAAGTCAAGTATAAATAGAGTGCGGGAGGCACTCTATTTACTCACTCACTTCTCACACATGCACTCAAGGAGGAGTGGCGCACTTATGGAGGAGGAGGATCTACTACTAGGTTATGGCTATCTCTCTTGGTTGGTTGTATCATTGCTCTATCTATCTCTGAGGAAGTTATTGGGGTTTTTCACCTTTATGGTTTTCCCCAAGTAAATCTTTGTGTCTCTTGTGTGCTTGCATTATTGTCTCCATGAGTGATATGCTGTAGATATGCTGTACATGTTGTTCTCTCAGTTAAGATCCTAGATCATATTGAAGTAAATTCAGAAAATTTAACATGGTATCAGAGCTAGCCTGAAAGAAGGCATGATATGGCATGTATGACACTTGTTGCACTTACGATGCTAGGGCTTGATATAGCAAAAACCAGTCATAGTAGCACTTTCACTATAAATCCGTTTTGGCGAAGTTTTCGGATCTGAAATTGTTACAGGACAAATATTAAATCTCCAGGTACCTTTTTTCCAAATGAAAACCTCTAATTCGTTGTACTTTGTGATTTATGATCTGTACAATATAGGGTTTCTGCCTCTTCCAGATCTGAGTCAAAATCAGGTGACCTTGGGAAAAAGGTCATATCTTGGGCTAGGAAGATCCAAATGAAATTTCGTAAAAAGTAACAGGTAGTACACAGTCTGTACTATCTCAGAAAACGTTTTCAGAGGCCGAAGTTGAACCAGGGACACGTGGAACTCCGTACAAGTTTGCTCTCCTGTATTATCCCATAAACAGGTCACGTTGCGACACTTGGAATAACTCTCTCTCAGAGAGTCCAATTGAGGTCAGACCTGTCAGTATGGAAAGATAACAGGCCGAGATATATCAGGAAACTTTTTCAGAGGCCGAAGTTCAAACAGTGACACGTGGCATGCCGTACAAGTTCGCTCTCCTGAATTATCCCAAAACAGGTCACGTTGCGACATTTGGAATAACTCTCTCTCAGAGAATCCAATTGAGGTCAGACCTATCAGGATGGAAAGATAACAAGTCACGCTATCTCACGAAACTTTTTCATACCCTGTGGATTAAAAAGTTCAGAGTTACACTAGAAACAATCAGGTACATATTTCTGTCAAAACAGAATTATTTTTGAGTACCTTCATTCATGGCTTCCGGAATTTAGGGCTTTGGAGAAAGTTGGAATTTTTGTAATCGGAGACCACGGCTGGATGCTACTCATCAAAATAGAAATTTAGAGACCAATATCAGAATTTTTGGTTGGGCAGAAGGCCGGGCTTGATTAGACCCTAGTTCGGGACTTTGATCAGAAAAGTGGAAAATTAGGGCTTCTGTAAAAATGGGAATTTTTGAAATCTGTGACCACGGCTGGAAGCTCCTCAGAAAAATAGAAGCTTAGATATTTGGATCAAACATTTTGATTGGGAAGAAGAGTGGGCTTCATCAAACCCCAGTTCAGGGTCACGTCCAGTGAATCCAGAAGTTTCAAAAGAAAAATTGAGGAGTGAAACTTTGTAGTTTTCAAATTCTGAATATACCAACTTGATCAGCTCATCAAGGCACATATTTCTATCCTGTCAGAAGTTTGAAATTCAAAGTTTGAATTTTTGGGGTTTCTCTGACAAACCCATATCCAACTCAAGGTCCAGTTCTTGCAAATCAAGTGGATTGGGTTAATCCTAGAAGAAGATGGATTGATCATCTGCATGAGTGAAGAAGTTCCTGTTTCAGAGGGAGATGAGGCTAAGGCCTTATATAAGAAGATTACAAGCGATTTCGACAGGTATGACTCATCGAGGTATGTTTCGATATTTTTCCATGATTAAGTTTATGGTATGTTTGTATTCATGTTATTACAGTTAGTACAATCTTGATTTTAGATTTGTCATATCACCTTAACAAAATTATGAATGCATGATAGAAGATATTCATTGGTTAGGGTGTTGACACTTATAATTGTACTAATGCATTATGGTGTTGTATGAGGTTTATGTTGTCTACTAACATGAAAGGTACACCAAGAAAGACAAATCATGTTCCAGTTCAAGAACATATGATCATGATGACATGAGGATAAAGACTCATCCATTGTCATGGATCTCATAGAAGATCCATTTACGAGGTATGTATAACTTGGTTTTATAATGGCTAACCTATGAGGTATACAGGTTACTAGCACAAGTCATTGAAGAAGAACAAGAAGACATCATGTGAGTATGTTAGACATAACTAACTAGCATGCTAATCCAGGTATGTTTTTCCTATATCAAGATAGAATCCTACCTTGGGTTAGGATATTATACTATTGTTGATAATGATTATTCATGAAGTCATAGGTTTGAATAATCATGGTTGTATGCATATTATGTTTCTTACCATAATTAATGATATGACTAACCAGAAGAATCATGAAGGTATAGGTTCGAATAATCACAGGTTTTATGCATATTATATCTCTTATCTTGATTGATGATTCAACTAAAGAGTCATAGGTTTGAGTAATTATAGGTTTAGACATGTTATGCTTCTTGTGATTTAAGAATCCTACATAAACCTTGAATGCTAATGCTTATTATTTCTGTTTGAAATGATCATGAGTATACATGCTTGAGATTATTGTGTTTTAATAGTATACTAATGAATGTATGATTTTATATGAGATCACAAGGATAACTCAATCATGATACTAATAAGCATGCATAGGGACCAAGGATGAATATGAGTTCAAGAACAGGTAATTCAGGAAGCAAAGATCAAGAGGGAGCACACTCCAGTTGCTCCTGCAAGAAAGAAAAGACTCAGAGGGAGTCCACCCAACAAACAAACAAAGATAAGTATTTTAATTATCATTTCTTGCATATGTGTTTGTTTAAATAAAATTGTTCAATGATGTATATGCTCATGTTCCTAGACTTAGGATATATATTGTGCATATTAGAATAGTTGCATTGATGAACAGTATACTACTAATATACATGGGTAAGTGGCCTATGGCACTGTACAACATTCCATTGCTACTTATCTAGAATGAAACGTCTTTGCTGACATGTTGGGAGTTGTGCACACTCTTAACAATGTTCTGGTAGAGATTGGAAGGCATCTAGAAAGTTACGGGATATGGATAAATGTTGTATTGAAGCATTGGCTAAGATAATTGCATGACTGTATGACATATTTCTTTATGTGTAAGAATTTGTTCTGAAAATTATGAGATGTTTCTAATAATGCAATTTAACCTGTTTTGTAGGAAAGACCGCATATCTTCACCTACAAAAGGACTACAACATTTGTTCCAGGAACAAAGATATCTATTGAAGATATTGAAGTTCCCAGGATCTGGGATGAAGAAATGGAATGCCATGATCCGTCGATCATGAAGAATGATTTTTGGGATGCGATCCCAAGAGATAAAGGGAAGTCCGTTGTGACTTCCAAATAGAAATATCAGATCAAGCATGTTGCAGATGGCAGCATTGAGAAATACAAAAGTGATGAAATAGAAGATGCACCAGATGGATTTCAAGACAGCATGTGTGCAGAACTTGGTATGGTAGGATAGACAACTTTCTATCCAGTTTGGGCTTTACCAAGAGTAAAGCGGATTCCAACCTTTACTACAAGGTTGAGGAAGGAAATCCAATGATACTACTTTTGTATGCGAATAACCTATTTGTTACAGGTGAAGATAGATTGATTGCCGACACGCAGCGGAAGCTTAATGCCGAGTTCGAGATGAAGAACTTGGGGATGATGCACTATTTTTGACATGGAGGTGTGGCAGAGTGCAGATGGAATCTTCCTTGGACAAGGGAAGTATGCAGTAGAGATCCTGAAGAAGTTCGGGATGATGGAGTGAAAGGCCATGGCCACACCTATGGCATCGAATCTAAAGCTTCTATGTGATGCTTCATCTGAGCCAGTTGATGTCTCTATGTATCGTCAGATGATTGGGTGCTTGATGTACCTGACGAACACGAGATCAGACATTTGCTTTATTGTGAACACATTGAGCCAGTTCCTAACGGATCCGAGGAGTGTTCACTTGGTTGCTGTAAAGCATGTTCTAAGGTACCTGAAGGGTACAATGGATTATGGGCTCAGGTATGAGGCAGATCAAAAGGTTAACCTACAGGGTTATGTTGATTCAGATTGGGCTAGCAGTGCTGCAGATAGGAAGAGCACATCTGGGTGCTACTTCAGTATGGGATCAGGTGTGATCTCTTGGTTTAGCAGGAAGTAGTCCTGCGTAGCACTGAGTATAGCTGAGGCAGAGTATGTTGCAGCCTGTTCAGCTCGTTGTGAGGCAGTATGGCTACGGAAGCTACTGTCTGAGTTATTTGATCTCCCATTGGATGCTACGGGTATCTTCTATAATAACCAAAGTTGTGTGAAGCTGTCCGAGAACCCAGTGTTTCATGACAGGTCGAAACACGTAGAGATCAAATATCACTATATCAGGGATATGGTACAGAGAGGAGCTGTGAAGCTCCTGTATGTTGCAACAGATGAGCAGATTGCAGATGTGCTGACGAAGCCACTAGCCAGGGTGAAGTTTGAGTACTTCAGAGAGAGGCTTGGCGTTCTTCAGATCGAGGACACTTCGAGGAAGAAGTGATGGACACATTTGCTGAAGCCATTCCAAGCATGTTGGAAGGAGGATCCTTCACATGGCTATGGATGTAAGCGCTGGATGATGAGCATCGGGATGATGTTCTGGTTTTTGCTTGATATGATCAGGTGGATCATTTTTTATGTATGTATGTACGCATCATGTTGGATGCTGGATATGATTTGTTGGATCATTTATGTATGTATGCATCATGTTGGATGCTGGATATGATCAGTTGGATCATGTGTATGTATTTTGTATATGCATCATGTTGGATGCTTGGACCATGTATCTGTATATGTATCAGGTGAATACATTGTGTGATCAGATGGATCATGTATGGTGATATGTATCATGTATTTGTATTTGTATCAGGTGGATACATTGATGATCAGGAGGATCATGTATGATGATATGTATCAGGTAGATACTTGGTATGCATCAGGTAGATGCATTGATGATCAGGAGGATCATGTACGGTGATATGTATCATGTATTTGTATTTGTATCAGGTGGATACATTGATGATCAAGAGGATCATGTATGATGATATGTATCAGGTAGATACTTGGTATGCATCAGGTAGATGCATTGATGATCAGGTGGATCATGCAGCAGGATGTTGCAGTGATGATCAGGATGATCATGGATGATGACATGCAGCAGGATGTTGCAGTGATGATCAGGATGATCATAGATGACGAGCTTCAGGATGTTGCTCTAGATGACATGCAGCAGGACGTTGTAGTGATGATGATCAGGATGATCATGAGTACATCAGGTGATGTATGGTGAGTATCAGGTTGATACTCTGTGGCCGTGGATCAGGTTGTGCAGATGAGCATGTCTGGGAGATCCTATAGGTCGGAGTTGTGTACCCGTAACAGCCTGGGATGCTCTTTCGAGACATTGCTCTGGGAGGACATGTAATTTGTGCCCTGGGAGATCTTTCAGGTCAGAGTTGTGTACCCGTAACATCCTGAGATGCTCTTGCGAGGTTTTGTCCTATGGCATGTAATTTGGGCCCTGGGAGATTTCAGGTCGGAGTTGTGTACCCGTAACATCCTGAGATGCTCTTTCGAGGTTTTGCCATGACCACATGTAATTTGTGCCCTGGGAGATTTCAGGTCGGAGTTGTGTACCCGTAACATCCTGAGATGCTCTTGCTAGGTTTTGTGGTGGACCACATGTAATTTGTGCCCTGGGAGATTTCAGGTCGGAGTTGTGTACCCGTAACATCCTGAGATGCTCTTTCGAGGTTTTGTGGTGGGGTCACATGTAATAGCGCCCTGGGAGATCCTACAGGTCGGAGTTGTGTACCCGTAACATCCTGGGATGCTCTTTCGAGGTTTTGTGATGCACGTAATAAGTCCTGAGGATTCCACAGTATGGCCAGTGATGACGAAGACCTGCAGGTGGTGGGCCTACATCCAGTATGAAAAAGGACTGGCTCTGTAGAACTTCCTATGACGAGTAGATTCAGAGATTGATTGAGATAGCAGCAGCAGTGACGATGGTGATGACTCGATGACGATTATCCAGTGACGATGATCCAGAGAAGATGACTTGTGCTAGAAGAATTGTGCTGAGAAATACCTTCCTAGTTAAGAGGGAGTGTTGATGTATATGTAACTTCGGAATGTATTTCATATATGTTGTATGTACTCCTATAGAGATGGTATTATTCCTCTATACGGAAGTGTCGTCATTTATATTGTAAGTGTCGTAACTTATACTTGATGGGTTATTAGACCACCTTGTTGGGGTCGGCCTTGTATAAGTCATGTGGGTCGAAGGGTTATTAGACCACCCTATTGGGGGTCGGCCATGTGGGTCAAAGGGTTATTAGACCACCCTATTGGGGGTCGGCCCAGTCAGCATTATGTTATGTGGTTAAGTTCGAGCCTACATGAGTTAGGTAAAAAGGCAAGTCAAGTCAAGTATAAATAGAGTGCGGGAGGCACTCTATTTACTCACTCACTTCTCACACATGCACTCAAGGAGGAGTGGCGCACTTATGGAGGAGGAGGATCTGCTGCTAGGTTATGGCTATCCCTCTTGGTTGGTTGTATCATTGCTCTATCTATCTCTGAGGAAGTTATTGGGGTTTTTCACCTTTATGGTTTTTCCCAAGTAAATCTTTGTGTCTCTTGTGTGCTTGCAAAATTGTCTCCATGAGTGATATGCTGTAGATATGCTGTACATGTTGTTCTCTTAGTTAAGATCCTAGATCATATTGAAGTAAATTCAGAAAATTTAACAATCGACGGCGACAATGATGTACTTATGGCCGTTTGCAGATTAGGGTTTACATTCCATGAAGTCAATGTCCCATTTGTAAAATGGGCCAACGATGATGACTGGGTGGAGTGGGGTGGGCGGCATCTGGGCCTTAGGGGCAAAGAGTTGGAAATTATGACAATGCTTGACTATAGTGATGTAGTTAGTGAACAATGTGGGCCAGAAATATCCAGTGCAGATTACCTTATGGCCGGTGGCCATTCCAGAGAAATGTCCACTGCAGGTGCCGCTATGACAGTCATTGAGGACTTGTTCGGCTTCCTTGTGTGTAAGACAATGGCAGAGAATAGTATCAACCCCTCGCCGGTAAAGGACATCGCCCAAGAGGAGATAACGAGAGGTCTGATGATGGATACAATGACATCCATAGCGATTTATGTCGGGTTGGAACTTCTGCGTGCGAAGATACAGTAGAATATAATCGTACCACGGGTCATCTGACAAGATGATGAACAAATGATTGTCTGGTAACTCATCGGAGATTGGCAGGGATGACAAAAGGGATGGGAGGTCAGTTATGAGCTAGGCAAGCGCAAGGGCTTTAGTGTTCTTAGGAGTTGTGAAAGTTAGGTCATATTCTTGGAGTATGATTACCCATTTGGCGACATTCCCTTGCAGAAGGTAGACCATGGGGTTGGAGTTGGCGACAACTGTAGTATGACTAAGTAAGATGTAATGGTGCAATTTTTGGACGGAAAAGACAACAACAAGGGCCAGTATTTCCTCAGATGGGTAATGTAGGGGTGGTGCAGACAATGTTTGGCTGACATAATAAATGACATGATCCTAGCGAGCAACATCTTCTTGAATTAGGACCCCTGACACTGCGTGGTCGGATGCCGAAATGTAAAGGATGAAGTCCCGAGAGAAATCCAGAGAGGAGATCAAAGGGGCTTGTGTGAGAGATTTTTAAAGGGCTTCGAATGCAGCTTGCGCCTGGTTGTCCCAAACAAAGGGGGTGTGGGTACAAAGCAAATGTAAGAAACCATGAACTATGGTGGCATAATCAGGGGTGAAGCGACAGAGAAAATTAGATTTCCCCTATAAGCTCTGTAGCTGCCGAAGTGTGTGTGGTGCAAGAAGGTTTAATATGGCTTGAACTTGGAGAGGGTCTACAACGATTCCTTTGTGGGAAACAATGAAACCTAACAACAGGCTTGCCGGAATGCAAAAGACGCACTTGAGTGGTTTCAAGCGGATCTGATACTTGCGACAATGCAGAAAAATTTGCTCGAGGTCATTGAGGTGTTTGGATTGTTTCTTGGAATGTGCTGTAAGATCGTCAAGATAGACTAATAGCATATGGACCAAGTCGTGAAAACAATAGGTCATGGCCCGCTAGAAGGTGGCACCAACATTTTTAAGGCCGAAAGGCATGACACGATACACAAAGGTGCCCCATGGGGTGGTAAAGGTAGTATTGTATTGATCTTCCTTGCAGATCTGAATCTGGTTGTATCCTGAGAAACCATCCATGAAGGATAGGACTTCATGCCCTGCACACGCATCGATGGGTTGGTCGATGAATGGCGTGGGGAAGTTGTCTTTGGGACATGCTCGGTTTAAATCGTGGAAGTTAGTACATACTCGGATGGTGCCTTGTTTCTTGTTAACAGGGATGGGGTTAGAAACCCAAGTGGTGTATCCAATAGGATAAATGAATCTTGTTGTGCGAAGTTTCTCAATCTCTGCTTTAACGACGGGGAGCTTTGACGGATGAATGGGGCGCTATTTCTAGAAAACAGGGGGCACATCTGGCCATGTGTCAATGTGGTGCTCTATGATAGCAGGGTCAAGACAAGGCATTTTGGTATAGGACCAGGCAAAGACATTGCAGAACTCTTGGAAAAAAATTTTGTACTCTCTGATCTCGTACTCAGTGTAGGAGGATCCTAACGTAATGAGTTCATGAGCATTGGCCGGGGCAGAGATATCAATGTGGATTGTGGGTGAAATATTGGCCATGTTACCTTCCTCGAAGGCATCAGGAGCAGGAATGGGCTCTTTAAACCAGTCGACTTTGGTGGGAAGGAAATATTTGGATTCAACCAAAAATTGGGCGGCTGTGGTGGGGGAGGACTCTTTCGGGAGGAAATAGGAATGATGGTGCATATCCTCCCAGGGGTAATCAGGTGCAATAAGAGCCTCAAGAATATCCTCATCATTGTGGAAACTTTGGGTCATCAAATCGATTGATGAGGGAGTGCTAGCAGAAGAGATCATATAAATGGTATTAATCTCTCCGATTGGAGGGGATGCTGGGAGGTGGATCTCTTCAATGGTGGGGGGATGTCGGGGTCGTCGTCAAGAATTTGCATGTGCTCTTGTAATGCGATTAATTGTGGACATTGATGGGTAGCATGGCCCAACTCATCACACAAAGAGAATTTGGGAGGAGCACGAAACAAGGGGGGATTTTTAACTATTTTGGGCGAGGGTAGAGCGGTTTGTGGCTATGGGCCTCTGCCCCCAGTGTGCTTGATAAGAGGGGTGGGACTGGTGGATGAGGAAGGAGTAGTGACACCAGGAGGTGGTTGACTAGTAGTGGTGATGGGTTGCACCAGTTGTAGGATGACATTTGGTGCCGGAGGGGAAACAAGAGGCATGAGATACCACACGAGTAATCCTAAATCTAACCTGGGGAGGCTGAGAGTAGCCATAACCGGGGCGCTTACTACTCCCAGAGGGGGGAATAGGAAGGGGATTGTATGGATGGGTGTAACACCAACAAGACTAGGTACCAATGGTGGTTGGGGTAGCAAGGGCAGTTGATGGTTGGGTTTTTGTGTATTGTGGGAGAGGGTACATAAGTCAGATATTTCAGTCGCTGGTGACAGGGGTGGAATAGATTGGAATGTGGAACTCATCGGCATATCTGAGTAAACTCTGGGTCCCATTGAAGAAACCAACAAGGTAGATGCATCGCAAACGGGTTGTTCAACCATGGGGAGAACATTTTTGGGTGCAGCGGGGGCATTGGGATCATAATAGGTGAGTTGATCAATCTTGACCACACGTCCTTCATGGGGGAACATCATGGTATGAAAAATGGATGAGGAAACCACCCGCATGGCGTACATGTAACTGCGACCAATTAATAGGTTATAATCAAGTTGGGCGTTGATGACCTCTATGTCAATAAGCATTGTTTTACCAACCAACTGGACGGGGACATTAGCTAAGGGACCTTGGGGTTGAGCCGAACGACCGTCGTAAGCTCGCAATGTAGTGGTGGACTGTTGGAGAGTAGGGGATCCCAACTTCTACCAAACAAATGTGGACATAACACATGTAGAGGCACCCTCATCGATGATGCACCGATGGATGACAAGATTCCGAACGGATACAGAAACTTGGAATGCTAATGTGGAAGGCAGGCGTGGTTCGGATTGGTCCAAATCAAAGGCCATCATTCGTTAATCAGTTGGGTCAATAGCACCAATGGCTGAGAGCAAAGTCTTGTGTTGTGTAGGACAATTTTTTAAGACCTGTAACACAGACATGGCTGTGGGGGATTGAGCTAAATCATCTATAATATTGTAATTAGACACAGCGCGAGCATTGGGGTTATTGTTGATGTAATGAAGTGGGAAGCAAGGGGCTTTGGATGGGCCATCTAGTGGAGCTAGAGGTATTCGTAATGACTGATCAGTGGGAAGAGTGTTGGTTCTTTTGTCGGCAGGAGGGGCTTCAGGGGTGGAGCCATATTGGTTCTGACGGGTTTGAAGGTTGACATCGATGGATGACATCATTAACAAGTGATGGGTACCTGAGTCTGTCATTGGTTGATCAGAAGTGGCATAAGTGATTTGCTATTTTGGTGGCGTGTTTCCTTGAGGGGGATCCAACCATTGAGTGTTCACTATACCTTGGGTTGGTAAAGGGTTTTGTAACACCAAGGGTTGACTCTGAGGTGGTGGGGGGTTGGACGGCGCCTAAGGAGCCGCGTTCCCTTGGCAATGGGCATCATCAGTCCAGAGTTGCCGAGCCCACTCCAAATGTGGGCAAGCGTGTGTGTAATGGCCATAGACCCCACAAATAGAACAAGGATGGTTCATTCGTAGATTAGGGTGTTTAGCTTATTTGGGCGGCCTGTCAAGGTTTTGGTTGGTAGATGCCATGTTATTATTGTTTGGGGGATTAGGTGGTTGGCCGCCTTGGTCCGGAGAAGGGTTGTTCCCGCGGTTACATCCTTTTCCACGGTTTTGCTGGCCTTGTTGGCGTTGGTTATTTTGGTTCTGCTGTGGATTTTGTTGGGCATACACTTGCCCTTGGGTGGCAGGTGGGTTCTTCGGTTGTGCAGTTGCAGGAGTAGACTGCGGTGGATAATAAGTGGGTGGAGGTGGTGCAGGTGCTAAACCTTGCGGGGGTTGTTGATATGTCTATGTGACGGATTGTGGGTTTGCCGCAGGTGCTTCCTATGGTAGATAATAAGTAGGGGGGCTTGAGAGGATACAGGGGCTTGTGCGACCTACGAGTGGTAATATGGCTAAAGTGCGACCAGGGGGGCGTAAGCAGGGGATGCATGGCCAAAACACTGAGGTGGACATGAGGGTCCGTGGGAATGGTGGTTATGGGCCATGGGAGCATATGAATTGGTTGCTCCAGAGTGGGATGTAGCCCGCGAAAAGTCGGGGCCATGGCTAGTGCATGCTATAGAAAAGGGCTGGTTATGCGATGTGATACGGCCAATGATGCCATCGATGGCATGGGATGCCCCCAGCGTGTTGTTGTGGGAGGAATCGTCATGGGGGGCATCGGTTATAATGGTATATAGATAACTAGACTTAGCATAAATAAGGTCAAATTGCTGGGCTTTAAGGATGGCCTATTCCTCGCACTGGGGTCGCTCAGATGCCACATCCTTGGCAATGACAAGAAGGAGAGATTTTAGAAACCAATCTAGGAAGATACAGTCATCTAACTTGATTTTGCATAGGCTTCGGGATTGACGCCACTCGTGAATATGGTCAGTGATGTGGGTGGCCGTATTCTATCTGCAAGATAGTAGGATCTAAACTCTCGTGTCATAGCAAACAGGTAACTGAAAGAATTGTAGGAAGGTCGAGGCGAGGGAAGTAAAGGTGGCATGGGTCCCATGGGGCTGCTCGATGTACCATTTGGCTGCAAGGCCAGTGAGAGTGCATTGTAACAGACGGAAGCGGACAAAGTCATCCACTATGGAGTTGGAGGAACACCATAGATGGAAGGACATAATATGGTTCTGGGGGTCTTCACCTGCCTTTCCCTCAAACTTAGGGATGTCTGATGGGAGCTTAGTAGGCATGTGAGGCCACGCAGGGTTGTGTCTGATGGGATTGTTGGTCAGTCTGGCCAGGTCAGGAAGGTTGAGACTAGCCATGAATGGAAAACTAGTAGAAGGATGTGACATACTAGTGGTCGTGGCCATGTTAGGGCCAATGCCCCCAAGTGTAGGGGCTGGGTTTAGGTTGGGGATGTTTCCCCTAGGTGGAGGAATGAAGGTGGTATGGGATGGTCCTACGCCGCCAAGGGTAGTGTGAGTCACTGGTGGAGTTGGGTTGGGCATGCTAGCCACTGGAATTGGCACAGTGACCAAAATGGTGGGTGTGGGCCCCATCGAGGGCATACCTAAAGCGGTTGTGGTAGCTGGGGTGGTGGTGGATGCTCCACCAATGGTCCCTACAAAGAAGGCGTTGGAAGTCATGCTAGCCATGGGGCTGGATGGTGTAGTATAAGTGGGGTTCTCGGACTCTACCTCAAAATCAGATGTAAAATAAGGGGCGTTAGGGCTGAGGGATGGAGCTCTATGTCGTTGACGAGTGGAGTCGAGTGATGAAGCTCTACGTCTATGATGGGAGATGTCAAGTGAACTGTGTTGCGGGGGCTCGCCCCACAGGCACCGAGAATGTCTCGAGGACTCAATGGTGACAGATGGTGTCAAGTATATGGGGTTTGTGTTGAGTGAAAAAGATCTCAAAAACCTTAATGCATCCGAGTGTGCAAAAGGAGAGCGCAAAAAATATGGCACTCAGGCCAACAACCGGCTCAAAACACTTACTGTAATAGCTGTGCTACAATAAGCTGAGTGTCAACAACAATGGTTAGAATACCAACAAGCAGCAGGTTTCCTAAAAAATAAAAAAAATAGTGGACTTGCTAGACCAAAGGGAGGTAAGGGAGCATGCGAACACCTAGCTAAATAGTATTCTGATTCAACTAGACATATCCTCTGCAAGGTGATGAAATCTAAGTCAGACAATATGGATAGTAGATCCAAGTGGCTAAATATACCCCCCTACTCGGAGGGACACTGGGTAAGACAATCCTAGAAGAAAGGAAACTAAGATACCTTGTTCATGACATGTCCAGAAAAGGTGAGTCTGCAGCTTCGGTCCTATCACTGTGTGGGCCTAAAAGGAATCACCACATGCAGACCAACGAGTAGGTAGTCTTCGGTTACTAAATGGATTGCGGTATTCCACTCAGGCCTTCGGAACTAATCTGGCTACTTCAACCCTCCTAAGGGAGAGGCCCTCTGATAAACTGGTTGTGACCATACCAAAAAATACTAGGGGATTTTGGTTCCCTAATGGACAACAAATATGTCTCAAGTGTAAGCGACCGAGGGGTATTATTTGGATGCCTATCCCCCCTGTCCTACCTAACTACAATATTCTTTTGTGTTCCCCAAGTGGGTTTAGAATGTTGGTTGTGTTAAGTAGTATTTTAAAGGTAACTTGAATTAGGCGACAGCGTGTGTGCGTGTGAGGTAATGAATGCAATCAAAAGTGCCACGGGGTGGGCAACTTTTAACCAATAATAATAATGGAGAAATTAAACTTGTAAAGAAAAATTTTATTTTTTCAACTGAAATGCTTAATTTTTTTTTTTTTTTAACTCTATAAATGGAACAGAAAGCAAACTGTAGAAAAAGGTTGTAGGTATGTATGGTTGTAGACAGAACAGGTGGCTGTGCGGGTGCAGAAAATATTGCAGCAAAGTTATGGGTTCAAAAAAGGGTAAAAAATGCAGAAAACAAAGCGCGGGCCTGTTCCTGGAATGCGCGGTTTGGAGCGCAGCTATTCGGGGAAAACATGCGGGCGGGGTGTGGGTCAGTGGTCGAAAGGCACAGGATGGGCGCGGATATAGGGATGAACCTTGCGGTCAGATTGCAGGTTAGTGGCCGAAAGGCGTGCTTTGGGGCGCGGCTATAGGCTTGAAACCTACGAGCGGATCGCGAATATGGGGTAAAGAGGTGCGGTCTGGGGCACGGCTAAAGGGGGAAGAGCTGCGGTCGAATCACGGGTTTATGGCCAAAATACGTGCTCGGGAATGCGGAAAATAGGTAGAAAGCCGAGGTTGGGTCGCAGGTCAGGGGCTAAAAACTGTGGTCTAGAGTGTGGGAAAGAGGCAAAAGGCTGCGCTTGGGTCATGGGAAAAGAGTAAACAGACACTATTTGGATCACGGAAAGATGGACGAAAGCTGCAATTTGCGGCGGGACAACCAAACAGGGAAAACAAAAAAATACTTGCAAAAAATAAAAACTCTTAAATTTTTTAACAAGAAATTCAAAAGAACAACAATGGAGTCGCCAAAACTATAGCTAGGGTTTTCACCCCGGCTTGTGCAAATGAGCACCTACTAAGGAGAAGGGCCTCCTTAGTAGCAGTTCAATAAAGAGTAAATTAAAGCAATGAAACAATATGAAATTTAACCTAGCATGAGCATTGACAGAAATAAAAAGACATGACAATATAATAAAGATTTGTTTTTGTATTAAATTTACCTCAAATGTTGAGGTTGGTGGAGCTCTTGGAGTAGTCCAGGAGGGATGCTTCCGTTCTCCAATGGGTTCCTTCTCCTTCTCCAAGTTGTTTGGATAATGGGCCAAAAGGGGCACTTAAATGGGAAAAGCTAGCTCAAATGATAAGCTAGGGTTTCGAGAGTGATTTCGGCAGAGTGAGGATAGGATAGATTATGGATATGAAATGGGGAGCCTCCATCACCTATTTATAGGTTTTTAGTGGTGGAGTGTTGACCCATGGTTTTTAACACCATATGGTTTAAGTCAATTGTATAGGGTTTTTTCTTCCTTTTCCCCTCTTTTTCCTCTTTTTTATACTTTTTTATTCCCTTTTTAGAGGGTTTTTGTTATTTTTGGAGGAAATTTAAATTATTTTGTGGAAAAAATGGGGTTTTTGGACTTTTGTAAGCTTTTTAATGGTTTTTTAAGGTTTTGGAGGCAAATATGGTAGGAAATATAGACAAATGAGTCATGTAATGGGGGAGATGAGGTAGTGAGCACTTTTTGGGTGTTAACATGCCCTATGGTACAATTCCGAAGCATAATTTTCCTCCTGTCAAGAATATAGTCCGGTTCCACCTGAAAATCTCCTTCGGGTTCCACCTGTATGTCATTCCAATTCAGCACATGAGTAGCATCATGCACATACTTCTTTAAAACAGAAATGTGAAGAAATTATGGATTCTTAAGTTTGATGGCAAAGCCAACTGATATGCAATAGATCCAATCGTTGATAGGACTTCAAATGGTCCACAGTACCTTGGTGCTAGTTTAGCACAACTCCCAAGCTTTGAAGAGCTTTTCTTGGGTTTTACCTTTACAAAAACATGATCTCCAACCTGAAATTCTCTTTCAGTGCATTTCAGATCTGCATAACTTTTTTGTCGATCTTGTGCAACTTTTAAGTTACCTTGAACCTGTTTCATGGTTAGCTCCATTTCTTTCAACAAATCTAGTCCTAACATTAATCTATCTATAGGGTTATCCCAAGAAATAGGAGTACAACATTTTCTTCCATATAAAATCTTAAATGGACTAATTCTAGCACATGCTTGATAATGATTATTGTATGCGAATTCAGCTAAATGCAAATAATCTTCCCACTTAGTTGGTTGATATTTAACATACATTCGTAACATGTTTTCTAAAATTTGATTAACCCTTTCAGTCTTTCTATCAGTTTGTGGATGAAAAGTAGTGCTGAAATTGAATTTAGCATTTAAACCCTTAAATAATGTTGTCCAAAAATTTCCAATAAACTTGGAGTCTCGATCAAAAATAATTACCTTTGGAATTCTATGTAAGTGAAAGATTTGTCCCATGAACACATATGCAATGTTAGCAGCTTTGAATGTAGTCTTAACAGGAATAAAATGAGCATATTTACTAAGTTTATCCACAACAACCATTATTCAATCATTCTGTTTCTGATTCTTAGGTAAACCTGTAATAAAATCAATACTTATAATCTCCCATTTCCATTCTGGAACTGGCAGTGGCTGCAATAGACTAGATGGATGTTGATGTTCAGCCTTAATGGTCTGACATTCAAAACACCTAGCTATGTATTCAACCACTTCATTATGCATGTTGGGCCAAAAATAATATTTCCTTAACATAGCTATCATTTTCTGATAACCTGGATGTCCCGAATAAGGACTCTTATGAAATTCATCCAAAATCAACAACTTAACTTTTGACACATTAGGTACATAAATTCTGTTTTTATAAGTCATTAATCCCTTTTCATTAATGTTGTAATATGTTATTAAATTTTTAGATAAATTTTCAGCAACTTTACCAAGCAATTTTTGATAATTTTCATCTTACTTAATTCTTTCTTCAATTTGATTTTCTAGATCTATATTAAATGTCATGATTGCTGCCACAAAACTTAATTTGGAATTTCTGCTCAAGACATTAGCAACCTTGTTTTCTTTATCCTTAATGTGTTGAATTTCGAAATCATACTCGTTAAGGAAAGCTAGCCATCTAACTTGCCTTGCGTTTATATTTGTTTGATCCAACAAGTACTTTAAACCCTTATTATCTATCATTAGTATAAATTTTCTCCCAATCAAGTGATGGAACAACATTTTCAATGTATGTATCACGGCTTCCAACTCAAGATTGTAAGTTGTGTAATTCTTTTCGTGGATTTTTAACTTTCTAGACTCAAAAGAAATAACATGACATTCTTGAATTAAGACCCCGCCAAGTCCATCGTTGCACGCATCAGTGCATACAACGAAGTCTTTGTTAGGATCAACAATTTTTAAAATGAGTGCGGTTGTTAGCAATTCCTTCAACTTATTAAAACTTTCTTGGCATTTTTGATCCCATACAAATTTCTTCCCCTTCTTCTGCAAAGAAATGATGGGATTTGCAATTCATGAGAACCCTTCAATAAAATTTATGTAGTAACCTGTTATCCCCATAAATGACCGAACGTCAGTTACATCTTTAGGAATAGGCCACTCGTTAATTGCTTTTATGTTATCAGGGTTGACGGAAATTCCTTCTTGAGAGATTATGTGACCTAGGTACTGTATTTTATCTTTATAAAAGTCACACTTGCTGAACTTAGCATAGAGCTGGTATTCTCTTAACACTTGCAGAATTATTCTTAAATGTTCGTCATGCTCTTCTTTAATTTTTGAGTAAATTAGAATATCATCAATGAACACAACTACAAACTTATCCAAATACTTATGCAGAACGTTGTTCATTAAACACATGAACACTACTAGTGCGCTAGTTAGCCCAAAAGGCATAAATATGAACTCGTAGTGCCCATATTACGTTCTGAAAGCAGTTTTGAATATATCTTCGTCTTTTATTCTAGCTTGATGATATCTGGACCTTAAATGAATTCTAGTGAATATCTGTGCTCCACGTACTTGATCAAATAGATCGTCGAAACAGGGCAAGGGATATCGGTTTTTAATTGTCATTTTATTAAGTTAATGGTAATCTATACACACTCGCATGGTTTGGTCCTTCTTTTTAACAAAAATAATTGGCGGTCCCCAAGGAGACACACTTGGCCTTATGTAGTTTTTATCTCTTAATTTCTTCAGTTGAGATTTTAGTTCATTCAGTTCCAGAATATTCATCCTGTAGGGAGCCTTTGAGTTTGGTACCACACCTAATACTAACTCAATGGTGAAATCAAGTTCCCTTTTCGGAGGTAGTCCTGGAATCTCTTCCGGGAATACATCAAAAAAGTCCCTAAGGATGGGTGTATCCTCTAGCTTTAACTTAACTTCTTTAGTTGAACATTCATCATTAATAACATTAACATCAAACATTTTATAGCCCTTTCTTGCAGCTCTATTAACTTGTAAAGCATAAATTTGTCTTACAGAAATCTTCCTATGAATTCATTTTACTGTTTCAGTTTTCATTATTCAAACAAGTGAAATATTTCTCGTAAAAATTAAGCACTACTCTATGTTGTTCAAGCCATTCTACGCCAATCAACAAGTGATATGACCCTAATGGTAAAACATTCAGATTAACTTAATTTTTCAGCTGACTCATAAATACATCACAATTTTTGACAAAGTCTGTAACCTTTCTTTTAATGCCTGTTGCTAGCTGAACTAACCATGAATTATCAAATTTCTCTATTTTTAACTTACAAATTTTCACTAATTTAGGTGAAATGTAACTCAAACTTGCACCTGGATCTATTAGAATGAAAACAGATTTGTTGTGTAGCATACCTTCGATTTCAACCATAGACGTTTGATGATCTGCTTCATGATTCTCTAACGTTGCATTTATTCTGGGCATCTCTTGCTACATCTCCAACTGTAGGCTCTAGTTGTATAGTGTGAATGTTGTTGACTGTATTTCTGTTGCATGGGCATTGAGCTCTAGTATGAGGTCCACCGCAATCATAACACGTGATAGGTGCTTTCTGATCAACATACCTGTTGTTGTTATTATTATTATTAAGCACATTCCTTGCAGCAGTAAAGTTTTGTGGTGCATTACCTCTGCAATTATTATTATTTGGAAAATTTTTGTTATTAAATCTTTTCTTAAAATTTCCAGAATTATGATTAAAGATTTTCTTTTTATGCTCAAAATGACTAGACTTATTACTTTTCCAGCCATATATTCCTTCTCTTTTTCTGTTTTGGTCAAAACCGAAATTAGTTTTTCTCATAGCCTCTTCCAAAGTGGAAGGGTTATCATACTCGATTCTGTCTTTTATGTTGAAAGGTAGACAACTTTAAAAACTTTGTACCTTAGGCTTGTCTTCAACCATGTAAGGTACATACCTCATTAAACTAAGGAACTTGTTGCACAACTCCTTCATACTCATAGTACCCAGTTTTAGATTATAAAATTCCTTAGATTTATCTTTGTAGTACTGTTCTGGCAGAAAATTTTTCTTAAATAAAATTTTAAACATACTCCAGGTTATGTTATTTCTTTTATGTTCTTAATTCTTTTAAGATCCTGCCACCAAATATTTTCCTTTCCAGCCAAATTGTAAATATCCATCTTGGCTTTTAACTGAGAAGAGTAATCGTAAATATGAAAGTATTTCTTCATGCCAGACAACCATGCTTCAGCTGTCTCACCCTTTTCAGTTTCGCCATTAAAGGTTGGTGACTTAATCTTTTTAAACTCTCTTGTGATTTGTTCATGATGCTTATGCTTCCTCTTTTTAGAACAATAATCACTGTCGCTACTGTCATGAATAGAATTATAATTACTTTGATTCAGATTCAGATGAAGAGCAATTTTTATTTTTACCATTCTTTTCTTTCTTACTCTTATGTTTAGGAGACATTGTACCAGAATCAGAATTTACTTATGATTTCCTTCCTCTTTCCTCGTTATGGTATTTCTCCATTAAAATCTGATTTAACTCATCCTATGCTTTCATAATTCATTCATTCTCTTCTTTGATAGTCCTTATTTCAGATTTTAAATCTTTTACAGTACGTAGCAATTCAGAAGATTGATTATTTAATTTGACATATATTCCTTCATGATTATTATTATTATTATGCTCATTACGAGGAGATTTGTTCTCTGCTGATTCCTCTAGTATATCCATAGCTGCAATTGAAACGTCAAACTATTATGTACAGAAAAAAAATTTAAATAAAGTCAGTAACTAAGTTTTTCTGTTTTGTATGCGTGAGCCTATTTCAGGCCTAGACTTTGAACTCGTGCTCTGATACCACGTGTAACATCCCATAATTTCACAAAAATTTAAAAATTTTCAACGTAGCTTTTAATGCATATATTAACTGTGTGGAATTATGATAAATGCTTCTATGACGTCTTGTTGTACTAAATGTTTGTAATGATCAACTTGTATTGTTTGTGACATGATATTTAATATCTACATTCAATGCTATTGAATGTTCTTCTCATCTCAATCACATTACTTAGGTCAATGTTCAAACGATATAATGTTATAAGTGCTAACTGTTGTTCTTCTGTTTGATGATGAAGGGGTCCTAAGGGTACCTTGAGGCTTACGTAGCATTCATGCTAAAGAATTTGAATCGTTCCTTTCGTAGATTACAGGTAAGGCCGTTAATGTTTACGAAGTGTGACAGAAGAGTTCCTAACTAGTTTCATTAATCTCCAGATGTCTTAATGGTTTTAGAGAATAATAATGAAATGTATCCGGGTGAGATCTCTTCAGTTATAAGCTAGTTTTGATATCAAAAAGTATCTCTATTATACTTATTCTCATTTTCCATACTAGTGATTTCATACTTTGTTCATTATATAAAGGTTCATATTATCATGATGACTTGACTAAGCCTTAAAAGTTTTGAGCTAGGTACTTCATGCTCTAATCTATGTTTTGCATCTTTATATAGTTATCATGTTGTTTCTATTAAATGCAAACTATAAGTAAATATCATGCAAATCCTTTGATATAACAGCTATATGCAACTATTGTGCATTTCTATGGCGCAAGAACTATATGCAAAGTCATATGCATATCTTATAGTATGAACTATATGTATTTTCACATAATTCCTAGAATGTAAACTATACAAAAATTATTTGTATTATCTGTAGCCTAAAACTATATGCATAATATATGCAATTACTATTATCATAACATCCTATATGCAAAACCTATGTAAATCATATAGCATCGATACTATATGCAATTCCTTTATGTAATAAGTTATGTCATGGTTCAATATGAAATGATGTGAATATATGAACTTCCATGTGAACCTTAGAATATAGAATCGATACCTAGCTAATGCATTAACCTAAGGTAAACTATGACTTGTACTATTATATGTATTGATAAGCTTGCAACATAACTATTGAACCAACTCGTGATGTGGAAAGGGTAATTAATACTGTGATGATTACGTGCTGGCAGGCATTCGAATTCACCTTTCGAATTTAATACTCCCATCAATCGATTCAGTGGAATATCACCCTGGCTATTATCGTGGTTCTTAACACATGAAGGTATTGTGACAGAGAAGTCTACGTGGTCGATTTGTATTTGATTTACCTTGAAAGTTGTCCTAGCTGTCTCCACGTTGGAAATGGTTATTAATTAGGTTTTAAATGTAGTTGGTGTTTCGAATTACGATGTGTTGTGACAAACAATCTCCACTGTTGATCATGTGATATTATTGGACTTTGGTCTTAACCCTAATCTCCACTACGTTTTCGAGGTTATTGTTTCTTTTGGCATTCATTGTGTTGGGAGGTGACTCTATGGAGAGGCCGACAAGCCAAGAAACTCCTGTGTTTTGTTAGTAGGTGCTTTGGAGTTTCTCCACGATTCGAACTCATGACCTATTGGGTTTTCTGATACCAATTGATAGTTTAAAGGGCCGAACCTTCTATGAGAGTTTACAGCAATAATTTTTAAGTTCGAATGACTCCAGAGTTGGTGATAGCTCTGCATGTAGGTTGATCCAATATTCGGTTTTCCTTGGATTTCCAGTGATAGTCCTCAGAGTTTTTTTCCAACCTTTGTTGCATTCAGTGGTGGAGTGATGGATACAGTTTATAGTGGCTATGGCGTTACTGCTCCAGAGATAGATTTTTAAAGGTAATGTTTTAGTTCAAAACCTATCTCCTTCTAAATTTTTTTATGAGTTGCAGTCATTGCTATTTATCAATAATGAAACTTCTTTCATGTTACTTGTTTTGACCATACCTTATTCATGTCGCAGGTTCCTTCATCATTCAGTTCCCAAGCTTGAGTTTTGTTAACTCGTAGCTGCATAAGAAATGGTAAGCTTCAAGGGTTACCCTATTGCTTCGGTTAGGTGTCTGCTGGATATTCTTGTGTTCTTAGGAGAGACTTCATGTTTATCTTGGGATATGGGAAGTGACCACCATTGAAATATTTTGAGTTGTCTGGTAGCCTAGGGAGGATGAAATCCTCAACCCATTCAGCATTAAGCCTATGGTGTTGTTTCTCAGCGTAGACAATTGTAAAAGAATGTAACTGCTGAGAGGGTTTTATCCCTTGGCTAAACTGGATATACAACGGTTTTGATTCATGTACTTGATGATGTTTTCATGTGTTGAAAACTGTGAGTCATGCTCCAGGTTATGTGATAATAAATGTTTTGTTTTATGAACTGTTATGGTTTTAAAAGATGGCTGAGAGCCATGGGTTAGCATTGTACTAAGCAGTCGAAACCCTAACCTGTAGGTTTCGATAGTAGCTTGATAGCCCATGTTGATCGATATCAATGTTGTCATTTTTTTTCGTGATGGCCGAGAGCCAAAACTCAATATTTTGTTTTGCAACTTTTGAAAAACCTAACCTATACGGTTCAGGAGTTGATTTTTGGAAATGGAAAACTAGCTTCGTGTATTTATATGGTTTGTTTCAATTAATGTTTATGTATGTATTCAATGATGTTGAACATGAAATCTTAATCCATTTGAAACTGATAATATCATAGTTAATAATTCGATGGTAAGGATTTTTTAACTCCGATGTAATGAGTTGAGTGTTTACTATTTAAACGTCTGGCTATAAGTTGGCTATTTGGTAACCTTAAGATCTTTTAGTTTAAAATCTAAGGTGTGTGCAACCTTTATTTATGGTTAAAAATAGTCTTGTAAATTTTCTTGATGAACTTATTTGCTTCCTATAGGAAATAAATACTAACTAAGGTTTTTAGTTTTGATTACTTGTAACTATGAATACATAGAAAAGATTAAGTTTGATTTAAGCAAATGTTGCATACGAAATAGAGAATTACAGTATTGGAAATCATAAATATTTCTATGTATTTTTAAACCATTTCAAGTAACTAAGTACATATTGATAAATAATAGAAAGGAAGAAAAATGAGAAAAAGATAGGAGACTGTAATGTTTACATCAATTGTAAGAGATGAGAATACTTGTAATGCAAACCTATTTTATGCAAAGAACTGGAACTGTAGGTATTGGCATTATTTTCTTTTAATACAATAAAGAAAAACCATTTTTACAGTCTACATAGTGATAAGAGAAACACCTATGACTAATATTATAAGATATTGTTTAACTTACAGAATGTAACAGAAAATATTATAATACTTGCATTATGGAATGCTGTTTATAATTCCTGAGTCTAAACAAAATATGACTGATAAAAAATATTAATGAAATACAACAGCTTTATTCTATTCATTCATTTGACAATCTGCCTATCATTCATCTATCTTAATTTTCCTTCTCTGCACTAGAGTACTATACAGAAAACTGTACGGGGAAAAATACAGAGAAGTTATTTGTTCAATCATTTCATTTATTTAATCATCATTACACAAATCATGACTAGATCAGGATTCTAAACAAATACTTATGTATGAAGATAACTTATGAATACTAAAACAACAATTTGTAGAAACAATTTAACTGCTTAGAAACAGGAAAGACAAGTATAACCTGTAATTGCAGATAGGACCGACAAACACCCAAAGAGGCTTGTTCCTCCCAACCTTCTCCAGAAGAAGCAGCCAAACTTACTTGCCTCCTTTGGACCCTCGAGCATGATTACTGAACCACTAGGTAGATGGACTCTGTGTAGAAGCAAGGCACTCAGAAATTTAATAGGAATCAAACTATTAAGACTTTCTCCTCAGCTTTTAGGACTCTGCACTCAGTAGTATAACTCTGCACTCAACAGTATAATATGCAGACTTACACCATGATAAAAAACTAGCATATCCCCTCATCGAATCTCTTGGGTGCAATAAGCAAAACCCCAAGGTAAATTTCCACGTCAAGAAAAGTGATGAACCTCAGTCCAAAATTCGATGGCTCATTTAAAGATTGCCTAGGTCTTTAGTGGTCATTTTTCAATAATGAGCCTCAAGCTCTAGTCCCATCTTTCAGGGCACTAAGACCACAATTGAAGGGAGTTGTCCCATACCAACAACTAGTTACTTACCTCATGAAGCTGCCATTTGTCCATTGCCTTCTACCCCAGATTCCATTCCACCTAGTGGGTCAGTAAACACTCTTTCAAAAGTCCCCTTAGGTGTTTGTCTCCTATTTAATTTATTAAATAATAAAATATTGTGCAAATTATAGTTATCCTTGGACACTTGTCCAATATAAAACTTTACAATAAAAGTTAAGATAATGTTTCCAGCATAAAATGTTTTTCAACAAAAATGGTATGTTACACCAGTGCTCTTTTCAACCAAAGCTCTAAACTGCTTAAATATATCAAAAACATCATCTTTTCTCTTTAATAAATAGATCCAGACTTTCCTCAAGTAATCATCTATAAAACTGACGAAATATGATGATCCCCCTTAAGAAATAGTACAAGATGGGCCCCATAGATCAGATTGAATGTATTCTAGGATACCTTCACTAGTGTGTTTTTCATATTTAAATTTTTGTCTAGCTTGTTTACCATAAATACAATGCTCACAAAACTTTAAATGTACAAATTTTAAATTAGGAAGCAACTTTCGACCAGCAAGTACCTTCATTCCTTTTTCTCTGATATGACCTAACCGCCGATGCCATATACGAGTGATGTCTGCTGCTGCGCTAACTAATGCTACTATTGCGTGATCGATTTTCGTCATCCGTTCCAGTTTATACAGGTTCCCAACTCAGTTTTCCTTCATAACAACCAAGATACCTTTTGATATCTTCATAACTCCACCTTGAACTATAAATTTGTAACCAGCATCATCAAGAACTCCCATTGATATCAAATTCTTCCTTAGTTCAGGTACATGTCTCACATCTGTCAAAGTCCTAATAGTCCTATCATACATTTTTATTCTGATACTCCTTATCCCAACAGTTTTACATGTAACATTATCTCCCATATAAACTACCCCGTCATCTATAGATTGGTATGTGGAATACCAATTTCTATGAAGACACATGTGATGAGATGCTCTGGAATCAATTAACGAGTCATAGTGGTATTGTGACACAGTAGAAGTAGATAATACCTAATCAATCATACCTGAATCATTCTTGGCTATGTTTTCCTCCTTTGTAGAGTCCTCCTCCTTAGAAGCTTCCTTTCGTTTCCAACAATATTTCTTAAGATGTCCTGCTTTATTGCAATACCAGTACCTCAATTTACTCTTTTTTTCCCTTCGACTTTGACCTTGATGTGCCCCTTGAATGTTGTCCTATTTCACTGGTTCTTCCTATGGACACCATTACTTCTGACGTCAATGTTTCAAGACTAGATTTATTTCGAGTTTCCTCATAAATTAAGGCTCCCACAACTTCTTCGAAGGTAATAGACTCAGTAGAACTAAAACTGATAGAGGTTACAAAATGTGCCCAAGACTCAGGTAGAGAGCACAATAGTAAAATCGCCTTGTCTTCAGATGTAATAATATATTCCATTCTGGCCAACTGACAAATAACGTATCGAACGCATTCAAGTGATCATAAATTTATGTACCTTCTTTCATACGCAAGGTAATTAACTGTGGCTTTAGGAGGATTTTATTCGTCAAGGATTTAGTCATGTACATACTTTCCAATTTTGTCCAGATACCTGCTGCTATAGTTTCAGACACGATGTTAAACAAAACATCGTTGGCCAAGAGTAGATGAATAGCACTGATAGATCTTTCATCCATCTCGCCCCAGTCTTCATCTAAAATGTCCGCGGGTTTCTTTGTCTTCCCTACCAATGCCTTCACCACTCCTTGTTGCATGAGCATATCCTGCATATTGACCCTCCATAACTCAAAATTATTGCTCACATTGAACTTCTTAATTTCAAATTTGACACTCTATGTTGTTGCCATTTTCTCAAAAAACCATATCAAAAAACTTTATAAAAGAATCTTTTTCAAAGAATAGTGGATCAACTAATTTAATAGTTTAAATTGCCAATAATAAATGGATAAAGGTTTTCCAATAAATAAATTGTTTTAATAATATAAAACACTTTCACCTTATAACTCCCACCTCAATCCATTATATATCCACTTTTTAAACTTTTTTTTTTTTATTACAATCCACCCAAGAATAAAAAACAATTTCTGTTAACTTCACAAACTCACTAAAATCTACTTTTTATTTAATCCACCGTTTACCTTAATGCTTTGACCATAGCCGATAACCAAAGGAAAACCTTCGCAAAAGTAACACGAATTTTTGCTCCTCTCAAAAAATGACGGTCGCGAAATTTTCTAGGAATTTTTATTTGAGAATTGTACCATAAAATTTTCGTGCTTCTTTGTATGTTAGACCTGCGAAAATCTTAAAATTTCACCCTCTTTAAACTAGCAAGTCCATGAATTCTGCAGCTTCAAACCAAAAACAATTTAAAAACTTTCACTTTCGAGGATGGTGGACTGAGCAATGAAATACTTCATCAAACATTTTATGTGGCCTCCTACAAAGCTCGGATACCACTCGTTGGATCTAACAGCCAAACAACATAAAATGCAGCGGAAGTAATTAAAACAAGACAGCAAATAATGACACAGACATAAATGTACATAGAGATTTTACGTGGTAAAACCCTCTAGAGGGAAACATCCACGGAGCAATTGTATCGATCCTCTTATTATTCAGAATCTGAATATTTACAACAACTCTCAACTCTCTCAATACTTCTCTACGAGAATACAAGAAATATATACATTTCATACATGGTTACTCATAACTAACCATACTCGGTTAGACAGTTACATAGTCACCGAGAGATCAGTTGTCACCCGTTTCCAACAGTCCTCCAAGGCGGATATAATGCAGACGAGCTTCCACACCATGCTTATATACACATGGACACAGAAGAAAAAAATGGCTATAAACATCACACCAACATGAAAAACCCTCCAATTCAAGTTGTTCACTATTAGGGTGCATAAGAGCAGGAAGAAGGCCAATATGGAAGTTGTGTAATAGTAAAAGAAGATCACCAAAAACAAGAGGAAGGTTACCATGAGGTGCTTCCAAACTATGGGAACGATGCCACGGTACACAGAAACCACAGTATAGAACACCTCCACCGTGGATAGCAACGAGAAGGCCAAAACGAAGACTGCATAGGCCGCTATAAAGACGAATAGATTTTTACATTCGCTGGTCAATTCCCTCATAGGCCTCTCGCCAGTCGGGCTGCCAGCCTCCCATAGATAAATCATTACATTCGAATGCATTTCATAGAATAGATGGTCAGAGACAAAGTGGTGCCCCATAATTGCAAAAGAAAGGGGGACAACAAGTGTAAGGGTGAGAACCCCTATCAATCTAGCGCAGCAGTGAAGGATCTTAAAGGCCTCTACAATGATCCCCATCCCCATGTTGCCGAGGAACTAGAGATCCTCTGGTTCTCTATCATAATCTTGGCATAGTATAATAGGGCATGGGGGAATCGAACCATCAATCTTCTGCATTATATAATGCAGTTGCTCTACCATTGAGATAGCACCCTGCAAATTCATATACAAGAAGAATATTTGTATTTTAGAGGTTTTTTAAATAAATGAGCACAGAAAGCGTGAAACACTCATTATATTTCACTCATTCATATGTAGTTCACATGGAAATTGTAGTTATAATACTCATTCATCTCCAACAGAAAGGAGGTGGCCTTGGTCAATACCACTAAAAATGGTCAATCAATCAACTCAGATTGGTTAGAGTAATGTCAAATTGTTAGGCTCAGATTGGTTCCTCACTCAATTAGATCAGTTGGTTGGTCATAGAGGGTTCTCATTCGAATAAAATGCAATTCATAATTTCAATCTTACCAAACCCACCCGGTTATGTGTGCTTCCACCGGTCCATTATATGCACCTCAAGAATGGCAAGCACTTTAATAAAAATAATTTAAATATACTATACATACAATATTAAATCCCATTGGAAAATTAAACCAATAGATGTTGGTCTTCCATTAAATGGATTATGAAATAGAAGGTTGAATATTAATTAAATTGTAATGAGAAGAGTCAGCTAAGGCTTAGGGACCATCACATTGTTGACTAAGTGATCGATGACCCTATTTATGATTATCTAAAGGTGATAGTTTTAAAATGATCATAGGCATAGCACCATCATGGCTATATAATCCAACAAGTTTATTATTATTTAAGGAGGTATGCCTCCAATATTGGGAAATACACCACTACATGGAAACGGATCTTTGCAAAAATCCAACACATGGAAACATGTCTTTGTACTAATCCTCCCTAGGAGGACAAGGATGCTTAGGCACCGGACTAAGCCTCAACTAGTCTAACCTACACACACGATTAGCACATACAAACATAATCAAAGTATTTTTGTATTTTGTGTATAAGCAATGTAAGCAAAGGAAATCTCACATAT
Source organism: Larix kaempferi (assembly GCA_027924585.1). Classification (NCBI taxonomy): domain Eukaryota; kingdom Viridiplantae; phylum Streptophyta; class Pinopsida; order Pinales; family Pinaceae; genus Larix; species Larix kaempferi. Next base: position 16,522,030 of record BSBM01000229.1, on the reverse strand, counting down.
GTACACAACAATTTGAGAGGTCAGTAATATATTTATTGATTTAGAACATTTAAACTATTAGGAGAACAATACAGTAAATGCTATTGTGTGGAAAAATTGAAAAGGGCCATAAGACATGCAAAAATAAAATATAGCATTAATTATGATAGATTGTAATAGTTAAAAACAATTGCAGAAAGAAGAAAAAAAATGTTTTATTAATATATTTGAATCATTCAAATTCCTTGTTGGGATCATCAATAACAAACGGTTTTTCATCTGCTACAAGAAGTTTCTTAATCAAATCGGAATATTGGAAGAAGTGATCAATAACAATGGTACTATTTCTTTCCAAGTATGAGCTTATGATACACTTCACATAATGGTGCATACTATTGTTAAGGGATATCTGCAACCAAGAATCTAGTTAGTCCTCCGGAGATTTTATTTTTAAAGTTATTATTAAATTTTCTTCAAAGTTCAAAGATCTAATCAATACCAATTTTTTTTTTATAATTGTATAAATGGCACCCAAATGAACCAACTCTTGCCAAGCAAATTCACTCTCACTCCTAAACAAAACTGGAATGAATTAAACTATCCACAAAAAAGAATGCAACAAGAACAAAACACAAACACATGGATACCAGGTGTGTGCCAGCTAATGAGGTTCTCTTTTGACACGTTAGATGCCATAGAAAATTGAAAAATAAGACATCCATCAACTTACATGGAGTTTTTGGGACACATACACAATGAATATTGCGATGAGTAAAAAAGTTGAAATGTAGGAAATTGAATGACACATCCGAATATATCATTTTTTTATATCGAAAATATTTTTAACTATCCGAAGTTTGATCATTGGTAACAAGCAGTTTTTATTTTTTAGACAAATTATAAGGTATATGTTTTTGTGGGTGCATTATTTGAGTGCCTAAACGATGGAATCAACTTATGAAAACTAGTAGACATATAGATAACAAGTATTACTAGTGCACAACTATTCCCCCAAATATATATATATATATATATATATATATATATATATATATATATATATATATATTTAATTATCTAAGTGATCAAACCTTGAAAACAGTATGCCAATTGTGGGTGCAGCCTTTGAAGGTTTTAATGCAACTATTTTGAAACAACTTTTTTATAGCATGTAGAGGTCAATGTCCTTTAGTGCACCATACAATTTTTTTTAAATGGTTGAGAAACAAAAGAGTTACGGACGAAACACTAACACTGTGCTTTTTGAGTTAAGGAGTCATGACACAAGAAAAATAAGAAAAATATATATATTCATTTTAAAAATTACATATTTGGAATCTGCAAAAAAATGCTATCAGCATATAAAATTTCATCAAAAATTATGTTGTGTAGCATACTATAATCAGCGACTAAACACAGGCACACTTAAAAAAACAGATATAATGCTCAATTAGGTATTGTGAGATTTTCAATTACTAGGAGCTAGATTCATAAGACAATTTCACCATGGAATATTTCAGACAATAAGAGAAGAAGAATAGAGAAGATAAATTGTGGAAATCACTCTGTATATTATGCATTGATATGATAACAATATATAATATATACTCCATGGAGAAAATTGAATTCCTTTGAGGCAATATGGAAAGAGAAAAAAGAAAAGGCTTAGAAAACGCAAAAAACCCCCTAGGTGGCAAAAGTAGTTTCCAAAACAGTCCTATAGGCTCACAAAGTTAGTCAGTATGATATAGAAGCTCATGAGTGAGGTAAATGGAATGTAATGATGGATTTAGAAGGTTATATATGATGTGGAGGTCGAATTGGTCAAGTGGAAAAAGATTCCAAGTAAACTAGCTTTATCTTTTCCACTAGAAAGTAGAAAAAACAGGACAAAGCTAAGTAAATCAAGATAGTGTCTTTCCAATTCAGGAATGGAATAAAATCAAACAGAATCCAAGGAAATCTTATCCAAAATCTATCCAACATCGTTTTTGTGAATGAGGATATCATGTGGTCCACTAAAAGACAAAACTGGCCTATTCTTCTTAGTCAAAACGCAGGAAATTAATCATAAATGATTAACTAATTTTATCCTAAGTCTAGAATGACATAGTGGGTTTTTTAAATGTTCCAACACCCCTCCTTAAGCCTAATTTTATGTGATGGGAATCAGAAAAATATCATAAATAGAGGTCCCAAGCAACAAGGCCTATGGTCACCCCAATAAAAAAATAACTAGTCCATGTAAACTGAGGAAACAGGGAAAACCTCATGGGAACAAAACCCTCCCTCAAAAATGGACATACCTAATGTCTTCATATTGTCATGTTGCTCATTTGAATGAGCTGAATGGGTTGCTTTTGAGTAACTGACTTGATGAAGAGATTGTGGATGTCATGATCATGCATCATGCATCGATGCATCATTGTTGTGTAGGCAAGAACCAAGTGTTGAAGCTCTATGAAGTTCATCTTCTGATGATGGAGGAGCATCAAATGAATTTTTCTTGCTGCTGTAACATACATAATTAGATATGAAAACATAATCAATGATGGAAAGAATATCTATTCATACTCCTTCCCAAGGAGAAACAATTAACTCAACATGATCAATTTCTTATGTAGTTGTAATGTGGTGTACTAATTCTTGTACTTTCTTATCAAACTAATGTAGAACCTTTCTAATATTTAAAATGAGATCATGCAGCTCTAAAATATCAAAATGTGAGTCATATAGAGCAGCAACGAGTAAAGATGTGGATTCTCCATGATCTAACAGAGTTTCAGTAGGAAAAGTGTGAGAAACTAGATCACCTTGACAACTGAGCGAGCCTGAAGAGTGTGAAGACTTGACTTTTTAACCGTGAATGATGGGGTTAGGTCCAGATGTGTGGAATATCGGTCCAAATAAAGCCAAAAACATGTATTTCCAACCAAAGTGCAACATAAGCAAGTGACACAGTGTAGGAAAACATAGAATTGTATAGTTTCTTAACTGGAGAACTTGGAGTTTGGAGGGTCTTTTGTGCATCCAAAGGTTGGGAATATGATGTGGGATATGTAATGACCTGCATATCAAATTGTAAATAATTTTCCAAATCATAATCTGAAATATCTGAATGGTGGTGGAAAGACCTTTCAGAAGACAAGTCAAAAGCTAGTAAAAAATGACTAGTTTTGAGAGTAGACTTGGATGAACTAACTGAAGATTGTTCCAAAGAAGAGGTGGAGGTTTCTGATTCTGATATATCAGAATGTGAATCAATATCAGAGACATCAAAATCATATTTCACTCTAGCACTCAAATCCTATAAACATTATTACCTTTGGGAGAGGCTTGGAGACAGAGTTCTTGTTCTACAGCAAGTTTGCCTTGTTCTTTCCTTGCAAAGTCAGGAACATCTATGTTATGTTCTTCAAGAATTTTTGCCATGATGTCCAATTTCTTATTGAAGCAATATTTCTTAGGATGATTTCCTTTGCATCAATAAGAACACTTAGGCTTCTCCTTCTTCATCTTCTTCGATTTGGAATCTCCATCAGAATCCTCTTCATCTGACAATATCTTTTGTTTGGATTTGTTATTCTTGAAACTCTTTGCTCCATGAGAAACAAGTGCAAAGTATTTGGAGGGTGATTGATCCCTCATTTGGACCAGCTTGTCCTTCTCCTAAGTGAGTGAATCAATGAATGCATCTAAGGTTTGAATCTTCCACTTGGGAACTGCAAGTCTTGTAGAATGAAAAGTAGACACAAATACTGAGTATTCTGAACTCAGTTTTGACAGAATGGTGAGGATTAATTGCGCATCCTTCTTCTCTATACCACATTGCTTGAGTTGAAGCACTAGGTTCTTGAATTTTGAGATAAAATCCTCCATAGAATCAAAATTACTTGGACTAAGAGAGATCAAATCAATCTCCAACAAATGACCTCTGAGCTCGTCCTGTTTTCCAAAGACAAATTCTAGTTTTGTCCACACTTCATTTGGAGTGGATAGAGAATCAATATGGAATAGAAGATATGGAGATACAGAGAGAAAAAGTAACCCATAAGCTTCATCAATCCTATTAAACCATTTGGATTTTAATGCAACATCTCCTGGCTCAGTTTCAAGCCCCATTGTGACTCTATATATACAATCCTTTGCTTTGAAACTGGATGATCATATGTGCCTTCCAGTCAAAGAAATTGAAGGGAATGAGAGTCATAGATTTGGCTTGATTTTTCTCCATACTAATGAACTCCTGGTGACGGAAATACCTACAAAAAACACTCTTGGAAATTTCTTTGAATCAAGCTAGCTCTAATACCATGTGATATTTTCAATTACTAAGAACTAGATTCATAAGACAATTTCACCATGGAATATTTCAGACAATGAGAGAAGAAGAATAGAGAAGATAAATTGTGGAAATCACTCTGTATATTATTCATTGACATGATATCAATATATAATACATCCTCCATGGAGAAAATCAAATTCCTTTAAGGCAATATGGAAAGAGAAAAAAGAATAGGCTTAGAAAAGGCAAAAAACCCCCTAGGTGGCAAAAGCAGTTTTCAAAACTGTCCTAGAGGCCCACGAATTTAGTAAGTATGGTATGGCATCTCATGAGTGAGGTAAATGGAATGTAATTATGGATTTAGAAGTTTATATATGATGTGGAGGTCGAAATGGTCAAGTGGCAAAACATTCCAAGTAAACTAGCTTTATCTTTTCTACTAGAAAGTAGAGAAAACAGGACAAAACTAACTAAATCAGGATAGTGTCTTTCTAATTCAAGAATGGAATAAAATAAGACAGAATCCAAGGAAATCTTATCCAGAATCTATCCAAATTCATTTTTGTGAATGAGGATAAAATGTGGTCCATTAAAAGACAAAACTGGTCTATTCTACCTAGTCAAAACTCAGGAAATTAATCATAAATGATTAATTAATTTTATCCTAAGTCTAGAATGACATAGTGGGTTTTTTAAATGTTTCAACAGGTATATCATATTCAAAGGCATGATTATGGTGAATCCAAAGCAAAGTACAATGTAGACACATAGGCATAGGAATTCCACGCTAGTTCATGTGGAGGTTTAAATTTTAAAGCCCGACAAAACACAACGAACACGGATTTTATGTTTACATAATGCTTGCGTGTTTTGCAGTTACATAATGTGTGCGCATTTTGTAGTTACATAATGTGTGTGCGTTTTGCAACAATATAAATTTTTTTTCCAAAAGGGTGTGATAATTTTATTTTGCGTCGATTATAACATTAAGAATAATTCTTGGTGGTAAGGTATTGGACGTAGAAAAAGGGGTTGGGAGGTGTTAATGGGTTAGATATAGAGAAACGGGGGTTGGGGGTGGTAAGGGGTTAGAGGTAGAGAAAACCAGGGGGGGTGTTAAATGGTTAGAGAGAAACACACACACACACACACACACACACACACACACACACACACACACACACACACACACACACACACACAGAGAGAGAGAGAGAGAGAGAGAGGTGAAGGGAGAGACATTGGGGGGTAGTAAGGGATTAGAATTAAAGTGAGAGGGGAGTGGTAAGGGATTAGAAGTAGATTAAATTAGATTTTAGTGCAAATATATAATCCTCTATCTTTCTTTCGTATTTTGAATGAGAAATTATTGTTTTCATTGCAGGTATTGGATTTAAGAGTGTTTTTTTAGTTGCAAGCCACCCTTGCATTTTCAGAAACGTATATAGGGTAAGATTCAATGAACGTCGCTCAATGTTAATATTTGATATATTATTCCAGAATGAATAGAAGATAGGCCATGCACAACACAACTCGAAGAAATTTATGTATGTCAGCTTCCCAATACTATTATAGTTCTACCAGTACTCCCTGCGAAGGTTGAAGCTCTAAAGCAACAACTCTCTAGTTTTCATCCTGGAGTTCTTTTGTTTATGTCTAAGAGAAAGAAGCTCTCATTTTGTGAGATGGAACATATGGATCTTAATAGGATTTATACAATCTCTACTTTACGAGAATCTGACCTTAGAACTTCTCGGAGTAATGACAATGAATCCTTCATTCTGCATTTTTTAGTAGAAGATCGATTTGCAATGACACAATGTAGTTATTACATGTGGAGGTAGAGGTTTCCTATGGAACATGAGTGTAGGGTTGAGTAGAGGAAAGATGTCAAAAAATGGGCTATTACATTAGCTTTTCCATTGGGAAAACAACTTACAGGAGGAAATATGGTGGCGGAGAGGATTCTACGGATTTTATTTCTAAAGAAATGGTATTCTCCCTATATTCGGTCATTTGGTTGGTTAAAAGGCCTTCATAAAAATCTATACATTGAATTTTTTTTTTCTTTGCTGAAAATTGAAAGGGACTTTCAAGTCACCTGCAAAATGATCCTTTGTTGAAGTATGCAAGTTCTTCCAACAACACAATTTTGGAAAGTGTATCATATGTTTCCGTCTACACCGGAATTTATTCTCCTCATAGCTGAATGTGGGAATATTTGTAGGAACGAGGCTCTTCAAAGTTTTTTCTGTCTGAATCCACAAGTAACTGGGCCAAGTTAATTGAAATGAATCCCTAGACTAATATGGGATTTTAAACCCTTTATGAATATCACCTTACATTACAACCTTGTGCAGGAGGTTTTATGTATTCAGTTAATGATTTGGTTCCATTCTTTTGAAGACACCTTGATGTAGTAGATATTCCAAATCTATTTCCCCCAAAATTCAATCTTCATGTTGTTTCCCATGCTTTGAAAGACTACAATTTTTCTAATTTGATTCACACAATCCAATGGAAAATGGATGCGAAATTTATCACTTGAAGGGCGAGATAACTTTTCCAAATAGTGTCGTCAATAGAAATCCATGAAAAAGGGATAAGGGTAGGAAAAAAATTTCAAAATACAACCTAATCCCCACCCGCCCCATATCTCTCTTTGCCTCCTCTTTGTAACCCTTACTAACCCCTGACCTCTAACCCCTCTCTCTAACTCTTAGCAACCCCCCTATGTATATACCTCTAACCCTTTGACACCCATCCTCTCGTTCTACCTCTAAGCCCTTACCACCCCCCAATTCCTTTGAATATATATTTCACTAAACCAAAGAATATAGTTCTAAGGTTAAATATAGTGATAAAAGTGTAATGTTAAATATTGCGACAAAATTGTCATGTTAAATATTGTGGAAGAATTGTGATGTTCCATATCGTGTATGCGTTTTGGTCAACATAAATTGTGTGCACATTATGATCGAAAAAAATGCGTGTGCGTTTGTGTTAATAGAAACACATATGCATTATGTTTACCTATGCTCCTAACCCACCAAACCCACTAATACACCCCCCTACAACTCCCGAAGACCCCCACATTAATTTATAAACACCCCACAACCCACTAGCACCCCCTTCTGTCTCTCTCTCTCTCACATGCATCCATATGCCTCCCCCTACCACTAACCCCCTCCTCTCTCTCTCTCTCTCTCTCTCTCTCCTCCACTCCCTAAACCTTACTAAATCCTCCTCTCACTCTTTTTCCCTTGCTCCACTTACCCCCAATATCCTAACACCCCCTCCATCTCTACCTCTAACCCCTTAAAAATACCATTCCGTCACTATCTCTAACCCATTAACGATCCCCTGACCCCCCTATCTCTCTCTCTCCCCTCCTTTACCTAACCCTTACTAACCCCTTCTCTGACACTGTTTCTCCCCTGTAGGGAGAGGAGGAGGTAAGCCCCCTCTATCTCTACATATAACCCACGACAACCCCCTAAAGTCTATCCCTTTACCTCTCTCTCTCTCTAACCCAAACACTCATGCTCATCACCTATACCCCCATTTCTCCCTAATCACCCTTCTCATCCCCAAACCCCTAACCCTACTCATGTTGAAGATGAACTTGTTCTCAGTATATGAAAGGAAATTGATGAAGAGTTTGTAGCAACAAAGCAAGATCAAGAACATGAAGACTTGGCTTGTGTTGTGAGGAAAATGCACCTATAGTTCAGGGGAGAAACTACCAACTTACAGGTATGAAAGATAGACCTACAAATGTTCTGCAAGTGCAACTAGTAAGCAAAGATATTTAAGGTTAGAAAGGTGAGTACCTTATTAAGAAGGTTAATCCAAACTTTCCCTTCCTTGCTCTTCAATGATATCCAGTATCGCCATGCCCACACCTGCAAAACAACTTGATACCTTTCTCAAATACATTTGACTACATATATAAGACTGATATCCATGACATAATAAGACATCAAACTATAATCAAACTGTAATCAAATCGGAGACACACATGAATAGATCATATTTGGAAAGGGAAGAACATCTTATCTTTATTAATGAATGAAGCAAGTACATCAAAGTTATACCTTCCTTCAAGCTTGGCACTTCACAAAACCTAGATTCAAGGTCTCCTACTTCTGTTCTCCAAGGATCTCAACCTCTAATCAGCTGTGCTAGGGTTTATCAAAAAATGAGGCACAAGAGAGGGGGATGAGAGTCTCCATTCCTCCATCATAACATTGTTATAGGCTTGGTCCCCTCACATGGCCCTTCTACCCTCCTTATATAGTCAATGGAGGAGAGGAAAAGTAGTTATAACCGATCAGGAAGTTCCCAAACCAACTTAACTTACCCAAAATTCAAGATTTTGACTAGTACAATAAAGTGCCCTACTCTGCAGTAGACAAAATAGCGCATTTATGAAGGTGTATGCTACTTTAATGAAGTGGAGTTGCATATCAAATGCTACTATCATGCTTGGATACCAGCGCACATGTGGAAAAATGGTCAAAACAGGGTTTTCTGATGATTTGCAGGAGATGGTTTGGTTTGGAAAATTGTTCCTAAGAGTTATAACCATCAAATGGGCCAAGAGTGAGGTAATTTCAACCATTTTTAGTGTCCCAAATGACCCCTCAATCCAGAAGTGTCATGCTGTGTGACTAAACTTGATCTCAAGAAGTGTCGTCATGCGACCAAGGGATGCAAGTGTCCTCACGGATGGAGAAGTGTCATTTTAAGCCATAACAGATGCCCTAATGTATGAGGTTAGAGGGAGTGAGGGAAGTGATGACTGAAATACATTATAAATAACAAAGATTTGAATCATGGAGGAACCGAAGAAACCAAGAATCATAGGCTCAAATGAAGTACCTGAAAGCAAAGGCAATGTCAAACAAACTTATCCTTGGGGCAACTGTCCATGTTCAAATAGCAGAACATGACCTCCAAGAGGATACAATAATGATCCAAATACTGATGCATATATCATGGCCACTAAAATACAAGCATGGATCCATGAGGAACATAAGTGTAAACATAGCCACATAAATACAAGTGGATCTATGTCAAAACTGGAGAACATAGCCATAGAGAACAAGCTGGATCTATGTCTCATCAAGAGCCAAAAAGAGTGTGGCTCAGTCTTGCACAACTTGGGTGATAACATAAATAAGGTGATGATATCGAGGATCCCAAGGTCTTCATCCAAAAACAACCTAAGGTACAAACCTATCCATGTGAATAAATGAGTTGATGTCGAACATGGGAGGTATCGTTTGATTACCGGTCATTGATGTATACGATTAACAAACGCGAGGGTGTCCACCAATAATGAAAATGGAACCCAAGGTACCTAGTACATTCAAGCAAGTGTGAATAAATGGTCTTGCCGTCGAACACTTGAAGAATCCATCGGATAGGAGACATTGATATATTCCCATATATCCAATAGTGAGGGAAACTGCCAGTAATGACTACAATCCCCAAGGTACTAACCAAAACTCTAAACTTCATTCCTAGAGCACAATGAGTTAAATTAGATGGGAAGAAGTCCATTGGAAGGGAGGCCTTAATGCATCCTCCATCATCCAACACGAGGGACACTCAACAGGTATGAGCTGATTTGGAGTAGGACTGAACACATGATGAAACATACTGACACCAAGGAATGGCCGACGCATGAGGGCATGGCAACTGCAGAATGGTCAACACAGGTTATATCCTTGAATAGTGAGCACGACACAAGAGTGACTTAGGAAGATTTTAACACAAAGAGACCACGATGCAAATATGCGATGTAGGAGACATTAACAGATTCTCCATATGATTGGAAGACTAACAAAATGGAGTAAGAACTCTGAGATCAGGTTTATCCTAAGGCCAACACTAGAAACCAACTTATTTGATAGACTCAAAATAGGTGCTTTGTTCAAGGAGGTTTTTGACTTGCTTCCATCATATTGAAAGATATTTTAATATTCTTCCCTTCCCTTTCCTTTTTCATTTTTTAACGAGCTTGATAAACAACTAATGCATGCTCGATGGTATTTTCATATTTAAGGAGTCTGAAAAAACCTAGAAGAAAACTCCATACACCTATCTATGGATTTTATATCGAGCCCGGATTGGTCTGTGCTCGGCGGTGTTTTCTTGTTTATGGAGTTGAAAAACTTAAACAGTCTTCTATCAACCATCTCGTGGATTTCACATTGAGCCCAAGTAGGTGAATGCTCGCTTGGTGTTTGCACATTTCGAGAATCTGAAAACCCTAAAGATGACTCCAAAGGTCCTTTTTCGTAAAGTTAGTCTCCTTCACCAAAAAAGTGTAAAATAATGGAAGAAGAAGTCTTCTAGCGCATACTAGAGTATACCTAGAGTATACATTTTCTGTAAATTATCCACCAAGGCCTGGAAAAGGGGTAATTATATACCTAAGTGGATCTCGGTTCAGTTATTTTAATGAGCCTGAAAAGACAACTATGCTCGGCAAACTTTTCCTATTTAAGGAGTCTGAAAAGGGCTTAAAAGAACTCCATAGGGATCTTTTCCATAAAGGTTTAACGAGCCCGAAAAAGTAAACTCGTGACCTCCTTAATGTTTTTAATGAGATCAAAGGAGATATAGAAAAATGATCATAACTTCCTTACTGTTTTTAATGAGCTCGAAGTGAAGATGAAAGAAATGCTCATAACCTACTTACTGTTTTTAATGAGCTCGAAGTAAAGGTGGAAGAATGCTCGTAACCTACTTACTGTTTTTAACGAGCTCGAAGTAAAGGTAGAAGAATGCTCGATAATGGGGGGAGACGAGTATCAGGGACATGCAAAAATAGATCCAAGCGCATGGAACAAAGCTATGCCTAATGCAAGGAACATGATCAAGATAAGGACACTCAGGGTGTGTCTCCTCCAGATAAAAGGTGTCAAATTGCAAAGGCAAAATGATACAGGGCTTAGCGGAAATGAGATCAGAGATGGAGTCTTATATAACGAGCTAAAAGCGTGGAAGCCGGCATCAGGCTCATTAGCCTAAGTGGTATCATAATAGATGCATATGCAACTTGAACACAAAGATGGGAGCCTTATCAGGGATGGGAAGAAATATATGAGAAAGAAAGATATGAGGCTTCTTCTCAAAGTCATGGTAAATCTAAAAAGGCTCCCGAGCCTATGAGAAAAACACAGCATGGGCACCAAAATGGCATAAGGGTGCTAACTAGGGTGACCCATGTTAGATAGAATCTGGTGTCGGACTGGTGCACAATGCATAAAGACATGGCTAACACACCAATATCCAACAGGTTCGACCCTATGGCGAATTCGGATGGAAAAAGGTTCAAATGCAACATAACAGCAGGGAAGGCTGAACCTATATGCAAAGTTCCAAATATACCTGACATGGTCGCACAAGGTGTCGAAAAGGACCAGTAAGCACGTATAAATCTAGCTAAGAATCCTATCTCCAAGAAACATTAGTACCAGTATCATATCTAAAACATAGGTAAAGAAAGACTCGATACAATTCATTGTGGTAGAAATACTTTCAACTTCACTATCACAACAACATGCATAAACAAGGAAGAGTTTTCAAATGAAGACTCTATGGTACCCAAGCCTGAGGACTTACAATCAACAAGATCGACTTCAGGATGAAGATCAAAGTTGAAGGACATGATGGAATCTGTGGAAATAAATTCATCATCATGGGAGTTGAAAATTCTAGAAGCAGAATCAAACTTAGCAGGAACATCGATTTGTGGATCTATAGGAGAGTCCAAAGACTCAAAAGTAGGAAGATCAAACTTTAAGGTCAAATCGGGGCTGGACATGACTGCGACTGGATCAACATCCAAATGAATGGCATATTGTGCTATGGAATCTAGGAAAAATTCATCAGAAGGAAGTATATCGTCCCAGATAGAACACATATCTAAACATTCAGATGGAGGTGTCAGTTGGTCAAAAGATGGGACTAAGTCCCGAGAAGGTAAGCATGAACTCAGAGACTTCTTCTCAGTAGAAATTGAACTCAAGGAACAATACGCCACATAAGTCCCATGTGACATAGTAGTGCCTAATGATGAGGGATCTAACTGGTCTATAGTTGGGTAATAAGGAGGATCAACGAATGCAAGTTGGTCGATAGTGACGATGCTTTCCTTATGAAGAAAATGCATCATATGAAAGAGCATAGAAACCACAGCATGCATAGAATAAATGTAATCATGCCCAAGGATCATGTCAAATTCCATAAGGTCCTTTAAAATCATAAAATAAACTAAGACTGTTTTTCCACCAAAAGCAACAGGTGCCTGACGGAGGAATCCGAATGGTTCACTAGGTCTTTTATCAAAGGTCAATGGCCAATTACCAGCTGGAATAACATTAGGGAAACCCAAATCTCTCCAAGCATAAGCAGATAAGATACTAAAAGAAGCTCCTTCATCAACAATGCATCGATCAACTTTATGGTTCCCGATATCAACCTTTATCTAGAAAGGTGTCGAAGAAGGAAGACGAGTCTCGGCTAGACTATTCTAATCAAAGGAAACGATCCTAGGGCTTGGTAGGGGCTTACATGGCACAGATGAAGTACCCCCTTTTCCAGGAACATCCAAACTGGTAATGTATAAGACTTCCGCAGTAGGTGCATCAATCTTTGCAGGACTGATGGGATCGATCGAAGATTGCATCGATTCGATCCCTTCACTCTCCGAACGAAGAGTGGGGTCGACCAAATATTTCATTGGTTCAACCACTTTATCAACCAAAGGTTGATCTGACTATAGGGAATCTATAGACAACTTAGGAACAGAGACTCCTTCAGACATGGACCACATTCTTTGTGACTCTGGAATGGCAAGGCATTAGTGAGTAAGGTGATATCCCTTACAAAGTTTACAAGGGAACTTTGGTTTCCATCCTATAGGTCGAGACTCCTTTACAACACCAGTACTCTCAGCATGACTAGAATTGTCTGATAGTTTGTCCCCAGCATGACTTGCAGTGGCTGGTTTCTAAGAAGCAGAAGACTTTTGAACTAAGGACCGCACTTTTTGCACTTATGGAAGTACAGGGCACAAGTAAGTAAGGTGGTCTCCCTGAAAAAACTTGCAAGGGAACTTACACTTCTGTTTATTGGGTTTGTCGACAATGTCAACTCCCTCAGCATGACTTGCAGCGGCTGACCTGGTGTCTCTAGTATGACTCACAGGAACTGGTGACTTGTCATTAATATGACTAGCAGTGATCAATGACATGTCCTCAACATGACTGACAGTGGTTGAAGACAAACTTTCAATGTGATTTTCAGTGACCAAATGTTTTTTCCCAGCATGACCTCCAGAGGCTAGGTAGGTGCCCCCTACATGATTTGCAGAGGCAGGGTGCTTGCTCCCCGCATGAATTACATTGGTTGGGTTGGTGCCTCCTTGTTTTGGCATCTTTTTCCTATTCTTCCTCCGTCTATTCCTTTTAGACTGTTGGTTACTAGTATTGCTATTTTCGCCACATGAGGTAGAAGGAAGAGGAGAAGATGTTACTGGCAAAGAAGGCCCAAGGTTCTGATGCTTTTGATTTGAGGTGCTTACAACAGAATCATCAGGAGCATGCAAGGCATTTGGAGTGGAGAACAATCGAACCGGTAGCCCTATAGTGAATCCAGGAAGATTCAAAGTAGCAATTAAGGGAGTACCAATGTTTCCAATGAATGGAATAGCACAAGGATCCCACTGAACAGGGGTACCTTGATTGGTGCTCACCGGAATGATAGACATAGTTTCCTGCTCAAATGAGCAAGAAGTTCTCTAAGGAAAACTAAGACAAGTAGTACAAAGAGCACACCACTAAAAAAGGTCCTAGGTAAATCAAACTAGGCAAACAGATGCCTTCCAGAGAAGAGTCTGGGATGATGAAGGCCCATAACAGATCAACTAAGGAAGAAGGACAGTTACCCAGGGTCAATAATACAATGACTAAGGGTGCAAGTGCTGGAATCACCCAACCTCCCTCCCAAAGACCTGGAAGGGATTTCCTCCCATGTCTGTCCTAGGTACAACAGATATAACCCTCCACCATCACCTGTGTATGATCCTATGGTCAGATACTAAGGATACCACCACACCGAAAACTCCTGGGGGAACAGTCTCTGGTCGAATCAGAAGGCGTGGGCAGGGTAACTGAGCCCGAAACTCAAAAGAGTCCCCAAACACGATCCAATCCTGGTATATGCTCGAAATAGAAAGTAGGAGGTTTATTCCAAACAATCTGATCTCACAAGACCTACTTCATAGATCCCAGGCAATTTTTAAATGAGGTGGGTTTACCTGTGATAGTCAAACTATGATTTTTGCGTAATGTGTGATCTTGGGTGGTTTAAGGTGTTTTAAACCCAACACCCTAACCAAGACTAGTTGGTGAAAAGTGTAACGTAGAAAAGAAAATGTTACTAGTGCATTTTATAAGGGTTCATTTTAAAGGTTACTTGCTTACTCAAAAAGGTAGTGGGTGTGTGTGAGTGGTTATAACAGAGATAGAGTACTGAAATGAAATATTTACCACTAAACAAATATTTTCTTTTCAATGCAAGTCTTAAAGATACGATCTAGAATGCATGTGCAAATGCGACTTTTAGTCTTTTCGAATGCAAAAAGATAAAAAATAAATTCTAAATGTACAAAATTAAACTCAAAACCTAAGAATGCAACTACTCAAACCAATAAGTATGCAAAAGAAAAATTTCTTCTTTTTGATGCAAAGCACTCTTAAATCCTTTAAGCCACTTGCAAGGTACTCTACTCAGAAAATAAATCAAATTTTTTATGCTTTTCAAAGGTGAGAAACAAAAAACTGAAATTGAAGGTAACCTATAATCAAAGCAAGGGCAAAGAACTTTCAGGTTTCCTTATTGAAACAGTAAAAGCTACTAATATGACTTTCAAATTCTTATTGATGTAAGCATGCCAACCATTGAGAAAAGAGTACGAAACCTACTTTTAGACCCAAACAAAGAAAATGACCTACAAAGAAGTATGGTTTGGTAAAGTTAGGTCTGCACATAAATAGTGCAAACAAGGTCTTGAACAACAACAAAGACACTTGAGCTTTCACTACAAAAAGAAAACTAAAAGCATAATGGAGGATAAGAAACCAATCTAAAGAGAAATTTCACTCAAATAGATACAAACAGGGTCAAGTAGACTCAATAGGTTTCAATCCAATGGAAATGCAGCAAGCAGGTTCATTCAGACTCAAATTAGGGTACAAAACACCATATTGGTCCACAACCCCCCAACTTGGGTCAACAAGCCCCAAAATTTTCCAAACAAGCCCAAATTGATCAAAAGAGGTCCAAATCATGAACATAGGATCAGTACAAGGATAGGAGACCACTTACAGTGGTTTAGTTCAGACCTAGGGTCATCAGGGACCCCAAAAATGCAGCCACAACCCTCAAATTTGGGTCCACAACCCAAAAACTCAAACCAAGGATGTGTGTGCTACTGTGTATGAGGCATACCAGTGCCCATAACAGGGGAATGCACTACTGTTCTTCACAACAGTAGCACACAGGTGGGAAAAGTTGAAAAAACGGGGTTAAAACCCCCCAACTTGGGTCCACCAGGGTCTAAAAGGGCTAGGAATGGTTTGTAAGAGCCAGGGAGGGTCAAACAAATCTTAATGACTGATTCTAATCAATAAATTGAACAAATACCATCAAACAAGACTGAAGAAATGACCTTGGATTCCCCTAAGCAGATAGGCTTTCCCCAGCGGAGTCGCCATTCTGTTGTGAGGAAAATGCACCTATAGTTTAGGGGAGAAACTACCAACTTACAGGTATGAAAGATAGACCTACAAATGTTCTGCAAGTGCAACTAGTAAGCAAAGATATTTAAGGTTAGAAAGGTGAGTACCTTATTAAGAAGGTTGATCCAAGCTTTCCCTTCCTTGCTCTTCAATGCTATCCAGTATCGCAATGCCCACACCTACAAAACAACTTGATACCTTTCTCAAATACATTTGACTACATACATAAGACTGATATCCATGACATAATAAGACATCAAACTATAATCAAACTGTAATCAAATCTGAGACATACATGAATAGATCATATTTGGAAAGGGAAGAACGTCTCATCTTTATTAATGAATGAAGCAAGTACATCAAAGTTATACCTTCCTTCAAGATTGGCACTTCATAAAACCTAGATTCAAGGTCTCCTGCTTCTGTTCTCCAAGGATCCCAACCTCTAATCAACTGTGCTAGGGTTTATAAAAAAATGAGGCACAGGAGAGGGGGATTAGAGTCTCCATTCCTCCAGTATAACATTGTTATAGGCTTGGTCCCCTCACATGGCCCTTCTACCCTCCTTATATAGTTAATGGAGGAGAGGAAAAGTAGTTATAACCGATCAGGAAGTTCCCAAACCAACTTAACTTACCCAAAATTTGAGATTTTGACTAGTACAGGAAAGTTCCCTACTCTACAGTAGACAAACTAGCCCATTTATGAAGGTGTGCACTACTTTAATGAAGCAGAGTTGCATATCAAACGCTACTATCATGCTTGGATACCAACGCACATGTGGAAAAATGGTCAAAAACAGGGTTTTCTGACGATTTTCAGGAGATGGTTTGGTTTGGAAAAATGTTCCTAAGGATTATAACCATCAAATGGGCCAAGACTAAGGTAATTTCAACCATTTTTAGTGTACCAAATGACCCCTCAATCCACAAGTGGCCTGTTGTGTGACTAAACTTGATCTTAAGAAGTGTCGTCATACGACCAAGGGATGCAAGTGTCATCATGGACGGAGAAGTGTCATTTTAAGCCATAACATCTTGTAAGCCAAATATAGGAATTGATGAATAGGTAAATCAAATTGAAATTGATGCACTGTATGATGAAGAAATTTTATTTGATGAAGATCCGATTCAGTTAAAGAAATAAATGAAAATGATTGTTGAAATGATGAGTTGCAGAGACAACCTACTTGTGATTGTGAACGAAGTGGATGATGTATTGACTACAATAACAATTAATGATCCACATCGCAGTTGGAATTTGTTGTTGGATGCTAACTTCGACACGTCTTCGATAAGTCATCGTTGTTGATACAACTTCGACAAGTTTCGACACGACATGACCTTGACAACTTCAGTACTGCGACATGTTCTGCACCTTCAACGTGTTCAGCAACCTCACAGTTCCCGACATCGGCATACAACGTCGACATGCAACCAATGACTGTCGAACTTCAAGAGATTGTCTTTTTGTCTTCCAGTCAACTGTAATGGTTGAACAATTGAACCGCTCTAACTTCTTCTTTGTAATGTAACGGGCAGGCACCCAAGCATCTAAAACTTCTTTATAAGCATGTAAATTATTGTAACATACATCTTATCTTGATCAATCTAGAATAGTTCGCATTCTTGCATATTGTCTATGTGTATTTGTGTTATCTGTATTGCGAGATCCTACTTTTACTCATTCTATTTATTAAGATTCCGCCATAACAGAGCCGACTCATTCAGTCTAACCGTTGTCCCCCTCATGCTTCCTGGACACAATACATATCATTGGTATCAGAGCTTACTTAGTTGTCTTGCTTAATTTCTGTGTATACACTTCTCTCGAAGTCACCTGACTTATGCTGGTTCAAACTCGCTCGCAATCTCAGCAATCCAAGGAGACACGATCTCCACATATGACAGAAGAAACAGATGATAGACATGCAGCCGACATGACAGCACAGCTTATTGAGCAAGCTCTGGCTCGACAACGAACTGAAATGTTTTCCTAGTTCAATGAGATTCTCCTGCGATTTGCTTCGACATCCGGAGGATCCTCGACAAGAACTCACTCCTATAAAATCAACCCCCTCAAAGTACAAATGAATCTCAATATACCGAATCTTGAAGGAAAGATTGACAAGGAATCCGTCGACAATTGGGTGCAACAATTTGAATCCTATTACGCTGTAAATCAACTCTCCGAAGCTGAAAAAGTCACCATTGCATCCTTAAAGATGTCATCCTCCGTGCACTGCTGGTGGGAGAACCTCTCGACAAAGATGGAGAAAAATGGAGACCCCATCAACACATGGGATAAATCCGTCGAACACATCCGGAAGGAATTTTACCCGCCAAAATACCTCGAGCAGCAGTATAAGAAGTGGCAGCAGCTAAGGATATGGAAATACCAATATGTACAGAGTTACACCGACGAGTTCTACTGACTCATGGAAAGAGTTGGCATCCAAGAAGAAGAGAAATTGCTTGTTCTGAAATACACCATCGAATTGTCTCAGTACATCTAGCAGGAGATGTAATTTTTGACTGTCAATACGCTTGCGGATGCTTTCCACTACCCCAACAAAATGGAAACCAAGCAGAAAGGAAAAGCACGTTTTGTGACAAAGCCAACATCAGGAAGAACACCTGATAAGAGGACACTAGCCGACTACGACAAGTCAAGATATTCTCATCCGAAACCACCAAAGCCTGACAATGGTAAGAAGTCTTTTCACAAGAAGGAATGTAGCAAACAATCGCCGACTAGAAAATGGTGCAATTACCACCACTTATCTTAGCATGATATGTCTAAATGCAAAGCTCAGAAGACATTTTTGGCAAAAGTGTCGACCTCCGACGCGTTCAACAAGACTATGGAAGAATATGATCTAGACACGATGACCCTTTTGACCTCGACAACTCAAGCAGCCTCGACTATTGTCGACGAGGAGGAATGAGAGCGCCTCTTCCATACACGGATATGGGTCTAGAGCAACCCATTGCATCTGATTGTGGACAACGGGAGCCAAAAGAACTTTGTTTCTGAAGAACTGGTGAAGAAATTAGGTGTTGTCACCACTCCACATCCTCAACCTTACAACATTGGTTGGATGAAGGATGGACAAGAACTACGGATCACTTGAAAATGCAAACTCACCTACTTCATAAAACCTTTTGAAGATGAAGTACTCTGTGACATGGCACCACTCTCCGTAGCCAATGCCCTATTTGGGAAACCTTACCTCTGGGATAGACATGGAAGTTATCAGTCATGGCCTCAGAAGGTGATTGTCAAAATCTGAAATCGATGGTTCAGCATACCAGAGCATCAACCTACACCGATGGTGGAACTGATATCTTTCAAACAGACAACGAAGCTCATCAATAATGCTCAGAAATTTGAATTAATCATGATCAATCCACAACATTCTAAGGAGACTACAGCAACGAGTTGAGTCACTAACCAATGCAGCTCTCAACAAAAGCAGCAAGTCGATCATATTCTCGATGAGTACTAGAACCTCTTTCAAGCTCTAGATGGAGTACCTCAGCATTGCCAGGTAAAACACTCCATTGAAATTTTTCCTGGTTCTTCTTTGCCTAACGCATCTATTTACAGAAGATCCATTCTCGAAAATGAAGAGATTCGTAGACAAATCCAAGAGTTAATCAACAAAGGTCATATCCAACCCAGCTCCTCTCCTTGTGTAAGTCCAGTTGTCCTAGTTCTGAAGAAAGACAGGACTTGGCACATGTGCATCGACTACATAGCTCTCAACAAAATATCAGTGAAGAATCAGTACCCTATGTCGTGGATACATGAGCTTATCGACTGTCTGAAAGGTGCTAAATTCTTTACTAAGCTCGACCTCAATTCGGGATACCATCAGATTCCCATCGATCCCTCAGATGTGTGGAAAACTACTTTCAAGACCAAGGAAGTATTGTTCAAATGGTTAGTCATGCCTTTCGGCTTAACCAATGCACCTGCGACCTTCATGCTACATATGGATAACCTTCTCCAACCTTTCATCAGTAAATGGGTTATTGTCTATCTCAATGACATATTGATTTTTAGTCAATCATGGGAAGAACAAGTCGGACATCTTCGACAAGTCCTCGACACTCTCTAGCAACATCGACTCTATTTGAACATGGATAAATGCTCTTTTGCGATGACCAGCATCAAATATTTGAGGTATGTAATTGAATCTGTAGGCATTCACGTCGATCTAGACCAATTATAGATCATCAAAGATTGGCCCATTCCTAGAAGCATTCAAGAACTAAGAAGTTTTCTTGGTTTGGCGAATTTCTATCGACGATTCATACTCGGCTTCAGTCACATAGCCTAGCCCTTGAATCAGTTGACGAAAGGAAATGGGAAAACTATCTTTCAATGGACAGAAACGCATCAAGCAACTTTTGAACAACTCAAACACAGGCTCTGCACTACACCATTACTTGTGTTACCTGATTTGCATCATCCCTTTGAGATTGAGACGGACGCATCAGACTATGCCTTGGGCGCAGTGATCACTCAGTCTGGTCACCCAGTTGCTTTTCATTCCAATACTTTTAATGACACGGTTAGAAGATACTCAATGTACGAAAAAGAACTATATTCCATTTTGCAAGCTCTCAAACAATGGAGGCATTACATCCTTGGCAAGGAAACGGTCATTCTTACTGATCACAAGCCTCTACAGTTCGCTCCAACACAATCAAAGTTGCATACAAACTGACAACTCAGGTGGATTAATTACCTACAACAATTTTAGTTGGTGATTAAGTATCGAAAAGGTAAGGCTAATGGCATTGCATATTGCCTCATTCGACCACCCATTATTCTCCTTTTGACAGTGATGAGTATGCAGGGTTACGACACGACCACTTGGCAACAGTTGTACAAGGATGACAGTGACTTCTCAGCAGTCTACCGACTGTTACAGACTAACAAGTCATTGACGTCAGACTTCAAATACTTCCTAAAAGATACCTTGCTATACAAGCTTGGACAACTTTATGTACCGACCGGTGAGCAACGACAACAGCTCATTTGGGATGCGCACTACAGCAAGACCGCAGGACACTTTGGGGTAGCAAAGACACTTGCAATTGTGCAGAAGTATTTCTTCTAGCCTACACTTAAATCTGACGTCAACAAGTACATTCAATCATGTGTGGTTTGTGCCATTGCTAAGCCACCTAATCAATGACAGGGATTGTACACACCTCTGCCAGTTCCTAGTCGACCATGGGAATCTATTTCTATGAACTACTTGACGAGTTATCCTACTACCAAACATCAGCATAACGCAATATTAGTAGTAGTCGACTGATTTTCCAAGATGGTCATTCTCATACCATGTAAGAAGACAATGACATCGCAGCATACTGCTCAGCTCTTATTTACACATGTTTGGAAACACTTTGGTTTACCCACAACCATCATTTCCGATCGAGATGCCAAATTCGTTCGCATCTTTTGGAAGACCCTCTGGTAATAGCTAGACACATGACTCTCATTGTCAATAGCTTTCCATGCTCAGACTGATGGACAGGCGGAAGTTGCGAATCGCTTGGTAGTACAACTGCTTCGCATGTACAATCACCAGCATCGACACACATGGGATGATAGTCTTCCATACATTCAGCATAGCTACAATCGTGCTCAGCATATCTCTACAGGAAAGAGTCAGCTCCTCGACACAGCCAAACTCCGACACAGATCGCAGTCAGCGAGAAGTTGATAAAGCAGACAAATTTTGAGAATAGATTTGTGACATTCAGTGACAAGCACAGGATATGTTGCATAGAGCAAACGAGAAAGCTAAGGCTTGACATGACAAGCATCGCACTCCTCATACCTTTCACATTGGGGATAAGATCTAGCTACATCTTAAGAAGGAGTGCTTCACAGGTCCTTTCAAGAAGTTAAAACCTTTGCGATATGGTCCATACAGTGTTCTTCAACAGATTGGTGAGAACGCTTTCCAGCTCGACATTCCTGCTTGCCTGGGTCTGCATCCAGTCTTTAATGTGGATCTACTTCGACCATACCATGCACCCTTGTTGGAATAGAATGATTTCTCAACAGCAAATCCCATGGACATCAATCCAGATATTCAGGAGCCTCCTCCTTGTGACACCATTGTGGGACGATGGGTACACCTTACGAGGAAGAACACAACTCCCTTGTTTCAGGTTGCCAAAGCTAGCCAAATCCCATCTCAAGGAAAGTGGTACTCTGCTGCTGAAATGATCGACAAGTTTCCTCACCTTCGCAAGTAAAGAATGGGGTCCATTGTTTCTTAAGGAAGGAGGTTTGATCCACATCGCAGTTGGCATTTTTTGTCGGATGCTAACTTCGACACATCTTCGATCAGTCATCACTGTTGATACAAGTTCAACAAGTTTCGACACAACATGACTTCGACAACTTCAGTACTGTGACATGTTCTGCACTTTCGACATGTTCAGCGACCTCATAGTTCATGACATCGGCATACAACGTCGACATGCGACCAGTGACTGTCGAACTTCGACAGACTGTCTTTCTGTCTTCCAGTCGACTGTAACGGTTGAACAATTGGACCGCTCTAACTTCTTCTTTGTAACTAAAAGTAATGGGCAGACACCCAAGCATCTCAGACTTCTTTATAAGCATGTCAATTATTGTAACATACATCTTATCTTGATCAATCTAGAACAGTTCACATTACTGCATATTTTCTGTGTGTATTTGTGTTATCTGTATTGCGAGATCCTGCTTTTACTCATTATGTTTATTAAGCTTCCGCCATAACAGAGCCGACTCATTCAGTTGAACTATTGTCCCCCTAATGCTTCCTGGACACGATACAGATCAATTAAAGATTTGAAATCTGCAGAATTTAGCATTGCAGAGGATATTTCAAATTGAAGTATTCAATAGTAGCAAACAACTAGCAGCAGACAAGAAAGAAGAGTGTTGTGTTAAAGTGTTGATGCCATTGATCATCAACAAAGAATTTGAAGTGACATTGAAGATTGAGTTTATAGGCGAAGGTATGAATGCCATTCAACATTTGAATGCTGAAGAGAAGGTTGATGAAAATTATGCAATTGAACGTGATGATAGAAGATTTGAGAAATCAAAGAAAATGTTGAAGATGAAGAAGAAAGGCTAATATGAAGAAGCCAAAATGTTCTTGGTTCAAGTTTTGGCGTCGGTTAAAATGGAAATAAAACAAACAAATTGTAAGCCTAACAAAGACAAACTAGCATACATTCACATTTTAGTTATTTTTATTTAAATCTTATAGACAATATGTTTTAGTTTGATCATTTGTTTAACCGTTATAATTGTAATTAAGCGAGAGTGTTGGAATATATAATTAATACCCCCTATTAACTTTCAATTTCTTGATAGTTACTATTAAGTAAACAATTTCTTGGTAGTTATGCTAATTAACGGATTGTAATTTCATGTATTTATATCCATTAAAGGAGGAGCTTGACAATGCATCGGATAGGCGCTGAGGTGCACTAGTCATAATTTTATATAGTCTTTTGTTCTATATTTATTGTCTTTTTCCGTGATTATTAAATAGATCGATCAAACCGTGCGCTCTTAATTTTTGGTGACATGCTGCCTCGTTTTTATAAATCCATGGGTGCTCCTCCATATGCAGATCATGGTGGTCATCTTCTATTGGATCGAGTAGCACCCTTCTCACTCATATTGACGGTCTCATGGTTCACTCTTGTATTTGCTTTGCTTAGTAGTCTACAATTCTCATTGGATTCTTTTATTGATTCTTAGACTTTTTTTATTATGCTTTGCTTCCATTGTTTTGTCATGTTCTGGAGATTGTCTACTAGACACAGTTTAGGATTTTGCCTATAATTCATGTTCATTTACTTTTATTTTCAATAGTAGATTTGAAATAGGTTGATTCTTCAATTGCACATAGGTATTTATTATGGACCTTTTTGATAAGACCAATTTTGACGATTGTTGTTCATAATGATTTTCTTTTTAACCTTTACATATGTATTTTAAGTATTGGATTTTGGATCATTCATATCTATTTTAAGTATTGGATTTTGGATCATTCATGTAGATATTCATAGTATTAATATCATACATTTTTCATGTTATTTATTGATATTTTATGATATGTATATTAATGTGATGTAGAGATTATGATAATAATTAAAAAATTGGTATTCAGTGCAAATATAAACATAAAAGGGGTTTTAATGTGATTTTACAAGCATACATATGATGCTAGATGCAATGTTATTGGCACAACCACGATTACAATATGACATTATTAGTATACCCATGAAATTCATATGATGCATATTTTTTTATTCATTACTATGGCGATATGGAAATAATGAAGCATGTATTCATGTGATGCAGACATGATGCTATTTAAATACACATGACATAAACTAGGTCACTAATGAAATAAATTTCATATACATCGACAATAATGACAAAAAAATATGATAAAAATTTACTTTTAATAAAGAAAAACTTGATACAAAATTACGTTTAATCAAACAAACATAAAACAAGCAAAACATGCAACACAAACATGATACAAAAGTGAAAATGTGTGACATATACAATATAATTCAATAATACAAATGCTAATACAATACAAATTTCAACTACCCCTTCCAAATTCATTCTGAAATTAATTTAATAAAAAACACTATTTAATATCATTAATTATGACACTATGGCGATGCATTGTAGTAGTGGCACATTCCTTATTTTAGGCCCCTATCAACCGGTATACCCACTCATAGTGATTCATGGAACAACATCTAGTATTTTCAATTTAATGTGTTAAACACCATTGGTTTTACATGTATTATTCTTTTATTGTTCCATGTGATTTATCAAAATTGTAAATGTGTATATATTGATTTCAAAATATTTATATGTTATCATGAATGTATTTATGTTTGTAGATTTGGTATTTTTTTAACCATTAAAAGAAAGTGAGTACTCGGAAGAAGAATCATTAATGCATATTAGATGGATGAATTGTTAATGCATGATATTTAGAGATAACTTGTAACTTAGAATTCTGATGTAAGATGCCTTCCATACATTAAAAATGTTTTACAAAGCTTATTTTTACAACGTTCATGATTAACTGTTGAAATATAAAGTTTATGATTGAGCCTTGAAATATAAGGCTAATTGGATGTATCACTTAAAATATCATCTCTTTATTAGCTCACAAAACAAATATTATTTATGTCATATTATTTATGTTATAATTATTATTATTATGAAGTTAATAACTATCGTTTAAAGATTTTTTTACAAGGTTCAATATTGACTGTTGAAATATCTTGATATTTTATGATTTTTTAAAAGTGTTGTTAGCATTAATATTTATCCATTAGGTTATGATTTAGTTTTTGAAATGGGGCATATCTGGATGCAAATACCATAATTTTAAATCTAGTAAGTGTAAATCCCTTGTGTGTGTAAGGGAAGGTGTTTGAACCCCCAAAGTTCCATTTATATCTTTTGCTACAAAGAGTGACTCTCATACACCAATTTCATATTTAGCTAAATAAAAACCTTAAGATTTTAAGATTATTATTATTCTCAAATTTACCAATATTTTTTACATTTTAAAATTGAAATAAACCGAGTTTTAGTAAAATTCAAGATTGAGTGTTAAAATATTATGACTTGTTGTGATTTTTTAAGACTCATTGTTATCTATTATGTTATAAATTAGTAGTTGGAGTGGGGTATCTCCATGCAAATACTATAAGTTCAAATTTAGTAAGTGTAAATCCTTTGCATATATTTGACCTTCCAAAGTTGGAGTCATCCATTGTCTCCACAAAAAAGTGACACTCAAGGTGTTTATATTTTAGTTGCACAAGGATGAAACAAGTGTACTATTCACATTGATTTTATAGTGGTCATTCCAAAATTGAAATATGTATATATATATATATATAAGTGATAGTTAATGTATGAATAACTCATAAT
Source organism: Larix kaempferi (assembly GCA_027924585.1). Classification (NCBI taxonomy): domain Eukaryota; kingdom Viridiplantae; phylum Streptophyta; class Pinopsida; order Pinales; family Pinaceae; genus Larix; species Larix kaempferi. The sequence goes on along the minus strand of BSBM01000229.1, from coordinate 16,495,936 downwards.
TGAGATAAGTAAATAAGACCACAGGTTATTATTATTATTATTTTCAAAATTACCAATACTTTTTAAGGTACTACACGACAGGGGCAAGATAAGTATATATAAGTTCTCGATCATTGCTCAATTATCTATGTACAACGTAAATTCTATAATAGCTTGAAGCTTTAGTAGTGCAAAATTTCTTTTGAGAAGGTATTTTTTGGGGTGTCTATAGTATTTTATTTAGTTGGAATTGGTATTTGATAATGTTTGGGAGATAAGTCAGAGAGTCATGGGAGACACAAGATTCTCGGCAACAATAGTTGAGAGAGGAAGGAACTGCCAAAGCTCTGTGCCAGCCAAGCGGCCTCACACTAAATATGAGTATGATTGTTCTCTATCTTGTGTTAATGTCAATTGTAGGCAATAAATCAGGCTTATTGAGAGTAGTGGTGATAGAGTAGGGGTTCGCTTATTGAGAGATCAAGCTCATGCTCCTTCTCTTGGTGATCATCGCTTACGGAGAGATCATGTTGATGATCCTTCCCCTTTTCTTGATGATAATCACTTATTGAGAAATCATGATCACTTGATCATAATTGCTTGATCACTTGATGATAATTTCTTATTGAGAGATCATGTAAATGCTTCTCCTCCTTTTCTTGATGATAATAGCTTATTGAGAGATCATGCTGATGTTCATCCTCCTTTTCTTGATGATAATCTGATGCACGAGCATCGGGGCCTAGGTGAAAGATTTGAAGTTGATCGACAGAAGAAGGTCGACTAGGGGGATTGTCAACAACCACTGGTACGAAGGAGATTGGCAGTCGAAGAAAGTAGTCAAGCAGGAAGTTATCAAAGTATGGTTGATGGTATTAAAGGATGACGTTGACAGGAACATAAGTCAAAGGAGTTGATATGTCGACAAGAGGTCGAACATCGACACTGACAAAAGCGGTAAAGGCAAAGCAAGGAGGATGGGGCGGACTGGAAGCCGTAGAGACTAAGTGAAGCCAAAAATTTAAGTCGAGGACTGACAAAGTACAATATGGTCAATATGTCAGGAGGACAGTGATAGGACCGACTACTGTATCAAAGTCAGAGAGGTGCAGGATTCAAGACAACAACCATTGAAGGTTGTTGAGGAATTTAATGGAAGTTAACAAGGTGGTTGAGACCAGACCATGTGTCACCACAAGAGGAGGTTGTGCAACACAGCCAGGGGAACTAACAAATGCAGGATTCGTCGGGTCAGAGGTAGAGAGGAGGATAGATAAGGACATATTGGGGAATGGAGTGAACCTCGGGAGAAGCAGCAGAGTAGAGTAGAAGATTGGTGTGGAGGCACAAAGGAAGGGATCAATCAATCTTTCTTTCGTTGTTAAGAGGATCGGAAGGATGAGAGGATCACACACAGAGAGAAACACACTAAGAGAACATAGTTTAACTTATGTATATTGTAACAGGCTAAGGCCGACATGTTTATTAGATTGCATGTAACTTTGTAATTCATTCAAGTAATAGAAGCCAACTTATTGGCATTTCCAATTCACATCTAGTCTTTGTGAGTGCATTTGTGTTTGTTGTGTGTTATTGTTAAGCAAGAGGGTCCAACCAGGCCAACCCTTGCACTAGGTGGTATCAGAGCAACAATATCCTAAGGATAGGAGAGATCCTGATATCATATTGCATATCCTCAAGTGGTATTGATCAGGTTGAGCCTGCGAGTGCGTGAACAAATCCAGTTGCGGTTGGGTAGAGTTGTGCGCGAGTGGTGAAAGTCCAGTTGTGATTCGACAAGAGGAGAACCATAGTTGAACGAATGGAAAAAAGAGGTGTAAATTTCCATGGTGTACGACGAAGAGCACAAGGCACATGAGTTACAGTTGATCGCGAAATGTTCGACGAGTGCATGTGAACAATGAGAAGTTTGACCAGTGAGTTCGCATCGATCAAAGAAATCTAGATACGTGGATGCATTCCCGATGCACTTGACCATAGTGACGAAGAATTCGAGGAAGTGGAAGCTCGGTAAGTAGTGGAAGAAGAACAATCAGATAAAATGATCAAGCTACTAACAGAGATGAGGGGTAGAACAAAGATGGATGTGCGTACCTACTCAGGAAGTCTGGATCCAGAATACTTGATAGACTGGTTCAAAGAGATAGAGAAATACTTCGACATAGAGCAAATAGATGATCCTAAAAGGGTTGAAATTGCATGTCTGAGGTTGAAGGGTCATGCCTCATTGTGGTGGGACAATGTACAGGCTGACATAGTCATGAAAGGAAAGGAGAAAATCAAGTCTTGGGACATAATGGTTTCCAAGCTGAAAGGGAAGTTCCTTCCTATCGACTATGTGATTTCCTTGTTTAGGAAGTTACAAAACTTTTGACAGAAAGAGATGGCCGTGAAGGAATACATGGAAGACTTCTATAGACTGTCGATAAGATCTGGTCAAACCGACAAATGAGAAGAAGCAGTCACAAGATATGTGAATGGCTTGGAATATTTTATACAAGACAAGTTGAGCCTGTCGAGGTTCATAGTTGTTGGAGAATCCTACCAGTTAGCTCTGAAGGAAGAAGAGAAACTGTTAAGGAGAACTGCATCGACTAGAGGGAGGATGACTGGTCGAGGTGCAAATACTATTTCCGCGAAGGGACAAAGTAGTGAATCCAGGACAGAAGCAGTCAAAGATGACCGACGTGCAGAAGGGGCAATGACCAGATGGAAATCATAGGGAAATCAACGGGAAGGTTGAGAGAACCGCGGTCGAGGTGCGTTTGGTCAAAGTGGTCCAGTAGAGAAGAAAGGAGCTGACATACCAGCTATAGTCTGTTATAAGTGTCGTGTAGTGGGTCACAAAGCCTATGAATGCTCGAAGAATCTACACGTGGCAGAGGAGTCGAAATCCAGACATCGACAAGATGACTATGGAGATGAGAAGACAGATTCGACATCCGATAATGGCAAAGATGGTAGAGGAAAAGGTCGAAACATGAAAGCGAGGAGAATGCTGTTCCAATACAACCAGTGCGAAGAAAAGGAGCCGGCACACTAAAGGCTATCTTTCGGACCAAAGTGGTGACCAACGAAAGGTATTGCAAGACCATTGTCGATGGTGGAAGTACATAGAATTTAGTGTCGATGGAGGTCATCAAAAAGTTGTGTTTGAGATGTCAGCAACGCTCATCCATATAAGATATCCCGGTTACAGAAAGGACATCATGTGAAGGTAACCAGACAGTGCCTGATTAAATTCAAAGTTGGGAAACTTGAAGACGGTGTACTGTGCGATGTAGTCCCAATGGACGCTTGTCGTCTATTGTTAGGGATGCCATGGAAATATGATTGGAAGATGATCTATGATGGTTGATACAACACAGTCACAGTGTGGAAAAATGGAACGCGGAGGAGGCTGAAGCCAAAGTAGGGGGATCGTGTCGACTGCAAGCAGGGCGAAAGAAACTATTGGTAGAAGCGAGTGATGATGTTCTCAGTAAAGGAATTCCTAGCAGAGGAAGAGAAACAATCGGGATGTTTCTCCATCATTCTAAAAGGACCATGTGTCGAAAGGTCGACGATGGAGAAATTTTCGGTTGAAGTCGAAGAAATGCTCAACGAGTGTAAGATCATAATAGTCGATGAGGCACAATTTACTCTAACAAATACTATTATTACATTCTCAGTTTACCCCCATAGAACATGTAGTATAAATCATTGTATAGAGACCCATTCAAATACAAGTGACTCGTATTAAGGTCACTTGGTGTCTATAAATAACATATGTATGTATGTGAAAAATTTTCCATAACATTGTTATTGAAGACAAAATCATGTATGCAAAAATGTAATCAAAGACAAAGTCATATAGACAAGTGCAGATCCATCTATTAATATGAAAAAATGATCCAATCATATACACTTTTTGGAAAAATGGAACATAGTTCCCAATGCCTATATATGTAATACCCCATTTTTCCCTTGATGTTTATTGGCTTCAATGTAAATACTTTGTATATACAGTATGTGTATTTTCCCTAGTGTTGAGCTCAAGGCCAAGGCCCCACTGGTGGATGTTTAAGGTTATTTGCTTAGGCAAGTATTTGGGCAGTGATTATTCATGGGCTGCTAAGCCATGAAGAAATGTAAATGATGTAATTATTGTTAATGAATAAAATAACCAAGAAGCTGGCTGAGGAGGAAACGAATGAGAGGGGGCCATGTGTATCCACTAGGGAGAGGTGAGGGGGTTTGGGATTGGTTTCCCATATGTCCACATGTTTGACTGAGAACCCGTTTGAACTCCCTACTCACATTAATGCAACTACAGTGGGTGGTTGAGAACCCTGATTGCTGAGGGCGCTGGAGTATTGAGCATGACTGCAATTTCATATGGAGTGAATGGCTCTGATTGCTTGTGGAGGATGGCACTCAATTTCCTGAGGGGACATACGGACATTCATTCATTCCTCACTCACTCACTCATGCACTCACGCACTTGCCATTTTTCACAAGCCATCGACTCTCATAGAGAATTCGTTCTGGTATTTCCTATGTGCACCAAACCAATCCAGAAGAGGGAAAATTGAGGTGATTCGTGCTTCCTTTGTGGGAGAAAAATTTTGAGAGCTTATAGCCGTAGCACCCAGTGCGCAAACCACAGTTACAGTGATGGAGTGGTCTTGATAGAAGATGTTGTAGAGTGGTATTGGCAGAGAGGCTGTGAGGAAACCCCAAGCCTGGTAATGAATTCAGTTGTTGAACTGTGGGAATGCGGTTGGGTTGCTTGATAAACCCAGTGAAGGTTATAGTCTCAATGAACTAGTGACTGGACCTTTCTATGCCCATACTGGAATAGCACCAGAAGGGAAGGACTGTGAGAGACTATAAAGCAGCAATAGGATCTTCCTTGTGTTGGATGTGGTAGGTATCGTGGGTGCTAGGTGGGTTGAGAGCGACTAGACCTTTCTATGCCCATCCTGGAATAGCACTAGAAGGGAAGATGCCATGAGGGACTGTGTAACAATTATGTAGGTATTCCTTGTGTTGTATGTGGTAGGTATTGTGGGTGCCCGGTCAACTGAGTGCTGAGATGCGTGCAACTCTATGGTTGATCTCACTGGCTTACCAACGCCTTCCTTGTTGTCCCTGAATGCTTGATAAACCAATGTAGGTTGGATTAGCATGGGTACGAGCCCTTGAATGCTTGATAAACCCAACTACAAACTGGTTTAGTATGAGAATGGAGCCTTGACTATGAGAGAATTTGCTAGCCCTCCTTAGTGAATACACTGCCCAGCTCGGGGGTGATCTCTTGGCTGAAATAGTATAGGATGGACAGAGATCTAAGGTTGGGTGGAACGTTGCTCTCACTTAGCCAGTTGCTTCAGAATTGAAAGATAAGTATTTATGTTATAGTAAATGATGGTGTTTCATTATTTTGTGATGAATGCTTGTGTATAATTATGGAATTGTGGAATGTATGTATATTAATGGGATTGACATGAAGTCATGTACAAGCCTGAGTAAAGGAACGAGTTTATGGTTATGTGTCTATCTTATATTGCATGATTTTAATGCCTTGTAATTCTTGCATATGATAGACGTGTTGATTAAATCTGTTCACTGTATTTTACATGTTATAATGAATGATAGTGTTTCATTGTTGGAGATGAATGTTATATATAACTAACCCTATGAAGGAGATGTATACTTACACCTGAGTCCTGGGGAGGGAAGGGATCCCTGGAAGTGGTTCCAAAAACCTCTGTGGGTCATATGGAAAGGAAGATGTTGGAAGGTAGAAGGTTGGAAGTGTCTAAGTGGAGATATGGATATAACTTCATAGAATAAAATGGGAAGGTTAGATACCTCACGTGATCAGGGGACTCTACCATTGGATAGATCTCTCCAAGAGATTTCCAATGGTATTCATTGCAAATATAAACATAAAAGGGGTTTTGATGTGATTTTATAAGTATACATATGATGCTAAATGCAATGTTATTGGCACAACCACGATTACAATATGACATTATTAGCATACTCATGAAATTCATATCATACATATTTTTTTATTCATTACTATGGCGATATGGAAATGATGAAGCATGTATTCATGTGATGCAGACATGATGCTATTTAAATACACATGACATAAACTAGGTCACTAATGAAATAGAATTTCATATACATCAACAATAATGACAAAAAATATGATAAAAATTTACTTTTAATGAAAAAAACATAAAACAAGAAAAACATGCAACACAAACATGATACAAAAGTGAAAATGTGTGACATAAAACATGAGAGAAATATAATTCAATACAATGCTAATACAATACAAATTTCAACTACCCCTTCCAAATTCATTATGAAATTAATTTCATAAAAAACACTGATTAATAGCTTTAATTATGACACTATGGCGATGCATTGTAGTAGTGGCACATTCCTTATTTTAGGCCCCTATCAACCGGTATACACACTCATAGTGATTCATGGAACAACATCTAGTATTTTCAATTTAATGTGTTAAACACCATTGGTTTTACATGTATTATTATTTTATTGTTTCATGATAAGTGATTTATCAAAATTGTAAATGTGTATATATTGATTTCAAAATATTTATATGTTATCATGAATGCATTTATGTTTGTAGATTTGGTATTTTTTTAACCATTAAAAGAAAGTGAGTACTAGGAAGAAGAATCATTAATGCATATTAGATGGATGAATCGTTAATGCATGATATTTAGAGATAATTTGTAACTTAGAATTCTGATGTGAGATTCCTTCCATACATAATGGAGCTTATTAATGAATGAAGTGTTTTGTGTGTTGAAATGTCTCACCTAAAAATGTTTTACAAAGCTCATTTTTACAACGTTCATGATTAACTGTTGAAATATAAAGTTCATGATTGAGTGTTGAAATATAAGGCTAATTGGATGTATCACTTAAAATATCATATCTTTGTTAGCTCACAAACAAATATTATTTATGTCAGATATTTATGTTATAATTATTATTATTATGAAGTCAATAACTATTGTTTAAAGATTTTTTTACAAGGTTCAATATTGACGGTTGAAATATCATGATATTTTATGATTTTTTAAGAGTGTTGTTAGCATTAATATTTATCCATTAGGTTATGATTTAGTTTTTGAAATGGGGCATATATGGATGCAAATACCATAATTTTAAATCTAGTAAGTGTAAATCCCTTGTGTGTGTAAGGGAAGGTGTTTGAACCCCCAAAGTTCCATTTATATCTTGTGCTATAAAGAGTGACTCTCATACACCAATTTCATATTTAGTTAAATAAAAACCTTAAGATTTTAATATTATTATTATTCTCAAATTTACCAATATTTTTTACATTTTAAAATTGAAATAAACCGAGTTTTAGTAAAATTCAAGATTGAGTGTTAAAATATTATGACTTATTGTGATTTTTTAAGACTCATTGTTATCTATTATGTTATAAATTAGTAGTTGGAGTGGGGTATCTCCATGCAAATACTATAAGTTCAAATTTAGTAAGAGTAAGTCCTTTGCATATATTTGACCTTCCAAAGTTGGAGTCACCCATTGTCTCCACAAAAAAGTGACACTCAAGGTGTTTATATTTTAGTTGCACAAGGATGAAACAAGTGTACTATTCACATTGATTTTATAGTGGTCATTCCAAAATTGAAATATGTATATATATATATATATATATATATATATATATAAGTGATAGTTAATGTATGAATAACTCATAATTGAGATAAGTAAATAAGACCACAGGTTATTATTATTATTATTTTCAAAATTACCAATACTTTTTAAGGTACTACACGACAGGGGCAAGATAAGTATATATAAGTTCTCGATCATTGCTCAATTATCTATGTACAACGTAAATTCTATAATAGCTTGAAGCTTTAGTAGTGCAAAATTTCTTTTGAGAAGGTTTTTTTGGCGTGTCTATAGTATTCTATTTAGTTGGAATTGGTATTTGATAATGTTTGAAAGATAAGTCCGAGAGTCATGGGAGACACAAGATTCTCGACAACAACAGTTGAGAGAGGAAGGAACTGCCAAATCTCTGTGCCAGCCAAGCAACCTCGCACTGAATATGAATATGATTGTTCTCTATCTTGTGTTAATGTCAATTGTAGACAATAAATCATGCTTACTGAGAGTAGTGGTGATAGAGTAGGGGTTCGCTTATTGAGAGATCAAGCTCATGCTCCTTTTCTTGGTGATCATTGCTTATGGAGAGATCATGTTGATGCTCCTTCCCCTTTTCTTGATGATAATCGCTTATTGAGAAATCATGCTCACTTGATCATAATCGCTTGATCACTTGATGATAATTTCTTATTGAGAGATCATGTAAATGCTTCTCCTCCTTTTCTTGATGATAATAGCTTATTGAGAGATCATGCTGATGTTCATCCTCCTTTTCTTGATGATAATCTGATGCATGAGCATCGGGGCCTAGGCGAAAGAGTCAAAGTTGATCGACAGAAGAAGGTTGACTAGGGGGATTGTCAATAACCACTGGTGCGAAGGATATTGGCAGTTGAAGCAAGTAGTCAAGCAGGAAGCTATCGAAGCATGGTCTACGGTAGTAAAGGACGACGTCGACAGGAACAGAAGTCGAAGGAGTTGATATGTCGACAAGAGGTCGAACATCGACACCGACAAAAGCGGTAAAGACCAAGCAAGGAGGATGGGGCGGACTGGAAGCCATAGATACTAAGTGAAGCCAAAAATTTAAGTCGAGGACTGACAAAGTACAATATGGTCAATATGTCAGGAGGACAGTGATAGGACCAACTACTGTATCAAAGTCAGAGAGGTGCAGGATTCAAGACAACAGCCATTGAAGGTTGTTGAGGAATTTAATGGAAGTTAACATGGTGGTTGAGACCAGACTAGGTGTCACCACAAGAGGAGGTTGTGCAACACAACCAGGGGAACTAACAATTGCAGTATCTGCCGAGTCAGAGGTAGAGAGGGGGATAGATAAGGACATATTGGGAAATGGAGTGAACCTCAGGAGAAGCAGCAAAGTAGAGTAGAAGATTGGTGTGGAGGCACAAAGGAAGGGATCAATCAATCTTTCTTTCATTGTTAAGAGGATTAGAAGGATGAGAGGATCACACACAGGGAGAAACACACTGAGAGAACATAGCTTAACTTATGTATATTGGAACAGGCTAAGGCCGACATGTTTATTAGATTACATGTAACTTTGTAATCCATTCAAGTAATAGAAGCCAACTTATTGGCATTTCCAGTTCACATCTATCTTTGTGAGTGCATCTGTGTTTTTTGTGTGTCATTGTTAAGCAAGAGGGTCCATCTAGGCCAACCCTTGCACCAGGTGGTATCAGAGCAACAATATCCTAAGGATAGGAGAGATCCTGATATCATATTGCATATCCTCAAGTGGTATTGATCAGGTTGAGCCTGCGAGTGCGTGAACAGATCCAGTTGCGGTTGAGTAGAGTTGTGCGTGAGTGGTGAAAGTCCAGTTGTGATTCGACGAGAGGAGAGACATAGTTGAACGAATGGCACAAATAGGTGTAAATGTCCATGGTGTAGGATGAAGAGCGCAAGGCACATGAGTTACAGTTGATCGTGAAATGTTCGACGAGTGCATGTGAACAATGAGAAGTTTGACCAGTGAGTTCGCATCAATCAAAGAAATCTAAATATGTGGATGCATTCCTGATGCACTTGACCATAGTGACGAAGAAGTCGAGGAAGTGGAAGCTCAGGAAGTAGTGGAAGAAGAACAATCATATAAAATGATCAAGCTACTAATAGAGATGAGGGGTAGAACAAAGATGGATGTGCGTACCTACTTAGGAAGTCTGGATCCAGAATACTTGATAGACTGGTTCAAAGAGATGGAGAAATACTTTGACATAGAGAAAATAGATGATCCTAAAAGGGTTAAAATTGCATGTCTGAGGTTGAAGGGTCATGCCTCATTATGGTGGGACAATGTACAGGCTGACATAGTCAAGAAAGGAAAGGAGAAAATCAAGTCTTGGGACAGAATGGTTTCCAAGTTGAAAGGGAAGTTCCTGCCTATTGACTATGTGATTTCCTTGTTTAGGAAGTTACAAAACTTTTGATAGAAAGAGATCTCCGTGAAGGAATACATGGAAGACTTCTACAGACTGTCGATAAGATCCGGTCAAACCGACGAATGAGAAGAAGCAGTCGCAAGATATGTGAATGGCTTGGAATATTTTATATAGGACAAGTTGAGCCTGTCAAGGTTCATAGTGGTTGGAGAATCATACCAATTAGCTCTGAAGGAAGACGAGAAACTGTTAAGGAGAACTGCATCAACTAGAGGGAGGATGACTGGTCGAGGTACAAATACTATTTCCACGAAGGGATACAGTAGTGAAACCAGGAGAGAAGCAGTCGAATATGACCGACGTGTAGAAGGGACAATGACTAGATGGAAATCATAGGGAAATCGATGGGAAGATTGAGAGAACTGCGGTCGGGGTGCATTTGGTCAAAGTGGTCCAGCAGAGAAGAAAGGAGCTGACATACTAGCTATAGTTTGTTATAAGTGTCACATAGTTGGACAAAAAGCCTGTGAATGCTCGGAGAATCTACACGTAGTAGAGGAGTCAAAATCCAGACATCAATGAGATGACTGACGAGAAGACAGATTCGACATCCGATAGTGGCGAAGATGGTAGAGGAAAAGGTCGAAACATGAAAGCGAGGAGAACGTTGTTCCAATAGAACCAGTGCGAAGAAAAGGAGCCGGCACACTAAAGGCTATCTTTCGGATCAAAGTGGTGACCAATGATAGGTATTGCAAGACCATTGTCGATGGTGGAAGTACATAGAATTTAGTGTCAATGGAGGTCATCAAAAATTTGCGTTTGAGATGTCAGCAACGCTCATCCATATAAGATATCCTAGTTACAGAAAGGACATCATGTGAAGGTAACCAAACAGTGCCTGATTAACTTTAAGGTTGGGAAACTTGAAGACGGTGTACTGTGCGATGTAGTCCCAATGGACGCTTGTCGTCTATTGTTAGGGAGGCCATGGAAATATGATCGGAAGATGATTTATGATGGTTGAGCCAAGACAGTCACAGTGTGGAAAAATAGAACGCGGAGGATGCTGAAGCCAAAGTAGGGGGATCGTGTCGACTGCAAGCAGGGCGAAAGAAACTATTGGTAGAAGCGAGTGATGATGTTCTCAGCAAAGGAATTCCTAGCAGAGGAAGAGAAACAATCGAGATGTTTCTCCATCATTCTAAAAGGACCATGTGTCGAAAGGTCGACGATGGAGAAATTTCCGGTCGAAGTCGAAGAAATGCTCAACAAGTGTAAGATCATAATAGTCGATGAGGCACAATTTACTCTAGCAAATACTATTATTACATTCTCAGTTTACCCCCATAGAACATGTAGTATAAATCATTGTATAGAGTCCCATTCAAATACAAGTGACTCCTATTAAGGTCACTTGGTGTCTAGAAATAACATATGTATGTATGTGAAAACTTTTCCATAACATTGTTATTGAAGACAAAATCATGTATGCAAAAATGTAATCAAAGACAAAGTCATATAGACAAGTGCAGATCCATCTATTAATATGAAAAAATGATCCAATCATGTACACTTTTTGGAAAAATGGAACATAGTTCCCAATGCCTATATATGTAATACCCCATTTTTTCCTTGATGTTTATTGGCTTCAATGTAAATACTGTGTATATACAGTATGTGTATTTTTCCTAGTGTCGAGCTCAAGGCCAAGGACCCACTAGTGGATGTTTAAGGTTATTTGCTTAGGCAAGTATTTGGGTAGTGATTATTCATGGGCTAGTAAGCCATGAAGAAATGTAAATGATGTAATTATTGTTAATGAATAAAATAACCAAGAAGCTGGCTGAGGAGGCAACGAATGAGAGGGGGCCATGTGTATCCACTAGGGAGAGGTGAGGGGGTTAGGGATTGGTTTCCCATATTTCTACATTTTTTACTAACAACCCATTTGAACTCCCTTCTCGCATTAATGCAACTGCAGTGGGTGGTTGAGAACCCTGATTGCTGAGGCCGCTAGAGTATTGAGCATGACTACGATTTCGTATGGAGTGAATGGATCTGATTGCTTGTGGAGAATGGCACTCAATTTCCTGAGGGGACATAAAGACATTCGTTCATTCCTCACTCACTCACTCGCGCACTCACACACTTGCCATTTTTCACAAACCATCGACTCTTGCAGAGAATTCGTTCCGGTATTTCCTATGTGCACCAAACCAATCCAGAAGAGGGACAACTGAGGTGATTCATACTTCCACTATGGGAGAAAAATCCTAAGAGCTTATAGCCATAGCACCCAGTGCGCAAACCCCAGTTACAGCGGTGGAGTGGTCTTGATAGAAGATGTTGTAGACTGGTATTGGCAGAGCGGCCGCAAGGAAACCCCAAGCCTGGTAATGAATTCAATTGTTGAACTGTGGGAACGGGGTTGGGTTGCTTGAAAAACCCAGTGAAGGCTATAGTCTCAATGAACTAGTGACTGGACCTTTCTATGCCCATCCTAGAATAGCACCGGAAGGGAAGGACTGTGAGAGACTGTAAAGCAGCAATAGGATCTTCCTTGTGTTGGATGTGGTAGGTATTGTGGGTGCCAGGTGGTTTGAGAGTGACTGGACCTTTCTATGCCCATCCTGGAATAGCACTAGAAGGGAAGATGCCATGAGGGACTGTGTAACAATGATGTAGGTATTCCTTGTGTTGGATGCGGTAGGTATTGTGGGTGCCTGATCAACTGAGTGCTGAGATGCGTGCAACTCTGTGGTTGAGATCACTGGCTTACCAATGCCTTCCTTGTTGTCCCTGAATGCTTGATAAACCACTGTAGGTTGGATTAGCATGGGTACGAGCCCTTGAATGCTTGATAAACCCAACTACAAACTGGTTTAGTATGAGAATGGAGCCTTGACTATGAGAGAATTTTTTTGCCCTCCTTAGTGAATACACTGCCCAGCTCGGGGGTGATCTCTTAGCTGAAATAGTATAGGATGGACAAAGATCTAAGGTTGGGTGGAACGTTGCTCTCACTGAGCCAGTTGCTTCATAATTGAAAGATAAGTATTTATGTTATAGTAAATGATGGTGTTTCATTATTTTGTGATGAATGCTTGTGTATAATTATGGAATTGCGGAATGTATGTATATTAATGGGATTGGCATGAAGTCATGTACAATCCTGAGTAAAGGAACGAGTTTATGGTTATATGTCTATCTTATATTGCATGATTTTAATGCCTTGTAATTCTTGCATATGATAGACGTGTTGAATAAATCTGTTCACTGTATTTTACATGTTATAATGAATGATAGTGTTTCATTGTTGGAGATGAATGTTATGTATAACTAACCCTATGAAGGAGATGTATACTTACACCTGAGTCCTGGAGAGGGAAGGGATCCCTAGAAGTGGTTCCAAAAACCTCTGTGGGTCATATGGAAAGGAAGATGTTGGAAGGTAGAAGGTTGGAAGTGTCTAAGTGGAGATATGAATAGAACTTCATAGAATAAAATGGGAAGGTTAGATACCTCACCTGATTAGGGGACTCTACCATTGGATAGATCTCTCCAAGAGATTTCCAACCGTACCAACCTTTCTCCATTTGGATGTTGGAGGAAGGAATTATGCCCGTTAGAATATTTGAGGAAGTTTCCCTTGTAGAGGCACGGTTTTGGATGCACGGTTCTACAAATGCGGGTTGCGGGTTGCGAGATTGTCAATTCCAAAATGATGTATTTGAGCTCCCGCAATTCCACATCCACAATTGTGGAATGCGGATTGCGGGATCAACTATTGTGGCTTGTGGTGTCATCAAATTTTAGGGTCATGCGTTTTGGGCTTCCGCAATTCTGCATCCACAATTGCGGGTTGCTGATTGCGGGATGCGGATTGTGGGACCCACTATTGCGAGTTGCGGGAGTGACCTCTTGCAGAAGTTGGAATTCCTCATTTCGACATCCGCAATTGCGGGATGCGTATTGCGGGATGAGGATTGAAGGATCCACTGTTGTTGAATGAAGGTTGTGGGTTTGCATCTGCGAGTTGTAGATTGTGGGTCCGAACGCTCCTGACTATGTGTATGGGCACTCAGTCGATGTTTTGGAGAAAAAAAATGGATCATGGTCTTCAGTGTCCAGGTAGGTCTTTGGGGACATGACAGAGTGTTATCATAGCTTCATTTGCAGCACTTGGAGCTGTTTGGGCCGGACCGTGCATGAATTTTTGGTCGAGAAATGCGCCCATGGCGTGATTTTTAATGAACTTATTTGATTGATTAATTGTTCGAATGGATAATTCCTGGTTCGAATGGGTGTGATAGATATTATTTTCATGCTTGTGATGTATAATAGAATGTATATGATATGCACAGAGATAACAACAGATGTAAGACAAATTGTATCATAGGGAAACGCACAGAACAATATAAGAATGGTTACTCTAAATGATGCGCAGGACCTGTTTGGGCCAGAAGATGATGTACTAGGTGAGAATGTGCAAGAAGCCCATACAAAAGCCGAGTCTGATGGAAGAAGAGAGAAAGTGACGCCCCCAAACTTGGTTGAGACTATGGTTAGCTTTAATGAATGGATGATGAAAGCGCAAGAAGAGAAAAATCAGCTCAATGCAGCCATTTTGCAGAGACTTACGGACTTGCAGCAAAGGATTAACAGTGGTTCTAACCTGAGCCAAGAAGGCCGAGAAGAAAAGAATGCATAAATTCAATCCAGGGGTTGTTCCATGAGAAGAACTCCAAGCCATAGAAGAGGTTCTGTGGGAAGAAGGCACAGGACACCTTCTCCTAAGTTTTCTTCTAGCAAGTCAGCCGATTCTGAGGATTTTGAAGGGAGCCCAAGACGCACTGCTAGTAAGAGTAAGGGCAGCAAGAAGCATCGAGGTATTCCATAGGGTGAATTTAGGAAGGAAAGGCCTCCCACTTTTGATGGTGAAAGTAAGGAAGATCAAGAAGCAGAGGCATGGTCTTGGAATAAATAAGTACTTCAGAATGCATGAATATTTAGAGAATGAAAAGGCTAATGTTGTTATCTACAACCTTAGTGGAAGATCTTCTATTTGGTGGGATCACCTCATGCAAGTGAAAGGAATCAGTGAAAGAAGAGTCAGCTGGGGTAGATTCCAAAGATACTTTCAGGAGAAGTACCTATCAAGTAGGTATTTTGATAGCAAAAGAAAAGAGTTCAATGAAATCATACTAAGACAGAACACTATGTACAAGCATGTTCATAAGTTTCTGGAGTTGCTAAGGTATGTGGACTACATCAAGGATGAAAGAGTGAAGATCCAAATCTTCCTTGGTAGTCTCCTGTAGAGCCACATAGATAGGATAGAGTTTGTAAATCCACCAAGCTTGGATGAAGCCATCAGGATGGAAGAGCATTCCTATGAGCAGAATAAAGGTAAAGCAGAGGCACAACCAGCGTGGAAAGGTAAACCCAAGGGAAGGTTTGATTAGAAGAAGGGTGAGTCCAAACCACCATTCAAGAATCAACATAGGGGATTTCGACAAGGCTAGCAAGCAAGAAGAGAATTCAAGCCAATGATAGCAGCCGATAGAGCGTTAAAAGGGCCACTTCAGTGTTGGGTTTGTGGGGAGAACAACGTCCTCAGAGATTTCCCAACTGCAAATAAGAACCCCAAGAGCTTGCACAATGTTAGAGGAGAAACTACAGTAGGGGACATGGCAAGAGAAACACCTAGAATGTATGTAACACTGGATGATCATCAAGCAAACCATCAGTCAGCAGTGGTGGAGGTTGCAAGTAAGATTGTTGAGTAGCCTGTTTCTGTTTTGATTGATCTAGGGTCTACCCATAGTTATGTATCTCTTAAGGTAGTTGAACTTTGTTCTCTTGGTAAGATAAGACATGAGAAGGATTGGCTAGTTCAATTGGCCACCGGCACCAAGAGAAAGGTAAGTGAAGTAGTGAAGGAGTGTCCTATAGAATCGAATGGACTCCTCACACATGCTGAATTAAATATCCTGCCATTGGGATCATATGATGCCCTAATTGGAATGGATTGGTTGGAAATGCATAGAGCCAAGGTGGACTTCTATGAGAAAGCATTGGAATTCCTTGATGATGAAGGCAAGCCAAGGTTGGTTAAAGGGATTCCAAAGCACGTTTCAGTGAGGCAGGTTTGAGCTCTATAATTAAGGAAGTTTTATAAAAAGGGTTGTCAATTATATGATGTGCATATATCCGATTCAGCAGAAGATAAGGGCCCCAGGGTAGAAGACTTCCAGATATTGCAAGAGTTTTAGGATGTGTTTCCAGATGAGGTTCCAGGATTGTCACCCAAGAGAGACATTGAATTTTCCATTAATCTTGTTCAAGGAGAAGCACCCATCTCCAAAGCTCCTTATAGAATGAGCACACCAGAATTGGTAGAGTTGAAGATGTAGCTGCAGGAGTTAATGGATAAAGAGTATGTCAGACCAAGTGTATCGCCGTGGGGTGCACCAGTTTTGCTTGTTAATAAGAAGGATGGAACATTGAGGCTTTGTATTGATTACAAGAAGCTCAATAAAGTGACAGTTAAGAACAAGTATCCCTTGCCAAGGATTGATGACTTGTTTGATCAAATGAAGGAAGCTAGAGTGTTTTCAAAGATTGACTTGAGGTATGGATACCATCAAGTAAGGATTAAGGAAGATGAGATTCATAAGATAGCCTTTAGAACTAGGTATGGTCATTATGAATTTACAGTGGTTCCATTTGGTCTTACCAATGCACCTGCTACGTTCATGTGCCTCATGAATAGTGTCTTCAGCAAGTATTTGGATAAGATTGTGATTGTGTTCCTGGATGACATTCTTGTGTATTCCAAGAATGAAGAAGAGCATGATGAGCATTTGAGGATGGTATTACAAGTCTTTATAGAGCACCAACTGTATGCTAAGTTGAGTAAATGTAACTTCTATCAAGAGAAGGTGCAGTATTTGGGTCATATTATATCAGCAGAAGGCATTGTAGTAGATATAGAGAAGATTGAGGCCATTATGGATTGGTCCACAACAAGGAATGCAGCAGATGTTAGATATTTTATGGGACTTGTTGGTTACTATAGAAGGTTCATTGAAGGATTCTCCAAGATAGCATATCCAATCACTTCATTGCAGAGGAAGAATATCAAGTTTGTATGGTCTGAAAGGTGTGAGAGAATCTTTCAGCAGTTAAAGGAGCTACTTACTAGTGCACCTGCTTTGAGGATTGCAGATCTGAGTAAGTATTTTGTGGTATGCACTGATGCTTGCATTGAGGGACTTGGTGGAGTGCTAATGCAAGAAGGTTCTGTAATTTGTTATGAGTCAAGAAATCTGAAAGAGTATGAAAGTAACTATGCCACCCATGACTTAGAGCTAGCAGCCATAAATCACACTCTCAAGAGATGGAGGCATTATCTTTTGGGAAGGAGATTTGAGCTCATAACTAATCATTTGAGTTTAAAGTACTTATTTGACCAGCTAAATCTGAATGCAAGGCAAACTAGATGGATGGAGTTTTGTTGTGAGTTCAATTTGGAGATCAAGCATGTCAAAGGTAAAGAGAATAAGGTTGTTGATGCACTCAACAGGAAATTCCATATTGTAGCAATAAGTAGATGTGAATCAGACTTGAAGGAAAGAATTTTATAGGCTCAAGATAGTGATGAAGTTTACCTTCAGGTCAAAGAGAAATTGCAGCAGAATGTTATAGAGGAGAGGTATGCCAGATATCAACTAGGTGAGGATAATGTTCTCCTTTATCAGAACACTCGACTGTACATTCCAAATAGTGCAGATCTGAAGAAGTTGGTGATGGATGAGATACATTAGAAGCCATACTCAGGGCACCCAGGATATTAGAAGACTATAATAGTAGCAAGAAAGCGGTACTTTTGGCATGGTATGAAGAAGGACATAGTTGAGTACTTTTCTAGATGTCAGAAGTGTCAAGAGGTCAAGGCAGAGCACCAACATCCAGCAGGATTGTTGCAGCCCTTACCCATCCCAGAGTGGAAGTGGGAAGTGATTTCTATGGATTTCATAATAGGATTGCCTATGACAGTGAAGAAGCATGATTCAATCATGGTTGTGGTGGATAAGCTATCAAAGGTAGCTCATTTCATTCTAGTCAAGTCCACCCACAAGGCTAATGACATTGCATATATCTTCATGAGGGAGATATTCAAATTGCATGGATTTCCCAAGGCAAAAATTTCAGATCGTGACATGAAGTTCACATCCAATTTTTGGAAAGGGTTGTTCCAAGAGTTGGGAGCTCAATTGAAGTTTAGTATAGCCTATCATCCTCAAACAGATGGTCAAACTGAGAGAGTGAATCAGATCCTTGAGGATATGTTAAGGATGTATGTGATGGATAAGCCATCTAGGTGGGAAGACTATTTACACCTAGTGGAATTTGCTTACAACAATGGGCATCAAGCATCATTGAAGATGAGTCCTTTTGAAGTGTTGTATGGCAAAGGATGCAGAACTCCAGTGAATTGGGACAGCCCAATGAACAGAGTAGTGTTTGGTCAGAAATGATTGAGGAGATGGAACATGATGTGGTTAAGATCGAGAAGAATTTGAAGGCAGCACAGGACAGGAAGAAGAGTTGTGCAGATCTGAAGAGAATGCATAAGGATTTTCAGATTGGGGATCATGTTTACTTGAGAGTGAAACCCAGGAAGAGTTCCATGAAATTGGGAAGTTGTGCCAAGTTGGCACCAAGATATTGTGGGCCATTTGAAGTCCTTGATAGGATATGGCCAGTTGCATATAGGATTGCATTGCCTGCTAACATGAAAGATCATAATGTTTTCCATGTATCTTGGCTTAGGAAATATGTACATGATCCTAATCATATCATTGATTGGCATGTGATACAGGTGGAACCAGAATGAGAGTCCCAGGTGGAGCCTACATGCATCCTCGACAGGAAGGTTACCTTGTTTTGGAACCGGGCCATAGGGTAGGTAAAGGTGCAATGGAGGCACCTTACTCCAGAAGAGGCCATGTGGGAGATGGAGGATGCCATGAAAGAGGCATTCCCATTTTTGTTCAGTTTTGAGAACACCGAGGACGGTGTCATTTTAAGGGAGAGGGAGTTGTAATACCCCATTTTTCTATTGATGTTTATTGGCTTCAATGTAAATACTGTGTATATACAGTATGTGTATTTTCCCTAGTGTGGAGCTCAAGGCCAATGCCCCACTGGTGGATGTTTAAGGTTATTTGCTTAGGCAAGTATTTGGACAGTAATTATTCATGGGCTACTAAGCCTTGAAGAAATATAAATGATGTAATTATTGTTAGTGAATAAAATAACCAAGAAGCTAGCTAAGGAGGCAACAAATGAGAAGGGGCCATGTGTATCCACTAGGGAGAGGTGAGGGGGTTTGGGATTGGTTTCCCATATTGCTACATGTCTGACTGAGAACCCATTTGAACTCCCTATTTACATTAATGCAACTGCAGTGGGTAGTTGTGAACCTTGATTGCTGAGGCTGCTGGAGTATGGAGCATGCCTGCGATTTCATATGCCATGGCATGGATCTAAACTCTTGTGGAGGATGACACTCAATCTCCTTAGGGGACATACAGACATTCATTCATTCCTCACTCACTCACTCATGCACTCACATACTTTCCATTTTTCACAATCCATCGACCCTTGCAGAGAATTCATTCTAGTATTTCCTATGTGCACCAAACCAATCCGGAAGAGGGAAACCTGAGGTGATCCGTGCTTCCTGTGTGGGAGAAAAAGACTGAGAGTTGATAGTCGTAGCACCTAGTGTGAAAACCCCAGTTACAGCGGCGGAGTGGTCTTGATATAAGATGTTGCAGAGTGGTATTGGCAGAGCGACCATGAGGAAACCCCAATCCTAGTAATGAATTCAGTTGTTGAATTGTGGGAAAGGGGTTGGGTTTCTTGATAAACCCAGTGAAGGCTATAGTCTCAATGAACTAGTGATTGGACCTTTCTATTCCCATCCTAGAATAGAACTGGAAGGGAAGGACCATGAGATAATATGTAGCAGTGATAGGATCTTCCTTGTGTTGGATGTGGTAGGTATTGTGGGTGCCAGGTCGGCTGAGAGTGACTAGACCTTTCTATGCCCATCCTGGAATAGCACTGGAGGGGAAGATGCCTTGAGGGACTGTGTAACAGTGATGTAGGTCTTTCCTTTTGTTGGATGTGGTAGGTATTGTGGGTGCCAGTTCAACTAAGTGTTGAGATGCCTAGAGCTTTGTGGTTGAGCTCACTAGCTTAGCAACGCCTTCCTTGTTGTACCTGAATGCTTGATAAACCCAACTACAGACTGGTTTAGTATGAGAATGGAGCCTTGACTGTGAGAGAACCTGTTAGCCCTCCTTAGTGGATACACTACCCAGCTCGGGGGTGATCTCTTAGCTAAAATAGTATAGGCTAGACATATATCTAAGGTTGGGTGGAACGTTTCTCTCGCTTAGGCAGTTTCCTTAGAATTGAAAGATAAGTATTTCTATTATAGTAAATGATGGTGTTTCATTGTTTTGTGATGAATGCTTGTGTATAATTATGGAACTGTGGAATGCATGTAAATGAATGGGAGTGACATGAAGTCATGTACAGGCCTGAGTAAAGGACTGATTTATGGTTATATGTCTATCTTATATTGCATGAGTTTAATGCCTTGTAATTCTTGCATATGATAGATGTGTTGATTAAATTTGTTCACTGTATTTTACATGTTATAATGAATGATAGTGTTTCATTGTTGGAGATGAATGTTATGTATAAATAACCCTGTGAAGGAGATGTATACTTACACCTAATTCCTGGGGAGGGAAGGGAGCCCTAGAAGTGGTTCCAGAAACCTCTGTGGGTGAGATGGAAAGGAAGATCTTGGCAGGTAGAAGGTTGGAAGTGTCTAAGTGGAGATATGGATAGAACTTCAGAGAAGAAAATGGGATGGTTAGATACCTCACCTGATCATGGGACTCTACCATTGGATAGAGCTCTCCAAAATATTTCCTACGATACCAACCATACCCCATTTGGATGCTGGAGGAAGGAGTTATGCCCCTTAGAAGATTTGAGGAAGTTGCCATTGCAGAGGCACGGTTCCGCATGCACGGTTCCGCAAATGCGGGTTGCAGGTTGCAAGATTGTCAAGTCCAAAATGATGTATTTGGGCTCCCACAATTCCGCATCCACAATTGTGGGATGCGTATTGTGGGATCAGTTGTTGTGGCTTGCGGGATCATCAAAGTTCAAGGTTATGTGTTTTGGGCTTCTGCAATTGTGGGTTGTGGATTGCGGGATGTTGTTGCGGGTTGTAGGTTGCGGAGTGACCTCTTGCGGAAGTTGGAATTCCTCATTTCCGCATCCGCAATGCTGATTGTAGATTGCGGGATCCACTGTTGCAGAATGAAGGTTGCGGGTTCGCATCTACAGGTTGCGGAATGCGGATCCGAACACTCATGACTATGTGTATGGGCACTCAGTTGATGTTTTGGAGAAAAAAAATGTATCATGGTCTCCAATGTCTAGGTAGGTCGGTGGGGACGTGACAATATAATGGCAACTCATGCCCTACACAAAATATGGCAACTTGTGCCCAAAATGCCACATCGTGGCTAGTGTACATAGGAGGGTCTCTCAATCCTCCTTCCCACCTCGGAGATCCCAGGTGCATCTCCAAAATCAATATTCCTCTTCTTCGAGTTAGAGGAAGCTGGTTCCTTTTGGCGACATGGACCACGTCCCCCCAAGCCCTGAAACGACAACAATAATATGCCAACTTTTCCTAGAAATTATACAAGTATAAAACATATTTTGAAAATAAAAATAGTTTTCAAATCTTAAATAACTCACCACAAGGGAGACTGTAAGTCGTGAGGGGGTTTCTCTCCTCCCTGCTCCAAGTCTCTCACCAATGCCACCCTGCAACATTTAGAACAATCAGATAAATGATGAAATTAGATACATATAGTAATTTTTCATTAAAATTGAACGAGATTTTCATAAACTATTAAATCTCATCGTGAACACAATCGGCTAGTCTTCAGGGTTGGCGGATGGAGCAGTCGGTTGGACAACCTGCTTCGATGCTAGGGTAAATGGTATAGGGGCAGATGTAGCCACATTGACAGTCAATACACCACTGGGGGGCACATTGGAAGAAGGAGAGGTGGAAGAATGAAGCGTGTACTGGCATGGGCGAAGTGGAGATGAATGTCTAGGGTGATAAACCTCAACTAGTTGTAATATGGATGGGGCCACCTTGGAAGGGAAAGTGAGGGTGGTGGGGGAATGGGGGGGGGGGGGGGGGGGCGAGGTCCGTATTGTGGTGGAGGGATGGGTGTTATATCATGGTTAGAGGGGGGAGGGTGGAAACATGGGAAACTGTAAGGGAGGTGGTGGAAAGGTTGGGATGGTGTGTGTTGATGTATTTGTAACTTCGGAAGATATTCTTCTATGTATTACACTTGTACTTTATTATATTCCTGATGGAGATGTATTACTCCTCCAATAAGAAGTGTCGTCATTTGTATTTGTAAGTGTCGCAAGTGTCGCAAGTATTATTGTAAGTGTCACAACTTATATTTGATGGGTTATTAGACAACCGGTGTGGGGTCGGCCCTGTATGAGTCATGTGGATGGGTTATTAGGCTTCCTTAGGAAGTCGGCCTTGTTAGGGTTAAAAGTAGGTTAAGTTGTGTATAAATAGAGAGTGAGTGTCTCTCATTCTATTCATTCACTCACTCATCCAACTTGCATAGTTGAGAGAGAGGAGTGTGCACAAGTGGAGGAGGAGTAGTTGTTGGAGTCATCTATCTTTTGGGGATTGATCTTTGTGATCTTTGTATTGGGGATTATTCTATCTCAGAGGAAGTTGCAGGGTTTTCACCTTCTTGGTTTTCCCCGAGGAAACTATGTGTCTCTTGTGTTTATGATTGTTATGTTATGCATGTTATTCTCTTAGTAGGATCCTAGATAATGTTATTATCGAAAAATTAACATGGTATTAGAGCGGTGCTAAGAAGAAGACACCATGTAGCTACGGAAGCTAGGGGTTCTTAATCTTTGGGTTTCTCTCCTTAGATCATCAAAGGTAGGATGCTAGGATGACTCTCCTTGCAAGGGTGCATCTTTCTGTTGAGACAGAATTCAATTCTGAGCACTTTCAGTTTTTGGCCCGTCACTGCTGCGGGAAAATAGGGTTTTGGAGAAAGTTGGAATTTTTGGAATCCAAGACCACGGATGGATGCTCCTCAAGAAAATCAAAGTTTAGAGACCAAGATTGAATTTTTTGGTTGGGCAGAACCATGGGCATCATCAAACCCTAGTTTGATATTTTGATCGGAAAGGTAGAAAATTAGGGTTTCTGCAAAAGTTGAAATTTTTGGAATTTGAGACCACGGCTAGATGCTCCTCAAAAAAATCAAAATTTAGAGCACAAGATCAAACTTTTTGGCTGGGAAGAACCCCAGGAATTATCAAACCCTAGTTCGAGATTTTGACCAGAAAACTGGAAATTGCAGATCCGAAAGCTTCAAAGGCAATTGTGAGGGGTCAAATTTTGTAGATTTCAAAATTGAAGTATACCAGCTTGATCAACTCAGCAAGGTGAATCTTTCCATCCATTCAGAATTTTGGAATTCAAAGTTTGAATTTTTAGGGTTTCTCTGACAAACCCTAATCTAGCTCTAGATCTAGTTTCACCAAATCAAGTGGTAAGACCTAAATATTTTATTTCCATTTGAGTTTCTCATTAAGATGCCTCACCACACCAAGCTTGAGTATAACATTGAAGTAGCTGACAACTTCCGAGCATGGAAGTATAGGATTGGGTTAATCCTAGAGGAGAATGATTTGGACACCTACATAAAAGAAGAGGTTCCAGTTCCAGAGGGAGATGAGGCTAAGCCCTTACATAAGAAGAACTTGGTCAAAGCCAATAGAATCACTGCTAATTCTATAAAATACCATCTCATACCCCATGTGTCTTCTCTAAAGACACCTAAGGAGATGTTTGACTCCTTGACCAAGTTGTTTGAAGGAAAGAATATAAATCGGAAGATGACTCTGCAGAATCAATTGAAAGGGGTAAAGTTCTAGAATGGAGAGACCATCCAATCCTACTTTACTAAGGTCTTTCAAATCAAAGAACAACTTGAAGCTGTGGATGAAGTAGTGGAGAATGGAGAAATTGTCATGACCACATTGAATGGCCTACCTAGGTCATGGGACTCCTTCATCCAAGGTATCTATGCAAGAAACAAGTTGATCTCCTTCAATATACCATGGGAGGAATGTTCACAAGAAGAAGCTAGGCTTGTGGCCCGAGAATAAAATATGGGAAATGAAGATCAAGCTCTCATAGCACACACCAAGAAAGGTAATCCCAAGAGGGAGCAATCTTTTCACAAGAGATATTCACACCACCATCATCAAAGAGATAAGAAATATCTGAGATGATTCACTTGTAATGAGAAGGGACACTTTGCCTCAGAATGTCCCAAGAACAAAAGGAAATCCAACAACAACAACAACAACAAGAGAAACAAGAAGAGATATCATGCTCATGCTGCTAAGGATGATGAACCTCCCAGGAAGAAGACTAAGGTAGAAAGTGAAGACTCTTCAAGTGACGATGAATATGTTCTAATCTCTGCTCTCACGGGTACTATTACACATGGGTGTAATGATTGGCTTATTAATAGTGGGGCTTCTAAACATATGGTGGGATTCAAAGAATCTCTTATGGACCTATCTGAACATGAGTCACCTCATAAGTTAAAACATGGGGATGACTATCAATACACTATAAAAGGAAGTGGTGAAGCCTCCTACAAGTTAGACTCTGGGAAGTCTTTAAAGATGCAAGATGTTATATATGTACCTGGACTCAAGAAAAATATTCTCTCCATATCATCTTTGGATGCAAAAGGGATGAGAGTTGCATTTGTGGATGGCCAAGTACTTATGTGGCCAAAAGGTAAGACCATAGATGATGCAGTAGTGATTGGAGAACAAGAGGGAGGATTGTACAAATTGAAGGGACAACCTAAACATGCCATGGTACATGAATCCATGGAACCAAGTCAACTTTGGCATATAAGGATTTCTCATGTGCACTATAGGGCACTACCAATTGCAAGCAAAGCAGTAGAAGGTCTTCCTGACATCCAGTCAAAGCATGAAGGTGTTTGAAAAGGATGTGCAAAAGGAAAGAACACAAAGAAGGCATTTCCAAGCAGTGAAAGCAATGCAAAAGGAATCTTGGAGATTGTCCACTCCAATGTATGCGGACCAATGTCATCCAGTTCTCTGAGTGGGTATGTGTATTATGTTTCTTTCATTGATTATTTCTCTAGGAAGACTCGGGTTTATTCCTTGAAGAACAAAGATGAAGTGTTTGATAAGTTCAAGGAATTCAAAGCCTTGATAGAAAATCAAACTGATAAGAAGATCAAGACATTTAGATCTGACAATGGTGGAGAATTCACTTCAGAAGACTTCAATAAGCTATGCAGTGATTCAGGGATTAAGAGGGAGTTGAACACTCCTTACAATCCACAACAGAATGGAGTTGCAAAAAGGAAGCAAAGATTGAGGGGGAGTCCACCCAACAAACAAACAAAGATAAGTATTTGAATTGTCATTTCTTGTATATCTGATTGTTTAAATAATATTGTTCAATGATGTATATACTTATGTTCCTAGACTTAGGTTATGCATATTAGAATAATTGCATTGATGAACAATATACTACTAATATGCATGTAATGGGTAAGTGGCCTATGGTACTGTACAACATTCCATTGCTACTTATCTAGAATGAAACCTCTTTGCTAACATGTTGGGAGTTGTGCACACTCTTAACAATGTTCTGGTAGAGATGGAAGGCATCTAGAAAGTTACCATATGAATACGGGATATGGATGAATGTTCTATTGAAGCATTGGATAAGATAATTGCATGATTGTATGACATATGTCTTATGTGTAAGACTTTGTTCTGAAAAATATGAGAAGTTTCTAATCATGCAATTGAATTTGACTTGTAGGAAAGATCGTGTACAATCACCTACAAAAGAAGGACTACAACAGTTGTTCCAACAATGAAGTTCAAGAAAACTATCTATTGAATATATTGAATAATCTGAAGTTCCCAGGATCCGGGATGCAGTAATGGAAGAATTCCATGATCGAGGAATACCAGTCGATCATGAAGAATGGTGTTTGGGATGTGGTTCCAAGACTAGAAGGTAAGTCTGTTGCGACTTCCAAGTGGATCTACAAGATCAAGCATGCTGCAGATGGCAGCATAGAGAAATACAAGGCAAGGTTTGTAGATCGTGGATTCTCCCAAAAGGAGGGGATAGATTATGAAGATACTTTTGCACCTGTAGCCATATACACTTCCATCAGAACAATACTTGCTCTGGCTATAGTGATGAAGTGGAAGATACACCAGATGGATGTCAAGACAACTTTCTTGAATGGTGTGGTCGAAGAGGAAGTGTATGTGGAGCAGTCACTCGGTTTTGAGACACATGACATGGAGTCATAATTGTACAGATTGGAGAAATCCTTGTATGGCTTGAAGCAAGTACCTAGGACATGGTATAGCAAGATAGAGAGCTTCCTGTCTAGTTTGGGCTTTACCAAGAGTAAAGAAAATTCCAACCTTTACTACAAGGTTGAGGAAGGAAATCCAGTGATACTCTTATTGTATGTGGATGACCTGTTTGTGACAGGTGAGGATAGATTGGTTTCCGACACGAAGAGGAAGCTTGCTTCCGAGTTCGAGATGAAGGACTTGGGAATGATGCATTACTTTCTAGGTATGGAGGTTTTGCAAAGTGCAGATGGAATATTCCTTGGACAAGGGAAGTATGCAGTAGAGATCCTAAAGAGGTTCAGGATGATGGACTGCAAGGCCATGGCCACACCTATGGCATCAAACCTAAAGCTATTGAGTGATGCTTCATCATATTCGGTTGATGCCACGATGTATCATCAGATGATTGGGTCCTTGATGTACCTGACAAACATAAGACCATATATTTGCTTTATGGTGAACACCTTGAGCCAATTTCTGACAAATAATAGACATGTTCACCTGATTGTTGTAAAGCATATTCTGAGGTACCTGAAGCGTACAATTGATTATGGGCTCAAGTATGATGCAAATCAAAAGTTTAACCTGGAGGGTTATGTTGATTCAGATTGGGTAGGCAGTGTTGCAGATAAGAAGAGCACTTCGGGGTGCTTCTTCAGTATGGAATCAGGTGTGATCTCTTGGTTTAGCAGGAAGAAATCCTGTGTAGCACTGAGTATAGCCCAAGCAAAGTATGTCGTAGCTTGTTCGGCTAGTTGTGAGGTAGTATGGATAAGGAAGCTACTAGCTGATTTATTTGATCTCCAGTTGGATGCTACCTATATCTATTGTGACAACCAGAGTTGTGTGAAGTTGTCAGAGAACCCGGTGTTCCATGACAGGTCGAAGCACATCGAGATCAAATATCACTATATCAGGGATATGGTGCAGAGAGGAGCAGTGAAGCTCCAGTATGTTGCAACACATGAGCAGATTTCAGATGTGTTGACCAAACCACTAGCCAGAGTGAAGTTTGAGTACTTCAGAGAGAGGCGTGGTGTTCTTCAGATATAGAATACTTCGAGGAGGAAGTGATGAGCGACATTTGCAGGAGCCATTCCAAGCATGGTGGTAGGAGGATCCTTCCCATGACTGTGGATGTAAGTATTGTGTGATGAACATCAGGACAATGCTCCAGATGATATGCATTAGGATGATGCTATGCATCAGGATGATCATGCGATGATGATATGCATCAGGACGATGCTATGACGATGATTAGGATGATCGTGCGATGATAATATGCATCAGGATGATGCTATGAAAATGATCAGGATGATCATGTGATGATGATGTGCATCAGGATCATGTACTATATGTTGACGATCAATATTATCATGAGCATCAGGATGATGCTCCATGCAAGGATGATCAGGTTGATCATGCGTATCAGGATGACACTCTGTGGCCTTGGACAAGTTGTGCGATAAGCATATAACCTTTCCCTAGGATATTTGTAGATACTCTTGCAAGGTTTTTCCTATGGCATATAATAGCTCCCTGAGAGATCTGGAAAATGCTCTTTCAAGGTTTTGCTTGGGAGGACATATAATCTTTCCTGGGAGATTTGCAGATACTCTTACGAGGTTTTACCTATGGGATATAATAGCTCCCTGGGAGATCTAGAAAATGCTCTTTCGAGGTTTTGTCCTTGGCATATAATATTTCCCGAGGAGATCCGATAGGTTGAGCAGTAAGCTCGTAATCAGTCCTGGGATTCTCTTTCGAGGTTTTTCCAGACCACATGTAATTAGTCCTAGAGATCTGATATGTTGTGCTAGACACGTAAAATTCTTGGGATGCTCTTTAGAGTTCTTGTCGATCATTATATGCACATAAACGTTCCTGGGACACTCTTTTAAGGCTTTGTGGTGCTCACATGTAATAGCTCCCTGGGAGATTCGATAGGTTGAGCAGTAAGCTCGTAATCAGTCCTGGGATGCTCTTTAGAGGTTTTGTTGATGCATGTAATCAGTACTGAGGATTCCACGGGATGGCCAACTCATAGAGATGATGAAGACCTACAGGAGGCTAGGCCTACATCCAGCATGAAAAAGGGTTGGCTCTGTAGAACTTCCTATGACGAGAAGAATTGAGAGATAGCCCAGTGATCGAGATGACGAGTACATCAGCAGTAACGATGATGCTCCATGATCCAATGACGATGATCTAGCTCCAAAATTGAAGACTTGTGCCGATATGTATTGATGACCTGTGTCAAGAGAATACCTTCCTAGTTAAGAGGAAGTGTTGATGTATTTTTAACTTTGGAAAATATCATTCTATGTATTACACTTGTACTTTATTATATTCTTGATGGAGATGTATTATTCCTCCAATAAGAAGTGTCATCATTTGTATTTGTAAGTGTCGCAAGCATTATTGTAAGTTTCACAACTTTATTTGATGGGTTATTAGACCACCAGTGTGGGGTCGGCCTTGTATGAGTCATGTGGATGGGTTATTAGGCTTCCTTAGGAAGATGACCCTGTTAGGGTTAAAGGCAGGTTAAGTTGTGTATAAATAGAGTGAACGTCTTTGATTCTATTCATTCACTCACTCATCCAACTCGCATAGTTGAGAGAGAGGAGTGCACACAAGTGGAGGAGGAGTAGCTGTTGGATTCATCTATCTTTTGGGGATTGATATTTGTGATCTTTGTTTTAGGGCTTATTCTATCTCTGAGTAAGTTGCGGGGTTTTTCACCTTCTTGGTTTTCCCCGAGGAAACTCTGTGTCTCTTGTGTTTATGATTGTTATTTTGTGCATGTTATTCTCTTAGTATGATCCTAGATAATGTTTGAATGAAATTACCGAAAAATTAACAGGGTGATGGAACAAAGGATATGAAACAAAAGGGGGAGCTAGATGGATGTGTGGTGTTGGATGGCAGGGGGGGATATATGGAAGGGGGTGGGGAGGGTTGCATGGAATGGGGCATGTATTCCAGGGGATACAAATGGCATATATGGTGGCCGAAAGGCCGGGGAGGGAGGGATAGTGGCACTGTCAGGCCGAGGTTCTTGCACCTGCATACACATTTATAAACTCATAGTTTAATATGGAAAAATATAAATATAGATAGACAAGTCAACATATTTGAAATTAAATTTATACTTTAATACACACGATACCTGCACATGTGGAGATCTGCTGATCCCCGGTGGGGATGGCTGGTCGCTGGAGCTTGCGGACACTACAATATTTAGATTGAATTTATAAAAATAGTAGTAACAATATTAAACACAATGACAATGAGATTGACAACGATAGTACTTAAACAACATGACTGCAATTACTTTAGATTCAAGTTAGATGATTACCATAGACCAACAATTACTTTCTTAATAGTGGTAAAAGTATAGTATCCAACAATATGGAGTAGATGATTACATAAGCTAATGATTACCTTTTTATGAGAGTTATGTTTGTTTGTCTTATAGGTTTACATTTGAATACAAATCTGATATGATTACACCAGCAATAGAAATATCACCTCAAATTTAGTTTTGGATTGAAGTAAGTGTGTTTGTGGTATGCATGAAGCTGATTAAAGTTGTAGGACAAGATTATGGTATGGATTTAGGCTTGATGGTATAGGGACAACTTAGATCTGATATACATTTGCACAAAGTGATATGGCTTGTTTAGGATGGAAGTGTGCCAAGTATACCAACTTGGTAGGGTAGGTAGACTTAGGAGATGAAATGACAAGGTGATTTAGGTGTAAGCAGAGAGTATTGTGGGTGAATTGGTGATTGATTTGATGATTGTAGTATCACTGTTAATACCTTGTAAGAGCAGTAATATAAATTGGATTAGAGCCCAAATATACTAAGTGAATTAACATTGTGATATGAGGAAACTAGGAGAGAGATGGAAAT
The DNA here is from genome assembly GCA_027924585.1 of Larix kaempferi. Taxonomy (NCBI): domain Eukaryota; kingdom Viridiplantae; phylum Streptophyta; class Pinopsida; order Pinales; family Pinaceae; genus Larix; species Larix kaempferi. Next base: position 16,465,306 of record BSBM01000229.1, on the reverse strand, counting down.
ATTTATTGGAGGTAGAATCCTGTGTTCTTATTTTGTTGGTTTTATCCTTGAGAAGTTTCCAAGGTATGTCTTGTTTAAACTATGAATGTGCCATTGTTATATTTTTGTTTTTCTTAAAAATATGGTAGAGTTAATTCTTTTTCTTAGGTTTATAAATAATTTCTTCTATTCAAAAACTAGGTTCCACCAACCTACAAATGACATCAATGACTCAAGAATCCACACTAAAACACACAATAATTAGAGATTTAAATCAATCGCCACAATAAAAACAACAGAGATAAGCACGTAGGGGAAATAAGTGAGGGGGGTATCTTCAACCACAAATTAAAACAAGAACTAGCCTTCACTTAGGGACTAGGAGCATAAATATACAATCAAGAGTTCTCGCCTTGTATCAAGGAAAGGTCATTTTGAAGAATTTAGAGATTATGAATGTTTTGATTTTTGGGGACTCTTCTCTCATCATTGGTCAAGTAAGAATGACAGATTTTGGAAATTTTTCTCCCATCTCTATAACCATTAGAGGTCTTAATGGTACAACTACAAAGTTTGAATTTATTGAATATTTTCATATTTTTTGTTCATGCGATACCAAATTTACATAAACCATGGTGAATGTGATGGTGAAATTGGAAAAAAGGAGTGTTATAACTCACTTAATTCCTTCATGAAATACATTAGCAATCACACTTAGTGGTATTTATGTGATAAATGGCAATGGATGTGGTCGAGGAAATAACTTGTAAGTCCTCCTCATTGAAGTAATCAATGCACACTTGAACTTGGATTATTCTGTAGTGGGATTTTTAATTTGGTTCAGATGGAAACTATTGGTGTGTGTAGGATATCTCTGACTATTAATGCCAAGAAAATTCATCATATGGTAAGTTGGGTTGAACCAAGTTTTGGTTTTGGGTTACTTCATAATTTGTAGTGTTGGTGGTGAATGTTGTTCGGTAGTGAAGAGGATGGGAATGCTTTTGTTTGGTTTGTTTATTTGTTAAGAATTGGACTATGACATGATTATTTTAATTGGCAATGTCGGTTTGTGGATGAAAACTTGAACTCTTTTTTTTTAGGAAATCCTCTTTCGGTTTATTATCTAGGTGATCTCAATGGAGACTTAGGCAATTTCTTTGCAATTTAGGTTATTTCTCCAAGCACCCTTTCTCTTGTACTTTATGTTGGTACCATGGAATAAAACAAACAACATGATGAGTGTTTTCATTGTGGATCTATAGAGCTTCACAACATCCTTAGGTGCTTATCACCAGATATGAACACCTTACAAGAGGTAATTTTCCATATTAATTAAAGTATATGTAGTCATCATGAAGACCAATTGGCTAGGATTTTGGATATGGAAAAGAGAATGGCAGCACATAGTGAAAGGTTAGAGAAGTGGGCTACAAATTTAGAAATGCCTCATAACATTGCACCCTCTAGTTTCCATAGGTTCAGTGAATGATATTCGTCCAAAAGACTTTGCAGTTCAACAGGATTTTGGTGATTATGAAGACATAGAATAAGCACAAGTAGCATCATAAATGAAAGAAGTTGAAAATGGAGAAGCAATGGATGCCTAAATTGAACATGAACACATGTCTAGTTTTCTTAGGTTTTCATGTTTTATAAGGTTTCATTTTTGTTTGCCTTGATTATATGAATTTATAGCTCTCAAAGAATTTAGACAATATGATAAACACAACTGTAAAATTTGATGATAATATGATAGACATGTTTTCTGAGAATTATTCATTTTGATTTTAGTTTTAAACGATGATAATAAAAAAATGGTTACTTAGTGCTAACTAATTTGTAATTACTGAACAAAAATTACTCATAAATGGATCTAATTATTCAAAGTAAAGAAGTTACCTGTGTGTATGGTGCCACAATCTCCTCTGTTGCTGCCATGGCTTGGTCTAGGTCGAAAGAACCAATGTCCTCCCACCTGGAGGTTGGAGACTCGGCATTGAATAAATATAGATTAAAACAAATAAAGTCAACAATGTGTAATTCAAATTTAAATATATTAAAAAATACGATATTGAATAGCATACAATAAATAATTGAACATTAAATAAAACAATAGCAAACTTGGTCCATGTAGTTCTCTATGGCATGCTACTGCATAGGACCATGGAAAGAATGACCACAGTGAGAACAACGATGTACCACTGTTCCAATCTAACTTGATGGACCTGCCTGGGTTCCACCTGTATGTGGTCTATCTCGGCCACCACCCATAGACCGTGCATTAGTGTGTATCTCATCATTGTCCTCTCGACTCTATGAAGATATAGCCACGAATGTGGTATGTCAAATAAAATGACGTGTGGCACGTCTAACAAAGTCATCAATCTCATCTAGGTCGCTACCAAACCTAGGTGGCTGAGGAGGGGGGTTTGGCTCTCGCCTGGAAGTAGGTGGTCCTCTGAGTGGGTTGCAGTAGGACCGAGGTTGATCTTGGGGAGATCTAAGACCAACAATCTGAAACTCAGTGATGTCAAAATAATTGACATGGTAGCCTAGCTCAAAATCAGCCCACAATTTCCTAAGAAAATACTATGGGACCTCCAAATTATTGCATAGGGGGATTTCAAACACCATAAACCATCTCTTTCTCCAGTTATCTCTCCATGGATGGTAATTACACCAGTCCATGCAAACCCATCTCTTCCTCACATCTGGAGGATGCATTCTCTTGGGATCTATGAATTCATTGTACAATTGTGCTTTCATGATGTTGAGGTCTTTAATTTGTTCTTTTGATATCTCGGTGGAATAGTGATCCCTCATTCGAACCCTATATTGGATTAGATTAGTGATCTCATAGTGGGAAATGTTGATAGATTCGATGATGTTTTGCAATGATGTATCCAGGGAAACCTGAGAGGGTTCCTTGGTGCTATTCAAATCATCGCTTAAGACCCTTAATTGGTTTAAATCTTGATGTAATTCATCCTCAGGGTTTTCAAATGGTTCATCATCAGGTTCACTGTCCATTCCAATGTTAATGTTATCGTCTAAAGGTTCGGTTTCATTGGTTTCCTCTGATGGTTGTGGTGTGTTTCTCATTTTGTTAAGTGTAATTTATCTCCAATGAAAATTTGTTGGTTTTTTAATTGATTTATTTTTTTTAATTTAAAATTGTAATGAAAAAAAGGAATGGTTGAGCACCTACCTGGAGGCAGTAGCAGCAACGGAGTGGAGGTTGAGTTTGATGTTGAGTGGGCGGTCGTTGGGTGCTCCAACACGCGCCCGCGGGGCTCCTATTTCTTCATTTCTCACTCGCGGGTTTGTTATTGTGATAACAAACCCGCGGATTTTTTTTTTATTATAAAAAAACACTGATGCGTGCACCCATTAATAACGCGTGTGCGCCTAGTTTTTCGTACACGTTAATAATGTGTGCGTGCACCTATTTTCAACGTTAACTCACAAACGTGGACGATCAACATTGCCAAAGCAGAGGTGCGTACGTTTGTTTATAGGCGCATGCGCATCTTTATTTTTTTCTGCTCACGCACTTCCATTGCAATCTTTTTGGGTACGAGCTTCGTACGAATACCCTTTATTAATTTATTTGATTACATTCATAAGTGTTTATATTTTAAAATTTATAGATATTTATATTTTAAAATTTGAAGTGTAGTAAGTATGTTTATTTTAGATTGTAGAAAATAAAACAAGTATATTAAAAAAAACTAATAACAACCGGTGAGACAAATTAATTATATTCATAATAATACTTTATACAAAATAATCATATTAAGCGAATCATAAATTTACGTAAATTCTTAGCATAGTACAAGTAACTTTTCTCGATTTTTGTTTTTTATATGCTTTATCGATATCTTATCGATTTGAATCTTTACTTATATTCGATAATATCATTTTTTAAATAGCTAGCCAACTATGTAGTTGTAATAGCTATAACTAAATCTTGAAAGTTGTCATAAATCATAGTTACGAGTAAATATTGGAAGTTGTAAGTTGATATAAGCGTTTATTTTCTCAATTGTGGCCATTTATAAATGTTGGACCTCTTAATAACATAGATATTAAGAGATTTTAAAAGTAATTTTATTTTTAATAGGACATTTAAAAAAAAACTTTTGTAGAAGGGTTTTTTATCTGGATGTTGTAACTCGATGTTGTAACTCAATGTTATGTAACAAATGAAAATATTAAATAAATATATATATAATAAAATATTTTGAGGTGATTAAAATAATTTATACCTCAAGAAAAACTAGAATGTTTTGGAGGTTTAATAGATCTCGGTTTAAAATGAATCTATACTGGTGATATATTTGGAGGTTTAATAGATCTCGTTTTAAAATGAATCTATACTGGTGATACTGTAAGAAAAAGTATTTAATAACTTTCTATGTAACTACTAATGTCAGCCATTCCAATTATCACCTCCATCAAACCTAGATTGCAGACTTGTCAAACATCTGGAATTTCAATCACACTTAGATAGTGGCTGATTTAGCGTGCCTCTTTAAAATATACAAAGGTGAGATAGCCTTACAAGAATTGCGATTTTTGGAAGACTAGTCGCTCGTTTGGATGGCAGCAACAAATCTTATATATCGTGGCTTCTCATAGAGATGTAGATTGGATTGTGTCCAGTGTTCTTCTGCATGTTGTTGTGTCGATCCTGAGAAGAGCCCATGGTAGCGCTCCTTCCATTCACTGTACACTAAAAACAAAGTATGAATGCCTCAAAACATCTCATAAACTATGTACTGTATGTTGCTTGCACATTTGTGGTGATGTTAATCGCATTTTATTAAATGGATCAAGCAAACCATCGTCCATTGGTTGTAGCTTGGCTGGATGGGAGGAAAGATTGTTTCCCTCCTCACCCAAGTTCAATTCTTGTAAGTGACATGATGCTCTTGTTGAGCCCCATTGTAATGATTGTATTTCAAGCTTTCCTTGATTCCTTCGGAATAGCAGGAAGGTGATTTTTCCGCTGAAAAAGGATCAAGCAAACCGTGCCTGGATTATCTAGCAGAGAGTTGTTCATGACATCCTACCTCATTTTTATAAAGCCATGGTTGCTCCTCCATAAGTGTATGGACTTTTTTAAGATCCATATTGTTGTTCATAATGGTTTTATTTTTTTGACCTTTATATATGTTCTCCAATTATTAAATTTTGGACCATTCATATATATTCATAAAGTCTTGTACTTATGACTATGTACAACCTTGTCTTGCAATCTTTTGACCTAACCACTTTAGAGTATGTCTTGCTTGGTGGCTTTGCATCATCAGAACCTTCAGCTAACACCTCCATGTGTTTATGATTATCTATAACATCCATTACTATTATCTATGTCTATCTATGTCCACCTAAGGGCGATCAGAATGAAGGCCCTATAGGTTTTTTTCTTTTCTCACATTATGAGAGTTTATTTTGTACTTAGTAAGTCTTGTTTTATTTACACCTTTTGTTCGTCTTAAAGGGGAAGGGGGTTTTTAGTGCATATAGATAATTGTTAAAATTACATATAAATTAATATTCCTCTACCATGTTAATATCTCTTATCTACCAAGTTATATACCAATAAATTATAAGTTAAGTCTCTTCTAAATTTGTATAAATAATTAAGTTTTTAATACATTATTTATATTTTCTATTATTTATATATGAAAATTAAATTATTCTTTACAATTTAAGATAAACTTAAACTTTTACAATATTAACATCTAACTCTTCAAATTAGTTAAAACCCATACTAGATTTTATAATCTCTTTGCCCATGAATAGGATGAGGTTCAAATAACCATTTTAGATTTTATTATCTCTTTGCCACTTAATAGGATGAGGTTCAAATAACCATTTTAAAATTTATATTGATTATTTGCTATTATCATTAAGATTTTATTAGTATATCATAGAGACTTTAGATATTACAACTAACACAAAATCCTTAGAATCTCATAACAATATCTCCTCTTTTCATCATTTCCTCAACTTGTTAGTTACTATGGCGGATATTGTTTCGAGATATAGCTAGCCATGATCTTTTGCAATTATGTTTATTTAATTTATTTTAGTGAGTTGTGTTTTCTTTAATGTATCATGTTGAAATAGTTTCGAAACTAAATGACTATGAATTTTGTATACCTGTGTTGATTTTAATGTAATATATGATTTATTGATTTCACAAATTATAACCTTGTAATTTTTGGATTGAAAAAATTATATTATTATTAGTGAAAAAAATAATAAGTTTTTTTATAAATTGAAATAAATTATTTCATAAAAATAAAGATAATGGAAAAATAATTATACACAAAAATGCACATGCTTCTTCGGAAACCTTGACTGCACGTGGAGTTGCGTTTACAAGGTAATGCACTGGCTTCTCCGGAAACCATTACGACGCGTGCAGTTAATAAAATTAAATTTTCACAATATAATACTATAACGAAGAACGATATAAAACCCCCCGAATTAATAATTTAGGGTTTTTAAAGTTTGTTTCAAGTGAAGTGTTCTCACTATTGATTTTCATAATATAAAATATATTTTTAATGTATTTTATTAATTAATTTTTTTAATGATTTTGTTTATTACATAATTACTTTATTGTTGTATATTTAATATATTACCTTACATTGAGTTAGACTCATATTTTAATAGTCACATTTAGTTAAATAATAAATGAATTTTTTATTTATATATAAATTTGTTATAATTTTATTTTTATTTATATAGATATGTAGATATGTTTTGAATTAAATGTAAAATGGCATTTATTATATTATATGAAATAATGTTTTATGTATGAAATTAATAATTTTTAAATTATAATTAGATAAAAATTAGATGATTTATTTATTTTTATTTGTTATAAAAAGAATTGTATATTTATATTGATAGGTGTTTATATCTTAGAATTTGGGGTGGACTATTATTTATGCTTTTCTTAGATTGAAGGAGGATAGGACAAGTGTACTTTTGAGATTGATTTCATGGTCCTTGTTCAAAATTCAAAATAAACAACCTATTTAACTAAAAAGGTAACACGTGGTTGCAGCATAGACAACATGGTTGCAGAACAAGTAACATATATATACCAATCAAATTCAATCTCAAACTCAACAACCATATGAGATCCTAAATCATAGGGATTTAATGATAGATTGGAGATTTGATTGGGATGGCATAAGAGGTGGGAAAAACTATAACTAAGAGTGCACTGAGATTGAGATAGCATCGGATGCCATGTTGGGCATAGAGGAACTAGTTGAGTGTTCTCTCTTTTCATAAGTCTATCTTGCTTGAGGAAGAGAGTGTGGCTAGGAGGTGATTGCTTGTATTCCAGTGCATGGTGGTGATCCAGCTCGGAGATGGAGCTGAGCAAACATCGAGTTTCTCTCTCCTATAATTGGGAGGAGCTGATTCTCCAAAAACATCATTTCCATTGTATTTCTTATCCAGTAACTGTACTGATGTTTATAGGTTGTTATTTATTAATGAGAAAAATATTGTTTCATTTTTACTTTTGGAGAGTCATGGCGCTGTATGCCAAGTATATTTTTTTGATATATCTAAATAACTCTGATTCATTTCGGCTCACAAAAAAAAGCGTTTTCTGTTGTTTTCTTCTCCCCTTGTGTGCACAGAAGCCACGATCATATTATACTGTGTTCTGTTGTTTTCTTCTCCCCTTATGTGCACGGAAGCCACGATCATATTACACTGTGTTATGCGCATTATATGGTAGAGGAAACGTTATTATTGAGGCCATAAACCGTATTTTTATTTATAAAATTTAAAAGTTGGTGTCTTCAGGTTATGATTCTATTTTTTATCTTAGAAATATTCAAAATATATTCAATATGGATTGGTGTTTTTAATTTTATTTTTGGAAACCCTATTGGAAGCGATCGACCTATGTAAATCACGTGGTCTGAAACTCTCGATCTATGTAAATCTTATGGTTTAAAGACTGTTTAGAAAAAAACAATTTCTGTGTAAACTTATTGATTGGAAACTCTGGTTAGAAGCGATCGATCTATATAAAAAAACTGGTAGTATGAAATTCTGCTAGAAAATAGTCGAATTATGCATAGATTTATATTAATTCTAGCTCTATCAAGCACGGAAGTGGATCAAATTCTTTGGGGTGGAAACATTTTCTCAAGTTTAGAACTCTAAAAAGGGTTTAGACCTCAAGGGATTTGATCATTCTCAACATTTGATAGAGCCAAAGTTAAGATGGATCTATACTAGTAAAATAAACCATTTAAAATTAACTTCATTGTTCATTAAAATGCACTCCCCTTCATACTCTATGTACTCTCAAGTAAATGTTTTGCCTTGAGAGTAAAGTGCATTTAGTACTAATCATGGTATCATAGTCAATTTATATTAATAATAACAATTATAATCCTTCATTCTAGTAGTTTCATGCCACTTCCATAGAACCTCTCTTATCATCATCCATGACCAAAGTGTCTCCACAAACGTACACACTAATTTTATGTGTATGTTTTTCAATTCTAATTCCAAGTTATGTATAATGTATTTTACTCCAAGAATTTTATGTGCTTATCTTGATGTCATATCACTGCAATACATTTATACACCATATGTCTTCTAACAAAAATGGATTGGAAGATGATACTAAGCAAAAGAGAAGAGAAAATAGAAGGAAAACTCAAGAATAATAAAAATATTAAAATAAGTCGATGAATGTGAGATCTATGTTAGTTGTAGTGTAATACCTCAATTTTCCATTTTTTTGATGTAATAAGGATAGGTAATATCCAAGTTTGATTAGGAAAGTGAAAAACAATAGCAGTTCAAGGTTTATTTTTGTTTATTTTAGTATACAAAAGTTATGCTTACTTTGAGGGATAATTTTAAGGACCCATTCTTATTTAAAAGTGTATAAACCTTGAGGAATCTTACCAATTCTTAAAATGTCAACTATAAAATATTTGGAGATATTTTTCTAAAATTATTTCAATTCCTAAGGATTTTATATAGTTTATATAATAATTTGGCGATTTTTAGAGTGAAACAAGTTTACTCCATCAAAATTTGGCCAAATTGGGCTTCAAAAAATGCAAATTGGCGAATCGTTTTTTGGGAAAAAAATAAGGAAAAATAGCCCATCCACTAAATTTTCGCCCCTAAAATTATCCTTACAAGTGAAGTTACTTTATAATAATAAATCAGCAGAAAAATATGCAAAACGAAATTCCACTGAAAAAAAAGAAGAAAACTTACAGGAAAATTAATGAAAACAAATATTAGACTAAAGTAATAAATTAACTAAACCTAAACCTTAACTAATTGTAGCTGACTCCAAGAAAGAGAATGATAAAAACACAAAAGAAAAGGAAGTCCATTTTGGTTAAGGGGAGGAGAAAAGAGAAATATCTTTATGTTTTATTCGTTGGGGGGTGAATGTTTGAACAAATGGTTATTTTAGGTCCAGTATTTGGTACTAAGAGGTAATTGAAAATACAGTGCCTTGTGTGTTGAGAGGTATTTGAAGTATCGACTATGTGTAGTAGGTGTGTAGATAGAATAACTGATTGTTTGAATTCTGTATAAAAATAAAGACTCAGTAAAACAGAGTTAAGGGTTTCAAAAAGGGGTTGTTGGAATCTCATCTTAGCTCGAGGGTGAATTTGCAAAAGGAAAAGGGAAGGCTTTCCTGCATTCTACGAATGGGGCATCTGTTGCAAATTTAGTTATTATCAAACTTCTTGACTTACTTTATAGATATATCAAATAAATACTTTTGATCATCCTACAGTTTTTATATACAGTTTTATTACCAAGAAAACATTTTACAGTATTTCTTCTAAGTTTTTTTTATTAATGAAAGAGAAATGATTATTACAAATAAGATCTTAAAGTTTTTTATGTCTTAAGATTCTTATATTCTGGAATTATTTTTTAAGATTTGAGTTTATATGATATGATAATAGTTACATAATTGATTTACAAGGAAGAAATATCAAAAAAGGAAAGTTTGTATTGGATAAAATCAAAAAATTATATAACAAACTGTATGTTATTTTTCTAAAATGATTCCCGAGGGAGCTCAAGTAGATAAACAAATAATATGTTTAGTGAAATTGATTAAGAAGGTTAGGCCGTAGGTAGCCTCAAAACCTGACAAGATTGACACCTCGCAGGAGTTTTTAATAAGACATATATGGATAATAAACCGTTTCTTTAACATTATTTATCATTAATGATTAAAGTTTAAGAAAGAAGATAAATAGTACATATTTATTTTAATATTTATATTCATATTTATTAAGAATTAATATAAATAATTAATAAAGTGTTTGGAGGAACCCACTATTCATAATGAAAAGTAATGAAAAGTAGACGTTTCGAATCTTAATATACCTTTGTTTGAGAGAACTAGGAACCTAAGAATGTCGGCCACAACCCTAACCCCCTAAGTGTAGATTATTTATTTAATTGTTTATGGATTTTTAATTTTATTCAAATTTAATTTAATTATTTAATTAATTAATCATTTAATTGGGACTATAAACATATTCGATGTTTTGTTTAATTTATTTGTATTTAGATTTTGAATTTTCTTAAATTAAATAATTTTTTTTTAATTTATTCGATTAAAACTATATAATAAATATTTACAGTTGAATAGTTCCTATTCGATTTAGGTTAGGTTTTGAATATTTAATTTTTATTAATGTTTTTGGAATATTACAATAATTCATTTTATTAGTTGAAAAATAATTAATTAAAGTTGATTAATAAACTAATAAATTTTAATTTTAATTATTTAACTTAGTTGAATAAGATAATTCTTAATTATTTATGATGATTAATTTATTTTATTTAGTTGAATAAAACTTTTATCATCATCTATTATATAATATCATATATTATATTGTATTATATGTAGTCTGTTTGAACTAAATAGTGGTTATATTCTAATTTTTTATCTTTTTTATTTTTATTTTATTATATTATTAATTATAAGGAAATTATGAGATATTATTGAAAACTGTATTATTATGACACTTAATCTTTTTTTTATGAGGGGAAGCGAGATATTGATAAGCTCAAGGCCGCTGTCTCTATTAAGGTTATTAGGATGCTGGGCTATTTCTATGGGTTCTCTAATTTTACGTTTGAAGTAGTGGTTTTCCTTTGCCAGAATTTATGTGTTTTCTAGGCATATGTGGTGTTTTGTGTTGATGGAGTGCTCAGCTAATGCTGAGGTGCGGGCTCTCATGACGGATGTCTGCCTCATGTTCTTTAATTTTAACTTGGAATGAGCACCCTGTCTCACCAATGTAGCAATATCCACAAGAACAAGAAGCCTTATAAACTCCTTGGCATTGAAGTTGGTCTATGGGATCTTTGACAAATCTAATTCTACTTCTTATGGTGATGGTTGGTTTAAATGAGGTAGAAATATTCTTTTTCTTTAGGACTCTTTTAATCTTGTCCGTGACTCCTTCGATGTAAGGGAGGTAGGATTTTAGTGTTTCCGGTTGATTATGAGGTATAGGTGTGTGTTCTACCTTAACTATAGCCCTTCTAATGTCTCTTCTCTAATAACCAATGTTTTGAAAGACCTTGGAAAGGTGGTCTTTTTCTTGTTCAACATGTTCTTTGTCAGATATTCTTATAGACCTGATTGCTAAAGTGTTGATTACACCTAGTTTTTGAGAGGGGGGATGTGTTGGAATGATTTAAGTCTTCCTACAATTTATTTATTTACATGTGATACATTAATTAATCATTTAGTGGTTAATTCCATGTAATAAATTAGGAAATTGCCATTGTGTAGACCACAAGGCAACATGGGAGGATAAGAATACTTCCAAGGTGTGCTCTACAAGTCATCTAGGCCACTTGGGCGCTTTCCTAACTTATTTTAGACCACAATTAGAAGGAAGGGCACATTTCTGAGTTTTAGAGCTTTTTTACTGCTTTTTCCCTATCGGGGAAAAGCTAGTTTACCTAGGAAACTGTTTTTTACACCAAAAACTTTCCTTAATGTTTTTTCCAACCAAAATTCATATTTGGAATTTTTTTTTATTTATATTTCATCTTCAGCTCACTAATTTAGCAATTCGTGAGCTTTTGGGCTGATTTAGAAAGTCAACTTGCCACCTAGGGGGGATGGGAATATTTAGCAAGTCTGATTAAGTGGAGATTCTTTTGGCATCTTCAGTCATTCGAATTATTGATATAAATTTATTTAATAGTAGCCTATTACATTCATATGTTGGCTGATGTAATTCTATTCATGAGAAGTAATACAAAAATCTACTCTTGTGCATAATTTTTGTGTTTTTTTTACTAGTTGTGTGAGATTTTTTATATGAGAGAGTGTAATTTCTTGATCAGTTCTTGGATGTGATCTGATTTTCACAAGGTATCAAATCCATCAAGCTATTCCTTTCATCTATTGATTGTCTTACAGGATCCAACAGTCTCAGGAAGGGCACATTGATCAATTCACCGAGTGAATTCTATTCTCTGCAGGGTGCATTTTGGAATCCAGAAGTGTTCTAAAATTAGTCCATAAGTTTATATCAGTTGTAGCAATGGATCATACACAACAGGTCATCCTCACTGCTTTAAATTACTTTGATTGGAAAGAACAGATGGAGATTCTACTGAGGAGCAAAGGGCTCTACAGGGTGACCATGGCAACAGAAGCTGAGCCAACCTTAGTAGTGGAGAAATCTAAATTGCATAATCGAAGGGATCAAGCCTATGGGTTGTTATGTCTCACTACATCCAGAGAACTCTTATTTCATCTTGATGGCCTCACTTCACCCAATGAAGTATGGCTGAAACTTCAAGAACTGTTCGGTAAAACCGATGAATTGAGAGGCCACCAATTGGATAATGAGCTAGTCTCTTTGAGTCCGCAAAATTTTGATAATCTACAAGATTTCTTCTCCAAATTCAAGTCTCTTGTATTGCAGCTAAAGCAATGTGGAATAGACAAGAAAGATGAGCAATTAGTTTTGGCCATTCTCTCCAAGCTTGGCCCCAACTATTCAATCTTTGTTTCCACCTTCCATTCCACCCAGAAAGCAATTAAAAATTGGAAGAGCCCGTCACTTTCAAAATTCATGGTGTCATTAACACAAGAACAAGACAAGATGGTCTTAATGGGAGCCATTAAAAATACATCCAGAGACCATTGTCTAAATGTTGGAGACTCAAAGAATTCGAAATGCAAGAAGGAAGGGAACTTCAAGAAGCCCACCGGTGAGCGGAAAGACAAGCAAAATTTTAATGGAGAGTCATCAAACTTCAAGAAGAGTCCGAACAAAAAGAATGAGAGGACAAAAGTGCAATTATTGCAGCAAGGGATTTCAGGTCCTGAAAGCTCTTGCATGAAGAATACCATTGACTAATTAACTCAACTATTGGAGAAAGCCAATATCCCTCTCCCAGAGAGTGCAAGGAGGAAGGATGGGGGATCAAATTCCGATGACAAAGAGGGAGTTCATGCATTGATGTCCAGCACTTCCCAATCTTCATCATTCATCATTGATTCCGGTGCTTCAAAACACATGGTGTCTGCAAGTAAGTATTTTACTTCACTTGACTCTTTCAGTGGTCCGAACATTGTATTGGGAGACAATTCTGAAACTTCTAGCAAACGAAAAGGTAGCATAGATCTCGAGTTTGGGTCATTTAATAATGTTTTATATGTCCCTGGACTTGCTGCAAACCTACCATCAGTATATCAAATGACCCATACAGGGCTACCCAAGAGAGTAACCTTTACCCCCAATGATGTTGAAATAGCAGAAATTTCAATAGGAAAAATTATTGCATTTGGTATAGCTGATCATTGTTCTAGAATTTTGTTAGGAACCCGTCTCAACCCTTCTCTTTACTATGTTAGTATATTGTTGTTGGACGCATATGATTTGTAATTCATCCCGTAGTATTTGTTGATCCATAGTTTATATTAGCCCATAGTATTGACCGACAGTATTGGACGCATATGCTTTGTAAGTCATCCCGTAGTATTATATGTCCCATGGTTTTGACTCATAGTATTGGGCATAGACTTAGTATATAAGTGTGTGTTGAGGTCATTGAAGGCATTGTGAAGTTAATTGTATTGAGCTTGCTCAAAGGAGGTTTCCCCCTCGAAGTGGCCTGTGATCAATATAAAAGTGATTGTGAGTTCTGTTATTTCTGATATCTCGTGTATTTGTATTAATTAATTATTGTAGGTTCTTCACATCTGGTATCAAAGCACTTTCTTGGGCTCGTTGGGTGGAATTTCTGCCAAAATTGTTATTCGCATCTATTGCAAGTTTGTATCTGGGAATAACCCCTATCCTCTTAACTGTGGGAAGTACTTGGGCATAATCCCTAAAACTCATTGTGAGGAGTACCACAAGAACCCCAAAGTAGTTGGCCCATTGAGAGGACCTGCTAGCGAAAAGGGCAACAACCCCTACCTGATTGACTAGTTCCCACCTGTGAGGTAAACCAAGAGTTGTCATTTGTGGCAATGCGGTTATCAATTTTACCAGAGTCGTGGAGTGAGGGGTACTTCCCCAATACGCAAGCCATCAGACAGCATTGGTGGCTGAGTGAATCCCCTGAACCGATAGGAAGCCGCACATACCTGGGGTCCATATCTATTTTTAGCTGAACTATTGTCGATCACTTCCGCTCCAGATCCAGTCATTTCAGATCTATTCTGAAAGTCGTTCCAGATCCAGTCACCATTTCAGATCCAGCTATTTTCAATCCCTTCCGCGCTGTTGCAGATCCATCTGTTGCGAATCCCTTCCGCGCCACTGTTGCCGATCCATTTCTGGAAAAAAAAAAAAAAAAAATCGGCCATATCTCCCTTGTCTCAACTATGTTTTCCTTGAAACTTCATTGACATCCCTACAATCCCATTCTGCATATTTCATTCCTGAAGACCCTATCCCAAATTCCACTTCCCAAGACCAGAAATCCCACATTTGTCTATTTTTAGGGTTTTCCATAACTCCTTCAATTTTCACCCAAACGCCTTCAAATTTTGCCACCGTGTTCCTTTCCTAATTCTGCTTCTTTGCCCCTCTCTACCAAATTTTCTCATTCTTTAACCCCGCTTCTAAAATCCCCATTTTTTGCTTCCATGTCCATCAGAAAGTGTCCAAAACCTAGTCAAACCCCAATTACCCATCCGATTTTTTCCCAAATCGAAATCTTCCTTTACTAAATAAGATTTTGTTTGTGTTTTTCTATCCATTTCCGAAAAGAAAAAAAAAGAAAAAAAAAAACTCTTGGTTTTGGTTGTCACCTGTGCAAGAGAAAAAACCATGGAGGAAGCACTTGCATCCATCCAAACCAAACTCCAAGATCTGGATGAAAAATTTCTCAGCCTCCATCTTCAGCATTCAGCCATGAACAATAACTAACAGCCAGAATCTTTTGCAACCACCGGGTTCTCTTCTTCCAGCAATTTTTGTGGGCTGAAGCTTGATTTTGCTCGCTTCAATGGTACTGGTCCGACTGGATGGATATAATGCGCAGAACAATATTTCAGTCTGCATAATACTTTTGATGTCTAGAAAGTTCCACTTGCATTCTTTCATTTGGAACAGGAAGCCCTTCAATGGTACTGTTGGTACATCAAAGCTCATCCCGAGCCAAACTGGACATATTTTTGCCAACTCCTTTTGCCACGATTTGGTCCTAGTGCTTTTGATGACTTCATAGGAGCACTCACTAATCTTCACCAAACTGGCACAGTGAGAGAGTATCAGACAGAATTTGAGAAACTCGCCAATCACACAGAAGGATTGTCTAATGAATTTTACAGGAGTTGTTTTAACAGTGGTCTTAAGGATGAAATCCGGTCAGAGGTTAAAATGTTTTGTCCCAACATAATGATGGAAGTCCTAGGTTTGGCTAAGTTGGAAGAAGACAAGCTTGCAGCCCAACAATGCTCCAAACCCACTTTTGTTCCCTTCTAAAATATGGGTTCTCAATGACCTCCCGTCTCGCTAGCTCCTCGACCAACTCCTATCAAGCATTTGTCTGAAACTGAGATGTAGGCACGCTGAGAAAAAGGGCTTTGTTATAATTGTGATGAGAAATTCACTCGGGGACATAGATGTATTCAACAAAATCTCTATCTCTTGGATGTGGATTATCTGCCTACCTCTGAACTTGGTGAAGAAGCTCCAGATACAGTAGATGATCAGGTCGACATTCAGCACCCGCTTATTGACACCCCATCTCAGGACGACCCACCCGCGATCTCTCAATGCTGTAACCAGCGTCACAACCCCACAAACAATGAAGGTCAGGGGATACTTCAAGAAGTTCCCTCTTACCATATTCATTGATTCTGGTAGCACTCATAACTTCATTGACCCTTGGATTGACAAAGAGGTTGATTGTTTTGTCCATCCTTGCTCCAACTTTGAAGTCATGGTTGCCAATGGGGGCACCTTACCTTGCAAGGGGAAGTGTCACAATGTGCATATCTCTATGGAATATTATAACCTATGCTCTGACATGTTTGCCTTATCCTTAGGTGGATGTGATGTGGTTTTGGGCATTCAATGGTTACGCACACTTGGCCCCATCTTATGGCATTTTGTGGAACTTTTGATGCAGTTTTCAGTAAATGGGGCACAACGAAAATTAATGGGCTTACAACCAGGGTCTCTCCGCATCATCAGTTCACATCACCTGGAAAAAATCCTTAAGAAGAATTCACATGGTTTCATCACTCAGCTCCATTCAATTCAGATGCACCCATCAACGATCTCCACTACTTCCTTGGATAGATATGCAGGTGTCTTTTCTGAACCAATGAGCTTGTCGCCTTCAAGAGACCTTTCTGGTAAGAATTTAGTCGCATCTACCTCTCAGCAGGAAATGATGGCTATTTTGAATGCAGTACAAAAGTGGTAGCCATACCTATTAGGGAATTATTTCTGCATCAAGACTGATCTCCAAAGTCTGGAAAATTTTCTGGAACAATGGGTCTCCTCCCCAACACACCTGAAATGGGTTATCCAACTCATGAGTTATCCCTATGCGATCACTTACAAGAAGGGTAAGGACAATATGGTGGCAGATGCTCCTTCTCGCACAATTGATGACCCAGTTTCTCTTACAGCTCTTTCTCTACTTGTTCCAAATTGGTTGCAATATGTTCAACAGGGCTATCTCTTCTATGAACTCCATGCTTCTTCATCAGCAGGGCACTCTGGGTTCTTCAAAATGCATGACCGGGAACAATGTAACTTCTTTTGGAAAGGACTGAAAATGACAATTCAATAGATGGTGACTGACTGTGATACTTTCCAGGTCAACAAGGGTGAAACGACACTCCTTTCGGGATTGCTCAAACCCTTACCCATCCCTACACAGCTTTAGCCAACTATTTCTATGGATTTCCTAGAAGCGCTCTGGTGGTACAATACCACATCTCAAAGGACACCATATGAAGCAGTCTATGGATAGACATTGCCAGTTCTTCTTCCATACACCCTTAGCAACTCCCTAGTTCAGGAAATTGACTCGGTTCTTCGAAACCGCGATCAAATTCTTCTCATTCTACAGGACAATCTTCACATGGCCAGAATTCGACTGAAACAATAAGCCGATCAACACCATTCTAAGCGCACTTTCCATGTAGATGATAGGGTTCTTCTTCGTCTACAACCTTCCAAGCAATCCTCCCTGACACTCCAAAGGCGTCAGTGGCTCGAAATGCAACCCGAGGATGCTACCGAGGAACCACTCCTTCAGATTCTACAGCAATTTCCCCAACCAAATCTTTGAGGACAAATCTTTTTGGCTCAAAGGCTTGGGCTAGGATTCTGATTGAGAAGAGGAGGGCTATGCAGCCCCAAAGCCAACCATGTTTGTTTGTTGGATATTTAGAGGACTCCAAAGCTTATAAGCTGCTGAACATGACCACTCATAAAGCATTCATCGAAAGAAGTGTGTAGTTTGATGAAGAGCCCTCGCAGAGCACATAAATTGGAGATTCATCTTCACCACCAACTGAAGAAGTAAGTGATGTTCTTGATATTTTTGATTCTGATATTTCTAATTCTGATATTTCTGATGATGAGGATCAATTTATTACAGATACTAACTCACCTACAAGGCCTAAGTGGGCTGCAAAAAATTTGCAGGCAACAGGTGAACTAGTAGGCAACCCTCAGGACCAAAGAAGGACTAGATCACAGTTTGAGACTTCTCTCAATGTGAATGATCCTTATCTTTCTGAGAAATGCTATATGATGATAGATTCTGATCCAAAAACATATGAGGATGCCTCACATGATCCTAGATGGCAGATTTCTATGGATGAGAAGTTTCAGTCATTACAGAATAATGAAACTTGGGAGCTAGTCAAGCTCCCTGTAGGCAGAAAGTTGGTAAGACGCAAATGGATTTATAAGACTAAATGTGCAGCGGATGGTACATCCATTAAGTACAAAGCAAGGCTGGTAGCAAAGAGGTATTCTCAGGTCCAAGGAATTGATTATAATGAAACATTTGCACTGGTAGATCAGAAAGACTCCATTAGACTAGTTTTGGCGGGTGGCAGCTTCTAAGCGGTGGGAAGTACATCACATGGATGTGAAAATTGCTTTCCTCCATGGGGAGCTTGAAGAATAAATATATATGCAGCAGCCACAGGGGTACACATCAGATCCAAACCTTGTTTGCAGGTTGAAAAAATCTTTGTATGGACTCAAGCAAGCCCCCAGGGCTTGGTATGCAAAGATGGATAGTTTTTTTCTATCACAATCCTATGTTCGGTGTAAATCTGACCCAAATGTCTATATGAAGTTTGTTGATGGTTTTATTATGTTAATAGTGTTTTATGTTGATGATTTGCTAATCATAGGTGATAGCACTAAACAAATAGCATCAGTAAAGACCGCAATGCACCAAGCATTCTCCATGAGTGACTTGGGAATTCTTAAGCAATTTTTGGGGTTTGAGATTTCTCAAACAAAAGAAGGAACCAAGGTATGTCAGTCAAAGTATGCTTCTGATCTGTTAAATAAGTTTAAGATGGCTGATTGAAAGCCTTCTAAGACTCCATTCCTTTCTGGAGTTAGAATGGAAGAAGCAGAATCTACACCGCTTTTTGACAGTACTCTATATAGACAGTTGATTGGCAGCTTGCTCTACTTGACACACACTTGACCAGATCTTGCATATACTATGAGTGTGGCATCTAGATATATGGAGCAGCCACATGAGTTACATTGGAGGGATGCAAAAAGAATCCTTCATTATGTGCAGGGCACAAAGAGTGATGGGATTCACTATGTGGCAGATTCGAGCTTACATCTCTTGGGTTTCACATATTCGGATTGGGATGGTGATAGCCTTGACAGGAAATCCACATCAGGATTTGTATTCATGCTAGGAGGTGGCCCTATTTGCTAGTCCAGCAAGAAACATAATTGTCAAGCACTCTATATGCAGATAAATTACTACCAAACACACAGAGCATATGAAATTTATTGTCAACCCGAGAAAGTCTTTTTATTTCAAAGGATAAGTGCACAATATATGCTTAAACACAAAACCATTAGAAGTGAATATTTTTATCTTCTATCATCCATGTTCATCCCAAGAATCTATGCAATCCCAATTGCCTTCTAACTGCTATACTACAATTCTTTTCTATTATGCATCAATAAGAAATGGTATCAGATCTAATCAACAATTGCAAAAAGGAAATCTCATTCGCATTCTAAAACAATCACTCGTCTGATCTAATCAATCTGGGAATCATAAAGCATAAACTAAACATTACTCTAGAATTTCAAATGAAAAAGATTGAAGCAACTGTTCTAAGAAATTGAATTGCAGAATGGAAATCAATCAACACATAACAGGAAAGTTAAATTGTAAGAGCTCCTGGGATCACGTCTCAGCTGTAAGATGAACACGGCAGTGTGAACAGAAATTGAAATGCATAAAGAAACCCTGACTCAGTCGATTGTTATTCTACACCATTCACCAATCTCACAAAAATGTAATCTTTTACTGAGAAACCCACACAATAAATATTGTTGCTGTGTACAAAGGAAAGAACAAAGCATCACACAAAAAGAAAGATAAAATCCTATTTTAACTCAGCAATCTCTATGGAAGACTGGCCCAGTCTTCACACAGAGACGCTGGTTGAACAACACACTCTTTAGCTCAGAAGTAACCCCTTATATTAACAGAAGAATGAGTACATAGTTTTGCTCGGCTGCTAATACAAAATGAATTAATTGTTTGCTGTTCAACCCCTGAGTCGAGGCAACTCACCCTATTTATACATACAAATCATAACATCTAATCCCATAATTGGGCAGCCATGAAGATCTCTGATCTTCAGGCGCCCTAAATAATCTAGTTGTTACAATGCGTGGCAGAACAGAAATATCCAAATATGAGAGAGTTATTAATTGTCCCAAGAGTGGCGGTCCTTCCAGCTCACATCTAGACTCGAGCAGCAACATACTTAAGATAGCAAATTCTGTTACAGCTGCCCTGTCACGATTGTGCCTTGATTGATGATTCGAGCCCCAAGGAACCTTC
The DNA here is from genome assembly GCA_027924585.1 of Larix kaempferi. NCBI lineage: Eukaryota > Viridiplantae > Streptophyta > Pinopsida > Pinales > Pinaceae > Larix > Larix kaempferi. The sequence continues at coordinate 16,444,699 of BSBM01000229.1, read as the reverse complement.
TACAAGGAACGAACATCCCTTTCTTTATGACTTGTTCAGCCCCGATCTTCCTGCAATCCATTTGTCTCAACTACCTTCATAAATCGCAACATGTTAGCACAATTTGAGAGATGCACAGCTTTAATTATCACAAACATAAGCATTAATAAAATAAAACAATGATCAGCCATACCTTGGTAATTTGGGGGATAAGGTAAGGACAATAGGTTTGATTGCCATGATAAATAGTGTAGGACAGGGGCAGGAAAGATGAATAATGATGACTAAAAAGGGCCAATTCTGGGCTCAACATCTCCCCCCAACTACCCTGTTGCATGTCCTCATGCAACAACCTGCATCTGAATCGTGAACTAAGCTCTATCCAGAAGAGAGGAAGGAATGTAGGAAACTCAGGCATCTTATCTATCTTTTGAAAGGCTTCTGTGAGTGACCCAGCATCTTCCAACCTCACTGTTTCCCTTCCACTGCTTCTTGCTGATATCTGGGAATGCACTTGGTGTAGTGGGAATCTTCCTGCAGTCTCATTATGCTATGCCTGGGGGAGTTGAAAAGAAATCCTCAATCTGAATCCAACTCATTGACATCTTTAGGAGGTGGAAGCACTGGTTCTTGTGGGACAGTGTCTTCCAGCGCATCTAATTTTAACAGGAGAGTTGCTGGTTCTTGTGTAACAGCAACATCCTTTAAACCTTCTTCAGCAGCTACCTTTATTGATTTTGGAGACACTGGTTCTTGTGTAACAGCGTCTTCTTTGTCCTTCTACTGCTGAGATAGGATCTCCTTCTCATCGTGCAACCCTTCCTCCAAGATTTCGGTGTCACCTGAGAATGGTGTCTGTACCTGTTCATCTTCACTCCACTGTATATCAGGAATGATATCCACTCCCGGGTTATCTTCCAACTGCAATTCAGGAGTTCTTGTTGCAGCTTCCAAGGGTGTTGGTTCTTGTGTAGCAACATCCTGGCTTACCTCTTCATCCTTCTTTTGCTGCAACTCTTCTCCTATGAGTTCTGTGTCATGGGAATCCTCTGGGGTTACAACCCAGAGTTCATCATTAAACTCCAGAATCTCCTCTGTTCCAGGTTCTTCCCCCATCTGTTTGGCAGATTGGACAAGTATATTCAGGTTTGCTGGTTCTTGTGTTGCAGCTTCCTGTTCCAATTTATCACTGTCCTTCCTTTGTATCTCTTCTTCTAAAATTTATGTGTCCCGGGAGCATTCTGGGGTTTCATCATATTCCTTTATAAGCTCCAGCGCATCCTTCATTCCAAGTTCTTCTCCAATCTGCTCTATAATCTCTGTATTGTGGAAACATTCTGGGGTTACCATACATTCCTTATTAATCTCCAGGGCATCCTCCATCCCATGTTCTTCTTCTACTTGTTCCATAATTTTTTCATCATGGGAAGTGGCAGCTGCAGCAAGGATGTTTAAAAGTGCTGGTTCTTGTGTGACAGCACCTTCTTTTTCCACTGCTTTCCCTACTGTGGCTACATGCTGTTGTGCTGAATAAGTGCTAAGTAGAATTTTATGGCCTGCTTCCTCAAAGATTTCTCCACAGGTGGGGCAGAGTATTCGCTCATCCTTTTCTCCAGCTCCAACAGAAACTGATTCCTCCACTTGGTCTGCAGCCTCTATTAGTGTGTACATTTTTCTTTCACCCTGCTTTCTGCAGGTTTCCTTCCAAGTTTCCAGCTCCCTTCTAAGTGCTTTGAGGTCCTCTTTCAGCATTGCATTCTCATACAAAAGTCCTTCAATTCCAGGTTCTTCCTCCACTGGCCTTTGTGGAGCATCCATCGGTCTTGGTGTAAGGATTGGGGGCTCAACCTGTATCTCTGGGGTTGCCCATATTTTCCTAGCTGCCTCTTCTACTGTGGTAGATCGAGTTTGTTTCCTTCTGATAGGTGTTGTTAGATCAAATTCACTGGTGGCTCTCTTTCTCTTTTGTGGCGTTTTCTTTTGTGATTTTTCCTTTTGTGGTGTTCCCTCCTGTGGAGATGGGATATAGGGAGGCAAAACTGAGGTCAAAGGAATATTTCTTTGACCCTCATGTTGTTCTTCTTCAATCACAGCTCCTCCTCCTACCCACTCAGGTGAAGACTCAATTGTAACCAGCTCAATGTCTTCTCCCATTTCCCTAGCTCCGTCATCTTCAGGTTCCATTGTCGCAGCATTTGATGCTGCTCCAATTTCACCTTCTGCTGTCGGAGCTGTCTTGTTATCTAGGTTTTCCACGAAGGTTTCACCTACATTGTCACCTAATGGATCTGTTTGTGCTTCCCCTTGCTCTTCTTCAAATGCAGTGTCATCCCCCACTGGTTCTGCTTGTGCTAAGGATTCATCTACCCCGAATGGCTCTGACTGTGCCCCTGGTTGTTCTTCCTCTGTGGTTTTACCCACCCTGGATGGTCCTGCCTGTGCCCCCGATTGCTGTTCTTCTCCCATTTCATCCCTCCCCCCAACTTCACTGGAGGAACTCCGGTCCTCCTGTTGTGGTGGAACCTGTAATTGCTGTAATGGGATGACCCTCAAGGGAACAGGTTGCTGTGGTCGGGTTATAAATTGTTCCCAAGTTATATTATGTTGGGCAAGGGTTCTTACAATAATTAACTTGATAAGGCCATGGTGGGTGAGAGAGGACAGTGGGTGCTTCGCAGACTGAACAAATGTTGCCATATGACGCAAGTCGTGCAATAAATAAAATGGAATGTTCAACAAAATGCCATGGCGGAGATGAGAAAGCAAAGGAAGTTCAGAGTTATACACAGTTTGGTATCTACCTTCGCAGGTAATGTATTTCTTGAGGAAGACAGCAACCTGGTCCCATGGCCGCGGCAGTGAGTTCAGTGCAATCCCTCTCCTGGATGCTTCAACTTGCTCCCGTGGAAGTAAAAATTGTTCTCGTGCAACCGTTGCAGGGACTCGACGGTTAAACCAAGGTTTTCCCACCATCGGGATGGCTGTGACCTCGGATATAATGACCTCAAAGACGTCTATACACATCCCCCACACCATGGAGTGAGTTTTGGTAAGATTCAAGGCAAATTGCAGGGCTGCGTCCCGATCGAATCCGTCCAATCGCTCAAAGAACTCGACCCAGCCAGCAGCTTGAAAAATGGCAAGAACTTGCGGATTCCGTCTGAGTTCCTGGGTATTGAAAGGTTCATGGCGAACTGGAATGCCCATGGTCCTGGCTGCAAACTGAAACTGCTATTCCACAGATTACCGGATCCCAGAATGGAAGTTCCATCACAGAGGATGCATGAATCGCTAAGCGGAGACGTTGAGAGAATGACCAAATTTGGAAAGTTGAGCACAGAATAGTGTTTGAAATTTTCATGCCGAATTGGGGAAGGTGGCATTTATTAGCGTTTACGTCGTATGAGGGAAAGGTTTAATCAGGTATGATGGTGGTACGAGTGAAGGTACGACCAATATCGTTTAAATGATATCAATGCTTAATCACGTGATAAATGAAATCCATACCTCATAAAACTGTGCGTCGAAAAGCTGCGGAAAATGGTGGAGCATGCAGTTGATGACGTCACGGAGCCGAATTCAAGCACAATCGGATGTGTGATCATGATGAATCGGATAAGGCAATAAGTTCTTCCGCCAGTGAAACACAAACCGTCGCTTCCTCGGTGTCGGAATGATGAATTCGCCGGCACGACTGAGGTGAATCAGCACCATGATTAGCATGTTTGAAATAATTCTTCTGTTAACACGGGAGTTACCACTTCAAGTTGCCAAAAAGAATGACAGCACGGCCAACGAAAAAGATGTTGCATTCGTCAAAACAATATGTGGCAGCCACCGGGAAAGAAGTTACGGCCATCGAAAAAGAATTCACGGCAGCCGGAAAAAAAAAAAATTTAAAAGTTTTACAGTGGCGGGAAAGATTACAGCTGGCGGGAAGAGTTGTTGCAGTGTTGTGACGTGATGTTGCAGCCGCTAGATTGAAGTTGCGGCTGTCGGGGATGATTTATAGCTGACGGGAGAAAAGATTTTAAGGTCGACAGAAAACAATAACGGCGAAATGTTGCAGCCGCTGGATTGACGACCGACGGGGAAAAAAAGGATACTACGGCTGCTGAAAATGAGGTGGCAGTTGCTGGGAAATGAGATGGCAGCCGCGGGGAAATGAAGTGGCAGCTGCGGGAATCGGTTACGGCTGCGGGGAAATGATGTGGCAATAGCTGGTAAATGAGGTGGAAACCGTTGGAAGATGAGGTGGCAGCCGCGGGGAAGATGAGGTGGCAGCTGTGGGGACTGGGGTTGCCACTGCCGATGTTGCAGCCGCCGATGTTGCAGCTGTCGACGTTGCAGCCGCCGACGATGTTGCAGCCGCCGATGTTGCAGTCGCCGACGATGTTGCAGCCGCCGATGTTGCAGACGCCGACGATGTTGCAGCCGCCGATGTTGCAACCGCCGGAAAAGATTGACGGCAAGCGGGAAAAAGGATTTTGCGGCTGCTAGGGAAAAGGATAATGTGGTTGCCGGAAAAGGATATACAGCTGCCGGAAAATATGTTGCAGCTGCCGGAAAATATGTCGCAGCTGCCAGAAAATATGTTGCAGCTGCCGGAAAATATGTCGCAGCTACCGGATTTTTTTTTTTTTTTTTTAAAAGGCAAGGACAGCACAAGGAGATTTTCGTCTAACGGACCCAAACTGGTCGTTCTCCTGGCACTTCCCTGAAAATTTTTGAAAGACGACAGCAAGCAAAGAGATCAAATGCAAAGAGAAAAAGAAAAAAACAACAGCTATACGCTACAGCAAGAAATTATTTATGTACAACAAATACAATTTTCAGTTTAAGGTTTGGCAAAGGTAGAGAAAAGTTCCTGCTCTGGTGCCAATTGATAGTCTAGATCGGCAGCAATTTGTGAAATGAATGCATCTTTCGAAATGGGCTTACGATACAGTCGCAGTCTGTGGCCGTTAGCAAGTAATGGTATACGGTTTTCATCAATGGTCACCAGGCGAACAGTGCCGTTGTCAAATACCCTGTCGACCAAATATGGACCCAGCCATCTTGTGCGTAATTTTCCTTTAAAATCCTTCTTGAATATGGAGTCGTATAATAGTGCCCAGTCTCCTTCACGAAAGATTTTCTTTTTGATGAATCGGTCATGCCAGTTAGATCTCTGTTGCTGAAGCAGCACAGTCTGGTCTACTGCAGCTAACCGTTTCTCATCCAATTCATTTAATTGATTCAATCTTCTCTTCTGGGCTTCTGTTACATCCAGATTCATTTCAATGGCTGTTTTCAGGGTCTTGATCTCAAATTCAATTGGAAAGATGGCACTCTTTCCATACACCAGATCATAGGGAGAAAACCCCGTGGTGTTGCGCCAAGTTGTGCGATATGCCCACAGTGCTTCTGGAAGACTGTCAGCCCAATCCCTTTGATGGCTTTTAACTGTTTTAGTAAGAATTGCTTCAATAACTTTATTAGTACTTTCCACCTGACCATTGGCCTGGGGATGATAAGGTGAAGCTATCCTGTGCTGCACATGATACTTCTGGAGCAAGGATTCAAATTGGTGTGAGATGAATTGCGGTCCCCCATCGGTAACTACTTCCTTTGGTACCCCAAAGCGGGTAAAAACTTCACTGTACAGAAAATCAATCACCGCCTGGTCATTAGCCTTAGCCAAAGCTATAGCTTCTACCCACTTGGTCATGTAATCTGTACACACCAGAATGTAAACCTTCTGTCTGGAAGGAGGGTTGATAGGGCCAACAAAGTCCAATGCCCATCTATCAAATGGTTCTAGTACCACTTAGGGCTGTAAAGGCATCTGATCTGTCTTATTAGGTTGGCCCATCCTTTGGCAGCTGTCACAGGACTGAACATATCTTTTAGCATCTCTGAACAGTGTCGGCCAATAATAGCCCATCTGCAGTGCCTTATGCCATGTTCTTTTGTCTGCAAAGTGTCCTCCGCAAGGTTCATCATGACAGGCCTTCAGTATATGAAAGATCTCATCTTCCCTTACACATCTTCTAATCTCAAGATCAGGTCCTGTGTAAAAGAGATGGCCCTTGAGCCAACAATACCTGGCACTTTGCTAAATAATTTTTCTTTTCTCTCGTTTAGACATATGTGGCGGAAGCTTTCCTGCAACCAAATAATTAGCAACGTCTGCATACCAGGGTGAATGAGCTGAGAGTGCGAATAAATGTTCATCCGGGAAAGCATCCTCAACAGGTGAACTATCATCACTGTTAGTAAATCATGATAAAAAATCAGCAACAACATTTTCTTTTCCAGGTTTATCTATAATAGTAATATCAAATTCCTGTAATAATAAAAGCCACCTGGTTACTCTAGCATTAGTGACAGGTTTTTTCATTAAATACTTAATGGCAGAGTGGTCAATGTGCACAAACGTAGGATACCCAGTAATGTAATGCCGAAACTTATTAATAGAATAAACAATAGCAAGGAATTCTTTTTCAGTAACAGTATAATTTAGTTCAGCAGGGGCTAAGTTTTTACTAACATAATAAATAGCATAAGGTACTTGACCATCCTGCTGTCCTAGTACTGCTCCAATGGCAGTATCAGAAGCATCTGAAGAAATGTGAAAAGGTATGGTCCAATTAGGTCCCGGGCAACGGCGCCAAAATGTCAAGCACTCTATATGCAGATAAATTACTACCAAACACACAGAGCATATGAAATTTATTGTCAACCCGAGAAAGTCTTTTTATTTCAAAGGATAAGTGCACAATATATGCTTAAACACAAAACCATTAGAAGTGAATATTTTTATCTTCTATCATCCATGTTCATCCCAAGAATTTATGCAATCCCAATTGCCTTCTAACTGCTATACTACAATTCTTTTCTATTATGCATCAATAAGAAATGGTATCAGATCTAATCAACAATTGCAAAAAGGAAATCTCATTCGCATTCTAAAACAATCACTCGTCTGATCTAATCAATCTGGGAATCATAAAGCATAAACTGAACATTACTCTAGAATTTCAAATGAAAAAGATTGAAGCAACTGTTCTAAGAAATTGAATTGCAGAATGGAAATCAATCAACACATAACAGGAAAGTTAAATTGTAAGAGCTCCTGGGATCACGTCTCAGCTGTAAGATGAACACGGCAGTGTGAACAGAAATTAAAATGCATAAAGCAACCTTGACTCAGTCGACTGTTATTCTACACCATTCACCAATCTCACAGAAATGTAATCTTTTACTGAGAAACCCACACAATAAATATTGCTGTTGCGTACAAAGGAAAGAACAAAGCATCACACAACAAGAAAGATAAAATCCTATTTTAACTCAGCAATCTCTATGGAAGACGGGCCCAGTCTTCACACAGAGACGCTGGTTGAACAACACACTCTTTAGCTCAGAAGTAACCCCTTATATTAACAGAAGAATGAGTACATAGTTTTGCTCGGCTGCTAATACAAAATGAATTAATTGTTTGCTGTTCAACCCCTGAGTCGAGGCAACTCACCCTATTTATACATACAAATCGTAACATCTAATCCCATAATTGGGCAGCCATGAAGATCTTTGATCTTTAGGCGCCCTAAATAATCTAGCTATTACAATGCGTGGCAGAACAGAAATATCCAAATATGAGAGAGTTATTAATTGTCCCAAGAGTGGCGGTCCTTCCAGCTCACAGCTAGACTCGAGCAGCAACATACTTAAGATAGCAAATTCTGTTACAGCTGCCCTGTCACGACTGTGCCTTGATTGATGATTCGAGCCCCAAGGAACCTTCTACAAGGAACGAACATCCCTTTATTTATGACTTGTTCAGCCCCGATCTTCCTACAATCCATTTGTCTCAACTACCTTCATAAATCGCAACATGTTAGCACAATTTGAGAGATGCACAGCTTTAATTATCACAATCATAAGCATTAATAAAATAAAACAATGATCAGCCATACCTTGGTAATTTGGGGGATAAGGTAAGGACAATAGGTTTGATTGCCATGATAAATAGTGTAGGACAGGGGCAGGAAAGATGAATAATGATGACTAAAAATGGCCAATTCTAGGCTCAACAATAATTCCATAGCTCTATCTTCAGCGGAGGCAGAGTACAAAGGAGCAGTGAATGCTGCTACACAATGTGTTTGGTTGCAGGGGATTTTGTTTGAGCTTGAGATTTCTTTCAGTACTCCTATTGTCATTTATTGTGACAACTAGAGTGCCATTAGAGTTTCATTTGATCTAGTACAGAGGTACAGGACCAAACACATAAAGATTCTTATTCACTACATCAGAGGCCTAGTACATGATTAGATCATAGATTTGCAATATTGCCCCACAAGTGAGGAAACTGCAGATATCTTCACCAAGACTTTCATAGAGAAGACATTCAATGATCTTAGATCACTGCTTGGGATGGTTGAACATGTGGTGGAGTGAAGGGTTGATCAACAACCTTTCAATTTTGATATGTCAATGTTTTGAGGGAAGGTTTTTCCCATGAGGTTTTCCTTCTGTCCTTGTTTTGTGGACCGACAATATTTTGTATGGGGTGACCAAGTCTTCTTACTGGGCCCTTAGTATTTTATTTTCTGATATTTAGATCATTTAAGTTTGACTTAAGAGGGGGTTTTGGAATAATTTAAGTCTTCCTACCATTTATTTATTTACATGTGATACATTAATTAATCATTTAGTGGTTAATTCCATGTAATAAATTAGGAAATGGCCATTGTGTGGACCACAAGACAACATGGGAGGATAAGAATACTTCCAAGGTGTGATCTACAAGTCATCTAGACCACTTGGGCACTTTCCTAACTGATTTTATACCAGAATTAGAAGGAAGGGCGCATTTCTGAGTTTTAGAGCTTTTTTACTGCTTTTTCCCTATTAGGGAAAAGCTAGTCTACCTAGGAAACTATTTTTTACACCAAAACTTTACTTAATGTTTTTTCCACCCAAAATTCGTATTTGGCTTTTTTTTTTATCTATATTTCACCTTTAGCTCACTAATTAAGCAATTCGTGAGCTTTTGGGCTGATTTGGAAAGTCAACTTGCCACCTAGGGGGGATGGGCATATTTAGTAAGTCTGATTAAGTGGATATTCTTTTGGCATCTTCATCCATTCGAATTACTGATGTAAATTTATTTAATAGCAACCTATTACATTCATATGTTGGCTGATGTAATTCTATTCATGAGAAGTAATACAGAAATCTACTCTTGTGCATAATTTTTGTGTGTTTTTTTACTAGTTGTGTGAGATTTTTTATATGAGAGAGTGTAATTTCTTGATCATTTCTTGGATGTAATCTGATTTTCACGGGATGATGTGAACTTGCATGGAGATAACTTTCTGTAGGGGTTTTCTTCCTATAGACCTATTGTCCAATTGTCCCGTCATCTTTTTTGGAAATGAGGACATCAAGAAAGGGAATACTACCATTGTCTTCCAACTCCATTGTGAATTTGATATCACTAGACTGGTTTTTAAGGTGTTCAAGGAATTTGTTAAGTTCCTCCATGCCATGTGGCCATCTAAGGTTTGTGTCATCAACAAATCTTTTCCATCTAGTTGGCTTTAAATGATATGAATTGAGGGCCTTCCTCTCGAAATTTTCCATAAAGAGGTTTGCAACTATGGGAGAAAGAGGGGATCCCATGGCTACACCACTTGTTTGTTCATAAAAGTTTCCTCTAAAACTAAAGAAAGTTGACCTAAGGCAAACTTCTGCTAACCTAGCTGTCTGAGGATCTATAATAACGTCGACTTTTCATTATGGGTATTGCATTCCTCCCTAGCACTTCACCAAACCCTCAACGCAGGAATCTACGAGATGAATAATTAATATTAAGTGTTTAGTTGTTAGTTTTTTTAAATATTTTTAATACTTAATAATTGATTGCTACTTTTTTTAGTTCTAATTGTTTTAAATTTTAAAATTAGTTTTTATTTTTATTTTTTAATAATGATTTGTTTTAATCATATATTGACTTTTTTAGATATTAATAAATAGAAATAGCTTTAGTTTTAAGTTTTAAAAATTAGTAATTAGTATATGCATTTAAAATCTTTAAACGTCAAAGTACATTGCATTTAAAATCTTTAAACGTCAAAGTACATTGCATTTAAAAAATGAGAGGATATGTAATAATGGGGGACACTTATGTATTACACACTTTACAAAAATTGATAATATTTATTATCATTAATAAAACATTTAGTACAAAGACCACCTTTTTAAGCTAGGGAAAAAAATTAATTTTTTAACTTTAAATTAATAATCTTTTTTAAAGAATTCCACATCTTAAAAGGAATAATTTGTCACTTCATAGATTTGATCAAATCATAAAATAAAAATAACAGATCTTAAAAATTCTACAAAATGATTTACTTTTCTAAATATTAAACAACTTTAAAAAACATTGTAATTTTTTTATTAATATAGTTATGAGTAACTGATCACTATAGTCCCTACCTTGGTAATGACTAATAAAATAAAAATATGCTAAATAAACGAAAATACAACCAAAACTAAGATTAAATACTCAGTGCCGTATGCCAAGTGGAACTCATATGTATCGCCATTTTGGAATATGCCGAAAAATATATCGCCATTCACCATGTTACATCAGATCAATAAATTGAATGGAAAAGAAATCCAAGGTGGGTTTCCACGTATAGTTTTCCCGTCAATGTAAAGTATAGACCATAGCCAAATAATGTGCAGCGTTCTAGGATCATTCCTCTTATCCGCCTCTATAAAGATTTTGTCATCGGTCATTATACATTCAAAGTTTAATTTAAAGTAAAGAATCTTTTCAAACTCATTGCAAGAAAAAGCATGTGTTAGCGATAGAAGAATTCAATGATAAGGTTAGAATCAATCTTTGGTAAATTTGACTATATGTTAATATATAGAATATGGAACTTTTTAACTAGGAAGTAAATTACCTACAACTAAATAGAAAATCAGTTAAGAATCTCCAAAAACAAATAAAAATGTTTAGTAAATGTAATCTTGCTTTGAAGAAGTTATAAAAGGTGTAACATTTAAAAAAATTTGTTTTTTTATAATTTGGAGGTGTTGCGTAGTTTATAAATGTTATATAATATTGAAATTATATATTTACTTAATTAAATTTTTTAATAATAATAATAATAATAAATTGTTGTATAAAATGTTTTATGAAACTTTTGTGGATAGTTTTTTATGGTATTTATTGACATTTTATGACATGCATATTAATGTTCGAGGGCATAGATATGATGATAATAATTAAAAATTGGGCACTCATTGTAAATACAAACCTAAAAAGGGATTTAATGCGATTTTACAAGCATGCATATGATGCTAGATGCAATGTTATTAGCAAACTCACGATGCTAATATGACATTATTAGCGTACCCATAGCATTCATATGATGCATATATTTTTTTTATTCATTGCTATGGCAACATAGAATTGACGAAGCATATATTCATGTGATGCAAACATGATGATATTTAAATATACATGACATAAACTAGATCACTAATGAGATAAAATTTCATATACATTAATAGTTATGACAAAAAAATGATAAAAATTAATTTTAGTGACACTGACACAAACATGATGCATAAATAAAACCTACAACTTAAGCTTAACACAAAAGTGATCAACACACGTCAACCTGATACAAAAGTGAAAATAAAATATGTAAATGAAATATGTAATGCACACGTGATAAAAAAAAATTGAAAATATATGACATAAAACATGACAAAAGTATGATGAAAAACAATAATATTATAATACAAATTTAACTCTACATATTATATTGAAAATTCATTGTAAAATAATAATAATAAACACTACTTAATAATATCAATTATGACATGATGGCCATGGCCATGTGGAATAATCCTTGTTTAACGTTCTAAGCAATCATATATTCACTCATGATTCATGAAATTCTTTGTGAAATAATAATATTAAACATTACTTAATAATATCAATTATAACACTATGGCCATGATCATGTGGCATAATCCTTATTTTAGGTCTTAATCAATCATATATTCATTGATTCATAGAACAAATTTAGTATTTTCAATTTAACATGTCATCTAACACCGCCAGTCTTACATGTATTATTTGTTTATTATTTCATTATAAATGATTAATCAAAATTGTAAATATATTTATATTTCTTTATAAATATTTATATGTTATTAAGAATTTATCTATGTTTTAAACTTAGTATTTTTATAAACCACTAATACTTTATAAATATTTATATGTCATAAAGAATTCATCTATGTTTGTAAATTTGGTATTTTTTTCAATCATTAAAAAGAAGTGAATAATAGTAAAAGAATCATTAATACATACTTATGGATGAATTAGTAATGGGCAATATTTACCAATAAGTTGTAACCTACAATTGTGTATGAGAGTCACGTAATGGAGCTTATTAATGAATCAAAAGATGTTTTACAAAGCTCATAATTGAGTGTTGAAATACATGACTAATCCGATGTATCACTTAAGATATTAATATCATGGCTTTGTTGTCTCAGCCGTAAAAGTTATTTGTGTTATAATTATGACTATGGTCAAGTCACTGAAACTCATAATTGAGTGTTGAAATATATGACTAATCGGATTTATCACTTAAGATATTAATATCATGGCTTTGTTGTGTCACCAACAAAAGTTATTTGTGTTATAATTATGACTATTGTCAAAGTCAATAACTACTATTTATTTGGGTATGGTTTTTGGTGGGAGGGGATTAATTTTGTCATGCAAATGATATATATTGTTTGATTTATTTTTTAAAAGTTTAAGATTGAGGATTGAAATATCATAATTTACTATTTTTTTAAAGAATATTGTTAATATTAATAATTATTCATTGGGTTATGATTTAGTTGTTAGAATGGGGTATTTTTATATAAACAAATTTAATAAATGTAAATATATTGAGTGTGTGTAAGGAAATGTGTTTGACTTTTCAAAGTTGAGTTATTCTTTGTCCCACAAAAAGAATCAACTTGATATTTACCTTAAAATTGTAAGTTTATTATTATTCTTAAATTTAGAGAATAATTTTTACATTTTAAAATTAAAATAAGCAATTTTTTCAAGATTTAAGATTGAGTTTTAAAATATCATGAGTTATTAGCATAATCACCACAAGTTAAGTGCCATGAAGAAGTTATCTCTTACTTTTTCTCCATGTGTAGTTGTAATCACCAATTATCTATGTCTCATCTACCTATCATATGCCTTCTTCTAGTTAACTAGTTGTCTTCCATTGTTGGTTATCCATGCATCACATACAAATTATTTTGGATATATTTTTGTATAATTGTTTATTTTAAAATTGGAACAACACCCATAAAATCAAGCTAGATAGTACACTTGTCTCATCGTCTTGCAATCTAGGAAAAACATACTTGCTACTCCACCCCAAATACTAAACTAGCACATCCACTTGACTTGTGGTCGGTGATCACCAATAGGTCACAAGTTAAGTGCCATGAACAAGTTATTTGTTAGTTGTTCTCCATGCTTCTAGTTGTAATCACCTGTTATCTATGCCTCAACTACCTATTACCTTATTTAGTTAAATGGGTTGTCTATCACTATGTGTTATCCATGCATGAGTTACAAGTTATCCATGAATCATCTACCAATTATTTTTTATATTTCTTTTTTTATAATTATTTATTTTGAATTTTTGAACCAATTCTAATACATAAACACTTATAGATAGATGTAATAAACACCTATCTATTTAAATATAGAGAATTATTCAATGTAATCTTTTTTTTTAAATTGATTTTTATCATTAATAATTATCCATTCTACATGAAGTTCAAATCATATATAGTGAATGCCATGTGTAAGGAATGTGTTTTACCTCCCCATTTTTTCAGAAGAAAAAATCATACTTTTGTTATTATTGTGAATCAAAAAGTACATAACAGTTCTTGTGGACAAACGTGAAGACTATCCAACATACAAGAGGAAAAAAACAAAATAGATCGATGCTAATCTGAGATACATGACATAAACACAAGATGATGAACTGCCAAGGAGAAAAAGAGCTTCCAAGAGCAAAACATATTATACAAAAATATGATGTGTTCCAACATCAAGCAGATGTTGTTCCTGAAATTATTCCCATGCGAGGATCCCTTCTCTGCCACTGAGAGAAAGTTTTGAAAATCTATCGGCTTCATAATTCTATTATTTGAAAATGTGCTTGAAAATTATCTGGGGGGAATATTTGAAGAGTGCTTTTAATCTGACACACCAAGGAATCAAATTCACTATGTTCAGATTGTATTTTCCTTGTGCCCATTTGATTATAACTCTGGAGTCTCCAAAACACAACAGATTACCAATACCAAAGTAATGAGCCATGATGCAGAGGAGCCAAAGTGCCATAATCTATACTTTCATATTTTTTCCAGTTCCACAGTTTAGTTTGAAGGTGAACCAATGATTTGTATTTATATATAAGATTGCACCAGCTACACAAATATTATCCTTTGCTACAACGTCACAAAAAACCATAAGCTCCATTGGAAGTTGGAAGAGTCTTGTGCAATCTTGGAGGCTTTTTTATAATATGTGCAGAGTTGTATTCTTTTATCATTCGTATTAAATGAAGACAGACATAATCTTGATCCTGGAGATGGACTTTGAAGATGTTGATATTTCCGACATACCAAATTTTCCAAGATATAACCGCTGGAATAACTATGAGACTTACATTTTTTTTGCCAAAGAAAGCAGTTTTGGTCAAAAGTATCAAAACCCCAGACTTGATCAATTTTTAGGAATGTGAGGACTTTTTCCCAAATAAATGAAGTATAGTGGCAGCTCACTAGAATGTGTTCAACAAATTCCGGATTTGATTTGCAGAGGGAACATATGTTTGGCCCGTGCCAACCTTTTTTAAGAAGGTTTTCCCAAGTTTTCAAACTGTTTTGGAACACAAGCCACATGAAACATTTCATTTTTAATGGAATACTCCATTTCCGAAGAACTGAGAACCACCATTTCTCCTCAAGTAAGAGATTTTCCCCGATAAGCTCAAGGTACGCCGCTTTTGCATTGATGGTGCCAGTTTCAGAGTTGGATATCCAAATGAAAGTGTCTCTTTGACCAATTAATCTGCATCCTAAAGAGTTGAGCCTGGAAATATAATCATCCCATTCAAGGGCCATAACTCTGTTGATACCCAAATATTTAGAATTATACCAATAATATGGATCCAAATTGATGCCACTAGGATTCTTTATCCTATTGAGGGTGTCATAACCAATTTCTGTAAGATAATCAACTAAAGAGGAGGATAATTGAAAATCTCCATCCATGCCAAGAATAGGATCGACACCCACGATCACATTTTTACCATTTCCAATGTTCCAGGTGAGATTACTTCCGAGCCATTGGTAAATTTTGATAAACCCCTTCCAAATAGGAGAAGCATTTTCAAACTTTTTCTTGGGATTTCAAATCCAAAAGGAGATATCCTATTTTATATATTTACTTCTAAGAACATCTGTCCAGAAGCTATTCCCAAAAATTCCCCTCCAAAAGCTCTTAAGTATTAATGGAACATTGAACCAAAATAGATGTTTGATACCCCATCCTCCCCAATTCTTTGGAGCCGATAGTTTTTCCCAACCAACCATAATGAGCTTTCATTTTTTCGTCCCCCCATTCCATATGGAAATAAAGATAATTTTCCTCATAGAATTGATTATTGAACAAGGGATCTGGAGTAATGAGAACCAATAAACAGGAATTTCAAACAGAATAGTTTTAACCAATTTGAGTCTACCTCCAATGGACAACATTCTATGAGTCCAATGGTTTATTTTGTTATCCAATTTTTCAATCAGCCAACACCAGTCTTTTGTTATATAAATGTTTGGATTGAGGAAGTAGCTTAAATAGGTAAAACCACTAGCCAACGAAAAAATATTGTAGAGGAATAACTGAGTGATGTTGTTCGTATAACCATCCTCTAAATTATGATGAAAGAAGCATGATTTCCTGGAACTTACTTTCATACCTGAAGCATTACAAAAAAGAGTAATAATTTCAAGATAATTCTTCTATTCTCCCAATGAATTAGTTCCAAACAGTAAGACATCATCAGCAAATAATAAGTGAGTGATTTGAATGTCAGAAGAAATTTTTACTCCTTTGATTTTACCTTCATCTCTTGCTTGAATGATAAGTCTTCTAAAACCGTCGATGACCAGCAAAAATAGTGTTAGAAAAACAGGATCGAAAAGCAATAACAATAAACATAAATGCAAATATAATCACCCATACACATTAAAAGAGAGACACCAATATATCGTGGTTCACCCAAGATGGGCTATGTCCACATTGAAATTGCCAGTCCTTATTATTATACCATCCAGCAAAGTGAAGGGATACAACTTGCAACACAGCCGCTACACTTCCTCTTCACTGTCTCATAGTCTCTCTTCTTGATCTCAGAGATATTTACAATGCATAATACCTAATACATCAACCCTATCCGTATTACAATGTCTTTCTTTTATAAGGGAAATAAAATGGGAAAATACCATGGGTTACCCAAAACCATGGGCTCGTAAACTGTTGGCCAAAACAGCCCCAAATTTTTTTCTCAAGGGTGTTTCCCTGAACCCCCATTTGTCGAGGGAGCTACCCCCGAACCCCAAGGTTGGGGAATGATTGTACAGTAAGCCTGGGATACAAGCACGACTGAATAACATCTCTGAATCTGGAAGATCAGGCTCCACGACCAACAATCTCCCACTTGGAGACTAATCACAACAACTCCACCGCTATTGCACTTGCTGGACTTGGACTTGGAAAATTTCTTTTCTTCACCTTCTTGCTAGAAGGCCAACTGAAACTGAGCAAGAACTCAATTTCTCTCTGGTCACTACCTTTGTGAACATGTCTACAGGATTCTGGCTAGTATGTATCTTTTTCAGCTTCAACAGTTCATCTTCTAGAACAAAGCGTATGAATGGTACTTGAGATGTATATGTTTAGTCCTGGAATGGAATGTTGAGTTCTTTGCAAGATGAATGGCACTCTGGATATCACTATACAACCTGCTATCCTTCTTCTTCCTACCCAATTCCTCCATAAACCTCTGCAACCAAATCATCTGTTTACTAACCTCTGTAATAGCAACATACTCTAGTTCCGTTGTTGAAAGTGCAACAACCTTTTGTAGTCTCGAAATCTAACTTACTGTTGTTCCACCTACAGTAAACACATACCCTGTGGTTCTCCTTCTGCTATCCTTATCACCTGCCATATCTGCATCAACATATCCCTGTCGAACAGTGTCTGAACCTCCAAAACATAATTCCTGAGTGGTAATACCTCTCAAATACGTAAGAATCCACTGTACTTCTTTCCAATGTTCTTTACCTGGATTGTTCATATATCTGCTCACAAGTCCCACTGCATGTGCAATATCTGGTCTTGTGCACACCATGGCATACATCAAGTTGCCAACTGCTGATTGATAGGGAATCTTGGACATGTAATCTGTCTCTTCCTGTGTCTTGGGACACATTTCCTTACTTAGATTGAAATGCCTGGACAAAGGTGTACTAACTAGTTTTGCATTCTGCATTCTGAACCTCTCCAACACCTTTTATATGTACTCACTCTGAGACAATGTCAATTTGTGATTTTTCATGTCTATCGTTATTCTCATACCAAGAATTTTCTTTGCAGCACCCAAATCCTTCATCGCAAATGAATTAGCTAGCTTCCTTTTGAGTACATTTATATCCTACATGTTAAACCCTGCAACAAGCATGTCATCCACATACAATAACAAGATAATATATCTTTCATTGTCTAGCTTCTTGAAATAAACACAGTGGTCAGAATGACATCTACTATAACCCTGTTCTGTCATAAACCTATCAAATTTTAAATACCACTTCCTTGGAGCTTTCTTTAAGCCATACAAGCTCTTCTTCAACCCGCATACCAAATTCTCCTTTCCTTTGACTTGATACCCTTGTGGTTGTTGCATATATATCTCTTCCTCCAATTCCCCATGGAGAAAGGTTGTTTTTACATCTAACTGTTCAAGATGCAAATCTTCTACCGCCACTAGACTTAAGATAGTCCTAATTGAAGTCATCTTAACAACAGGAGAAAATATTTCATCAAAATATATACCTTTCTTCTGTGCAAATCCCTTTACAACAAGTCTGGCCTTGTACCGCTTATTTCCTCCTTCTTCTTCCTTCAACCTATAAATCCATTTGTTCTGCAATGCTCTTTTACCAGCAGGCAACTGAACCAAATCCCAAGCCTGGTTTCCTACCAATGTGTCCATCTCCTCATTCATGCCTTGCTCCCACTTCTTTCTAGTTTCCACCTGCATTGTTTCTTCATAACATTTTGGTTCACTAGCATCAGTCATCAATAAATAATACATTAAAGGAGAGTATCGTTCAGGGAGTCTACTTAACCTGGTAGATCTTCTTGTAGTTGCAGAAGTTTCAGGTACTTGCTGTTGTTCTTGATTTTCTGGCACCTTTGGAACTTCATTTTCTTCAATTTCATCAAGTACCGTGTACTCTGTGTTTTCCTTTTCCTCTTCTTTCCTAGCAACTGATCTTTATACATGACCTTTTCATTGAATATTACATCTCTACTCCTGATGATTTTGTTATTTTCATAATCCCATAAACGATAAGCAAATTCATCAACCCCATATCCAATAAAGGTACATTTCTTGGATTTAGCTTCAGGCTTTGTTCTATTTTCTTTATCAATATGGGAAAATGCTTCACAACCAAACGTTCTCAGAAATGAGTAGTTTACCTTTTTACCTGTCCATGCCTCCTCTGGAATACCACCATCCAAAGCACTTGAAAGCCCTCTGTTTACTAAATAAATAGCAGCATTTACAACATCCTCCCAAAACTGTAAGGGAAACCCTACATGCAGTCTCATACACCTTGCACGCTCCATGATCGTTCTGTTCATCCTTTCTGATACACCATTTTCTTGTGGTGTTCCTGGGACTATCTTCTCTCTACGACTCCCATGGTATGAATAGTAACTATCAAACTCCTTGTTGCAGTAATCACCTCCATTATCAGATCTGAGACACTTCAACCTTTTTCTTGTCTCATTCTCAACCAAAGCTTTCCACTTCTTAAAAGTAGCAAACACATCATATTTATGTCTAATGCAATAAACCCATGTTTTTCTAGTTGCATCACCAATAAATGTAACATAATAATGAGAGCCACCAAGATATTGTACCTGAGCTGGTCCCCATACATCTGTATGCACAAGCTCTAACTTTTCATTCTTCTTATGTTTCCCAACCCTGAGAAATTTGACTCTCTTCTGCTTTCCATAAACACAGTTCTCACAGAATTCCAAACTTACCTGCTTCAAATCTGGCAGCAACTTCCTTGAGTGGATAATATGCATCCCCTTCTCACTCATGTGGCCAAGCCTATGATGCTACAATGTTGTATATGTTCTAGTGGAAGCTAAAGAGATAGAATGGTCAGTATTATGAGGACATAAATACAACGTACCTACCCTGTCTTCTTTTGCTATCACCATTGATCCTTTAGTGATCTTCCATCACGTTTCTCCAAACGTAGATAGACAGTCACCATCTCCCAACTGCCCCGTTGAGATCAGATTTCTTTTCATAGCAGGAATATGCATAATATCTTTTAGCAGCCAATCAGTTCTATTCTTAAATTTTATCCATACCTTACCCATTTCAACAATTTTACATGGCTCATCATCACCCAATAAAACATGTCCAAAATCGTCCGGAACATAATCATGAAAATATTTCCTATGGGGTGTATCATGACATGAAGCCCCTGAATCTACTACCCAATAATCACTAGTATTATCTAATGCAAGAATCAAAGCATCTTGTAACACATCACCTGCTACATTTGCTTCATGGGTAGTTTCCTTCTGTCCATCTCCTTTCTTCTTTAGAGATCTGCAGTCTTTCTTCAAATGTCCTTTCTTTCCACAGTTCCAGCACTCTATTTTTCCCAGTTTGGACTTAGATCTTCCCATTTTAGACTTGCCACGATTACCTTGGCTCTTTCCTCTCTCTTTTTGACTTCCCCTACTCTCCATGGTCAACGCATTACCTGATGTCTCACCTATGCTTTTTCTTCGCATTTCTTTGGTAAGAATAACACCAATAACATCATCAAATTTCAAGGTGTTTGGACCAAAGACAGAGTTACTTACAGCCATGACCAAGTTATTCTAGCTTTCTGGCAATGAACAAAATATTAGAAGAGCCCTAACCTCATCATTGAAGTTCACACTTACAGAACTTATTAGATTTGTAACCGTATTAAAATCATTGAAATGATCAGTAATAGATCCACCTTCAGACATATTCATATTAAATAAATGCTTCATTAGAAATACCTTGTTGGAGGCCGAGGATTTTTCATACAGCTTACCCAATGCGCTAATCAACCCCTCTGTTGTCGTTTCTTTTGAGATATTGAAAGCCACTGACGAAGCCAGGGACAACCATATTGTTCCCAGTTCCTTTCTATCAAGAACCTCCCATTCTTCATCCTTCATAGCTGTCAGTTGCTTTGCTCTTCCTCCCAATGGTAGGAATAGATCCTTCTAGTACAGATAGTCCTCCATTTGCATCTTCCATAACTGGAAGTTTTGACCATTAAGCTTCTCGACCTTCAACTTTCCTTCTTCTGCCATTGCTCCCACTCGAACCAGAAACCCTAGTTTCCTACGGGTTTAACTGCCAAATAGACCTTTGGCTCTGATACCAATTGTTAGAAAAACAGGATCGCAGAGCAATAACAATAAACATAAATGCAAATATAATCACACATACACATTACAAGAGAGACACCAATATATCGTGGTTCACCCAAGATGGGCTACGTCCACACTAAAATTGCCAGTCCTTATTATTATACCGTCCAACAAAGTGAAGGGATACAACCTACAACACAGCCGCTGCACTTCCTCTTCACTGTCTTACAGTCTCTCTTCTTGATCTCAGAGATCTTTACAATGCATAATACCTAATAAATCAACCCTATCCGTATTACAATGTCTTTCTTTTATAAGGGAAATACAATGGGAAAATACCATGGGTTACCCAAAACCATGGGCCCGTAAACTATTGGGGAAAACAGCCCCAAGGTTGGGGAATGAGTGTACAGTAAACCTAGGCTACAAACATGACTGAATAACATCTATGAATCTAGAATATCAGGCTTCAAAACCAACAAATAATAGGGGGTTTAAAGGACACCCCTGTCTAATTCCCCTGGATATTTTGAAGAAAATGGAGGGAACACCATTCACCAAGACAGGAAAATGTGCAGATGAAACATAGGCAAGGATCCAATTTGTAACCAGAAGAGGGATCCCAATCTGGATAAGTATAAGTCTAATGTATCCCCAATTCACTCTGTCAAAGTCTTTTTCCAAGTCCATCTTGAGCAAAATAGTCTTCAATTTGTTTTCTTTATAGAGTGGATGGCTTCTTGAGTGATTCCTATAGCATCAAGGATTTGTCTATCATGGAGAAATCCAAACTACATAGGAGACATGTGTTTTGACAAACAAGGTTTGAGCCAATTTTCTATAATATTGGTAATATGCTTGTATACCAGATTACACAGAGCAATCGGTCAAAATTCTAAGAAATTTTTTGGCTTATTGACTTTTAGAATCAGAGTTAGAAAAGTTGAATTTAAAGCACCCGAGACAAACCCTTCAGTTATGTAAAACTCCACCATATTTAACAGGTCAACACCCATAATATCAAAAAAAATTGTGAACATATCTGCAGTCCAACCGTAAGGGCCTGGCCTTTTCTCTTTTGAAAAGTATTTTAAGGTATTTTCGATCTCATCCAAGGTGACCTGAGTTCCCAAAGATGAACCTTCCAAGTCATCAAAAATTTTTGGAAAAAGTTTGATAGTAGATACGTGCACTTCCAGGGAGCTAATTCTAGGATCTTTATAAATTTCAACAAAATATTCCTTAGCCAGCTTCTGTAGGTCTCCTTGTCCCTTGAAAACATTCCCACCTTCATATGAAAGTTCCCAAATCGAATCTAAATCTATGAGTGGCAAAGGAGTGAAAAAATCCGGTATTTTTATCTCCACGTTGAATCCAAAGAGCTCTGCTTTTTAAACGCCAATCCATTTCTTGATGTTTTAAGATTTGATCATTTTTTTCTTCAAGAATCTTAATCAGAGTTAAATTTTCCTCTGAAAGAGAAAAATCCTTTGAAGTAGATATGATTCTTCTAATATGATCTTCAATCTCATTGAATTCATCTTCATCCTTCTCTTATTTAGCATTTATCCATTGTATAACCTCTCCTTTTAGCTTTTTTAGTTTGAATGTTAAAATCTCCAGAGGATTAGATCCTTCCACATCAAACCATTTAAGCCAAGTGTATCTGACATAGTCACAAATTTCTTTATTTTGAAGCCAAGAAGAGTTAAATTTGAAGCGATAGTGAATGTTGGGAAAATCCCCTTCAAACTGGAACATAATAGGCCAGTGGTACGAAATCTTTGATTGTACAACCCAGATCCCGTGTCTTTGAAAACAGTAAAGTAAATCAGATTTGATGATAAACATCTCGAGACGCTTGTGAATCCCCTATGTGCCAAAACGACCATTTGTCCAAGTGGGTTGCATATTTAAGGGGGCAATGTCTATGAGATTATATCTATTTAGAAGAGAACTAAAGAAGTTTTCCAGTCCATCCAACTTTGCCGTGTCTCCCCAGATTTTTGCAGAGGAGGTGGTGAAATTTAAATCACCTGCTAAGATAATGTTCTTCCAATCAAGCAAACCCGAAATAGCCAGAGACTCCCAAAAATATTATCTCTCTTTATAAGGGCCATAGCTGTTTAGAATGGAGACATCTATATCAAGTTTACAAAATTTTCCTGTCATTAAAAGACCCCATGGAGTTTTGAAAGTCTTAAAGGACATGGATTTTGGGTTCCAAGAAGAAACAATTCCAACAGAAAGGCCCGAAGCAGAAATGGCGAAGACTTCCTAGTTAGGCAGAAGCTTTGCAATAGTTTCAATAGAAAGGAATTCAATGCACATAGAATCTTGGAGCAGCAGAATATCAGGGTCAATATCTCTTAGGAGCTTAGATAAATCCCTAAACCTAGTGGTTTTACCTAACCCACGAACGTTTAGGGAAAGGATTGACATTAACAAGCAGAGTCTACTGGGGAAAGTGTTCTAAGTTCCCCAACAGAAGACAAATCTAAAAGATCTCTCGGCTTTGTGTCTACTTCCACTAGTCATGCAGATACAGGTTTATAATCAAGAGAGGATGACAAAGGGATTCCTTTTTCCCAAGAATTCTTTTTTTTTTCCTGATTTTTACATTTTGAAACCGAATTGAGTTTACCAAAGGATTTTTGGATGGGTTTTTGAGAAAAATCGATAGAGGGGAGGAGAAAGGATCTGTCGAAGATAAACATTGCGGTCCTTTAACCATATCAGGATTGGTCTCCAAGTCTCTTTTCTCAGAAGGGTTCAGGACAGAGAAATTGGGGTTTTTATCTAAGGATTGATTAGAGCACTCTACCAGAAGTTCTTTGGACTCGGGGACTGAAAGATTAAATGAATCCACTTCGAAAAAATCCCCATCATTTGAAAATTGTGGGTTAAATTTAGGTAAACCTTGAGAAGAATCCTGTAACAATACTCCCTCAGGAGACCCTGGACAACCTAGAGAAAGAGCCACAGAAGAGTTTAAGGGGTCTAAAAAACCTTCCCTAGAGAGGTCTAACAAAAAAATTTAAGGATGTGTCCCATCCAAAGAAGAAACAGGCTCAAAGGAAGGAATAATAGGGCAAGTTCTAGGAAAAGGTTTTTCAACAGAAAAGAGAGCCACCTCCCCCCAAGAGATTCTTTTATCTAATTCTTTCTCAGCAAAAACATAAAAATCCAGATCCTTTTTGCTTACATCTAAATAAGGGGTGGAAGAATCATCCTTACTTGGAGATTGAGGAAGAATCATCCTTACTTGGAGGTTGAAGCTCGAGATGGCCTGGAGAAGGGATCTTCAGAGTGCTCTGACTAGAAAAAGAAGTCGAACCATGACGACGATCAAAAGTGCTAAAAGATGTTCCCGCGTGGAGAGAAGGAAAGTGGACTCTAGTACTACCAGTTTCTCGGCAAAAAAAACATCTGAAGGGGATCTTGAAATAGTCAAGCCTCTATTTAATTAATCTTTCACCCCAGATAATTTCCACTTCAACATGAAGGCCTTGTGCCAGATCTAGCTCAACCATTACTTTTGCAACCTTTTTGTCCATGCCAAATAAGGAATTTTTGTCAGTTCAGATGAACTTCCCGACTGTGTTGGCCAAACCTGCCAGGACATTTTGTGACCATAACTCCAGCGGAAGCCCTGGAATTAACATCCAAAGGTGTTGGATATTCTGGAGTTCTAGCTCGGGGTTGAAACCAATGTGCCATCGTTTTAACCAGAGAGACCCATCCTTGAAAATCCAAGTTCTATGGAGGATATTTTCGATGTGTTCTTCATCTCGAAAGATGAAAATGATCCAACCTCGGAGAAGAAGGTTTATCCTAGGAGCATAATCGCATATAGGGACCCATAATTTTTGCACCCAATCGTTTGGTTTGGCTTTATTTCCTTTAGTGAATTCAAGCTTGCCAACCAGAGCCCGTTTCGACAACATGGTCACGTGATCAAGATTTACATCTACACCGAGGACATATCGTTCCAGTTTTCACGTGCCTTGATAGTTTTGGTATGCCGCCTGAGTTTAGCTCGATTGTCACCAATTCGGGGAAGGAACAGTAATGGGGCTCAAGCTCGAAGAAATCCGCTTTTGTAAAATGCAATCCGAGGTAGGGTTTGTCGCATAGCTGTCCAAAGTGACCGGAGCAATCGGTGAACAAGGTGATAAAAACATAAAAGCGCTTTAGGTAAGGGACAAGTGGCAAGGAGAAAAGTCCAGTTGTAAAGCACCCGGAGAAATTCTCCAAGGTTAAAAAGCTATGGAAAAAACCCACCAGGAAAAGAGAGGAGGTGGAGGACAAAAAAAAAAGAAACAGGAACTGGCGAGAAGAGAAGCTCAAAAAAGGGGGACAAAAGTTAAAAAGCATCTAAAAACCTTCGCTATCCGAAGAAAGGAGTAGAAAGTGCATAAAACAATTTGTTCCCACTTTTTTTCTTCGTTAGTACTAAGCTAATCATTTCCAATCAGCTAGACTCCATTCCATCTCCCCGATTGCTAGGGTTTTCACACTACCAGAAAAAACCTGGACCCCATGGCTCAAGCTTAAGTTTCAGCCCTTGGATATTGTTGTAAGTACACCGACTAGTACAGAGACCCCGTCTTAGTAACCGCTAATACCCTCGACAACTAATTTATTCATTTTGACCTCCCCATTTATGACCTTAAGATTTTAATATTATTACTTTTTACATTTTAAAATGAAAACGAAGCCCATTATTGGTTTGGCGTTTGACCCTTTAGACCTGCCGAGGGTGTTCCACGACGGGGGCAAGACAAGTATATATAATTAGTGCTCGACCATCGCTCAATTATCTATCTACAACGTAGAGTCTATAATAGCTTGGAGATACGAAAGAGAATCATGGGCGACAAAGGATTCCCACCAGCAGCTGAGAAAGGAAGGAATTGGCATGAGAGCTCAAGTACGCCAGCCAAGAGGCCTCGCAATGAATATGAATATGATTGTTCGCTATCTGGTGTTGTTAATGGTAATCGTAGGGAAGAGCTCAGGCTTACTGAGACCGGTGGTGACAGAGTTGGGGTTCGCTTATTGAGAGATCTTCTTGATGATCGTCCTTTTCTTGGTGATCATCGCTTACGGAGAGATCTTCTTGATGATCCTCCTTTTCTTGATCGTGGCCGTGATGCTCCTCCTTCTTTTCTTGATGATCGTCCCTTATTGAGAGATCATGTTGATGCTCCTCCTTCAAGTGGGTTAACTGTAAGTGCTGGGTTGAATTTCAGGTCTGATAGACTCGATCCGGTAATTGAAGGGAGGCAGCCTGTGGATGATCAGTATTCTCTACCAGCAGATGCATCCAGCACACTGTCTGTTGAGGGTCTTCCAAGTAATTGCACTCGTAGAGAAGTAGCTCACATATTTCGTCATTTCCACGGTTTCAGAGAAGTGAGGTTTGTCAATAAACCCAAGGAACCCAAAAAAGCTCATGGAGGTGGAAAACGAGATGCGAGTGTTGTACTTGTTCTGTGTTTTGTGGATTTTAATAACCCTAAATGTGCCACAACGGCTATGGCATGTGTACAAGGCTACCTGTTTGATGAGAACGACAGAAATTCGCCTTCTCTAGACTTGCAATTTGTGCGCTCTTTAAAGGCAAAGAACAGGAAGAGGAACAGTTACAGAGATAGAGGAAGGGATGCTTTAAAGGCAAGGAACAGCTACAGAGATCAAGCAAGGGATGCTTTAAAGGCAAGGAACAGGAACAGGTATAGAAATAGGGCAAGGGATGCGTCATGTGTCATTCTTTGCAAGCGATCAAGATCATGATCTAAACTTGCAATTTGGACGCTCTTCAAAGGCAAGGGAGAGGAATAAGAATGCAGGGTCATCCTTTGCACGCGATCAAGATCATGATCAGGATAATATCGACATCGCCGATGATTTTGCGAGAGAAACAATTTATGTTTGGTTGTCGGTCGATGGAATTCCAGCACCTCGTCGTCATAATCTTACTGTTTCTTTCGAATTTTAATTTATCAATTCCATTTCCATTTTATTGTGTAGGATTCTAGTTAGGGTTTGTGAGTTTCTCCTCGGATTCTAGTTACCTTGACGAGTTTATATGATTATCTGTTATTGTTTAGATTGCCATCAAATTATGGCTGATTTTTAGTTGTGTTAAGTATGACGGTTAAGTATGAAGGAGTTATGGTTTACATTGCCATCAAATTATGACAGTTAAATATGAAGGAGTTATGGTTTACATTGCCATCAAATTATGGTTGATTTTTAGTTGTGTTGAGTATGACAGTTAAGTATGAAGGAAGTGTAGTTCCGTGATAAACTGAATTGTAATAGTTTTATTAATTTTATTTCATTATATTTAAAGGCCTTTATACTTTAGAATTTTGTGTTTGAGTAGGAAGTATATTTTTTATAGATATATTTTACTTAGATTATGAAGGATGAGATAAGTATACTGTTATTGATTTTATGGTTTTATGAGTTTTTTTCCAAATTTAAAAATATATATATATATGAAATAATTAATAGATAGTAGATGATGCATAGATAACCAATACTTTAAGTAAAAAAAAGTTGATGATAATAAGACATATATATTATCTATATTTACTAAACCACAAATTAAGTCGATTATAAAAATAAATTATATTTGCTTCTCATAAAATATATTTTAATATTACTTTATATATTAAAAATAAATAATTAAAACATTTATATATCCTTATATATAATGTATTATTACAAACTATTTTATACCCATTAACCACATTACAATACATAATAATACTTTATACAAAATAGCCATATTGAAATATTCATAACAATACTTTATGCATATTAATCATATTGAAGATTTAGAAGTCTAAATGGAGGGTAGTGGTCTATGAAACATGAAATTATGAAATACTAGGCATACTTGTGTATTTACACAGATATTTTGATACTTGCACGATGAATGTATATATTATCAAAGGCTACTAAATTGTAGAAAAATGTAAACTTTTTAAATATATTATTTTCATTTATTGATATTGTTTATAATTATATTAATTTGTATTTTTTTAAGAGTAATATTTTATTGTTTTTGCGGAGTATAAGATATATTTATTTTTTGTTATATAGTGTTTAGTAATGATTATAATGATGATAATAGTTATTAACATTTTACAAAAATTTTAAGAAACGCATTTTTAAATTATTATAATTGTATCGAGTTGAAAAGTTAGTAAGGAAAATATTTTGATATTGCACTCTAGTATGGTTGTACTTAAGATATTTTAAGAGAAAGTGATTTTCTTCTTTATGATAAGTAAAAAATAGAGATACTTTTAATATTATAGATTAAGGTTGATCACTTCTTTATGATATCTTAATTTTTTCTTCAATATTTAAATAAAAAATTATACTAATATAGTTAGCATAAATCGATTGTTATTGTATATATATCAAGTTACCCTTGTTAATAGAACACCCAAAATCATAAATTTATATAGGTTTAGATTAAATAAGCTAAGTGGATTGATATATGAAGCTTTTTCCATAAGGTGTTGAATCAAATTTCTCAGTTTTTTTTGTATGTACTTTATCTATATCTTACATATTTGAATGTTTACTCATATTTGTTAATAACATTTTTTAACAAACTAAATACTGAAAGTTGTAAGCTTACGAGTTGATACTTGCAGGATGAATGTATATATTATGTAAGGCAACTAAATTGTAGAAAAATATAACTTTTTAAATATATTATTTTCATTTATTGACATTGCTTATAATTATATTAATTTGTATTTTTGTAAGAGTAATATTTTATTGTTTTTGGAGAGTATAAGATATATTTATTTTTTGTTATATAGTGTTTAGTAATGATCATAATGATGATGATAGTTACTAACATTTTACAAAAATTTTAAGAAACTCATTCCTAAATTATTATAAATGTATCGAGTTGAAAAGTTAGTAAGGAAAATATTTTGATATTGCACTCTAGTATGGTTGTACTTAGGATATTTTAAGAGAAAGTGATTTTCTTCTTTATGATAAGTAAAAAATAGAGATACTTTTAATATTATAGATTAAGGTTGATCACTTCTTTATGATATCTTAATTTTTTCTTCAATATTTAAATAAAAAATTATACTAATATAGTTAGCATAAATCGATCGTTATTGTATATATATCAAGTTACCCTTGTTAATAGAACACCCAAAATCATAAATTTATATAGGTTCAGATTGAATAAGCTAAGTGGATTGATATATGAAGCTTATTCCATAAGGTTTTGAATCAAATTTCTCAGTTTTTTTTGTGTGTACTTTATCTATATCTTACATATTTGAATGTTTACTCATATTTGTTAATGACATTTTTTAACAAACTAAATACTGAAAGTTGTAAGCTTACGAGTTGATTTTAATCTTTACTTATATTTACATCAATAGGTGTTTTTATTTTAGAATTTGGAGTGTACTAGCACCTATGCTTTTCCTAGATTGCACGACGATGATACAAGTTTATTGTCCAAATTGATTCAATGGCAGTCTTTCTAAATTCAAAATAATTAAGTAGTTGTGCTAGTTGTATTTGTTAATAACATTTTCTAAATAACTAACGAACTATGTAGTTTTGACACTTATAAATAAATATCGAAAATTGTAAGCTTATATAAGTAAATGCTTATTTTCTCAATTGTGGCCATTCATAAATGTTGGGCCAATTAATAACACATGAGAGCTTCCTCTAGTATTTTTATTTTTAGAAGATAAATCTAATAAATCTTTCCCTTTTGCTATTGTAAAGGTGTACAATGGCTTTGTGGCTGATTTGATCTATACCACTTACATGGATTGTGGACTTGTCAAACATATGCATTTTCAATCACACTTAGATCGCAGCTGATTGCTACAGTTTCAATCACACTTAAATCGTGGTTGATTTGGTGTGCCTCTTTAAAATAGAAAAAGGCATGGTATCCCTCCAAGAATTGTGATGTTTGGAGGACCTAGTTGCTCTTTTGGATGCTAGCAAAAAATCATTTAGATTGTCGATTCTCATAGAGATGTAGATTAGATTGTGTCCAGTGTGCTTCTGCATGTTGTTGTGTCGATCTTGAGAAGTGCCCATGGTAGGGATCCTTCCATTCAGTGTACACAGAAAACAAATTATGAATTCCTCAAAACATCTCATAAACTGTGTGTATGTTGCTTGCACATGTGTGGTGATGTTAATCACACTTTATTAAATAGATTGGTATGTGATAACTTCTCTTGAAACAACTTGCCTCGTCTTTCAAGTCACAACGATATATGAAGTTTTTCATCAAGCAGAATGTGCTTTGATTGCACCTAGGTGTTCTACAACCCAGTATGGGGGAGATGTTGTTAGAGTAATGTTGTGTAAAGTTTTGTAAAATGTCATTCCCACAAAAAATGCAAATGATTTTGGCTTATACAAAATAAAATAAATTATATTGATATCATTTTGAACCTAGATATATCATTGTGTCGAGAGGTGCTCTATAGCCTAGTATGAGGGAGATCTTGTAACATGTGTGAGTTTGTCGAGTAACAAAATAATACAAAGTAAACAAAAAAGAATAATACAAAGTAAAAAGTAAATATGAGACTTAAACTAGAGACTAAATACTTTTTACTTTTAATACAAAGTAAAAAGTAAATATGATATTTTAGAGTGTTTGTCAAGTTTGTCGAGTAACAAAATAATACAAAGTAAAAAGTAATAAATATTATGTCGGCCATAAACAAAAAAGAATAATACAAAGTAAAACGTGAATATAATACTTAAACTAGAGACTTTAGAGCTTAGGATTAGGTGGCTCAGGTATTGCACTCAAGGAGTTATTCAAGGAGAGGTTTGCACCTGGGGAGATTTGATCCCACTCGGTGCTTGATAGAGCCTAGGATTTGGATCTAGGCTGGTTTTAAGCCTAGATATATCAATGATCCAAAGAGATCATTTTTTTTAAGTTGTAATTTTTTTCTTAATGTGTAAAAATTTAAGATTAAAAAAGAATTGCACCTCAACAAATTTGATTCCTTTAGATGCTTGATAAATCCAAGTTTAAGATATTTTCTTCGACATTTGGACTATAAACTCATGGATGGGTGGATGGTGGAAGCCCAATATCTATTCCCTTACATAATCAACAAAAAGGAGTTTGTTTTTTTGGAAGGTGGTGGAGTTTTTTTTCCAATTTATTGCATTTTAAAGGTTATTGACATTGTTTCTACCACAATTAATTATTCATTGGATCCTCATTTTTAATCTTGTTGGAGACTTTATAAGTGAATTTCACTTCTTTTTTTCTAATGAGTGGTTATTCATGTCCCTTTTCAGATCCTTGTTTTTCTAATGAGTGGGTACTAATGTCCCTTTGAGATTGTTTACTAGACACATTGCAGGATTTGCCAATTTTTTATGTTCATTTATTTTTATTTTCAATGGTAAACTAGAAATATGTTGTTTTCTCAATTGTACATAGGTACATATCATGGACCTCTTTGTTAGGACCTATTTTGATCATTTTTTTTCATAATGGATTCATTTTTAAACATTTACACATGTCCTCCAAGTATTGGATTTTGGACCGGTGTTGGACTCATGCAAATATTTATAGAGTCTCACCAAGTATTGGTATTTATGACCATGCATAAATTTAATTTGTAATCCTTGGACCTAGACACTTTGAAGTGTTTCTTGTTTGGTGGCTTTGCATAATCATCACCTTCAGCTCACACCTCCATATGTTTATCATCATTTATGATATCCATATTATTATCCATGCCCACCTAATTCATCATTATAATCTAAGATAAACTTATATTTCTAAATATTAACATCTAACTCTTAAAATTAGTTGAAACCCATACTAGATTTTATAATCTATGAATACATTTTCACAATTTCCAATGAATATGATGAGGTTGAAATAACCATTTTAAAGTTCATATTGATTATTTATTATTATAATATCATCAATATTTTATTAGTATATCATAGAGACTTTAGATATTACACTTAACACAAAATCCTTACAATCTCATAACAATATCTCATTTTTTTATTATTTCCTCAACTTATTAGTTAGTATTGTGGATATTAGCCCACGTGGCATAGAATAGATGGTGAATGGGTGTACTGTTAAGGAACTCCTTGTGTTAGGTCACTAGTTCAAAACCTCATGGGTACTAACCTCTCTCTCTCTCTCTCTCTCTCTCTCTCTCTCTCTCTCTATATATATATATATATATATATATATATATATATATATATATATATATATATATATTCGAGATCTAGCCATCCATTATCTTTTTCAATTTTGTTTATTTAATTTATTTCAGTAACAAATATTGAAAGTCATCTTTTCTTTAATATATCATGTTGAAATAGCTTCATAATTATGAATTTTGTATATATGAATTGATTTTAATATGATATATTCAATTTATGAACTTTGTATACATGTATTGATTTTAATGTGATATATGATTCATTGATTTCACAAATTATAATGTTTGGAAAAATAAGGTTATGTTAGTACTAGTCAACGAAAAATTATAAATTGAAATAACTTATCTCGTAGAAGTAAAGAGGATGGGAAAAATAAGTGTGCACAAAGACTGGTTAATATGTGTTAAGATAATTTGCAATGGCCATAAATATGGAATAGTCAATAAAAATTCAAGTTTAAGACAATAAAAAATCAAGTTTTAGAGGGCTAGGAGTTTAGTAATGATTGTCATTGATGTCAAAGGAGTTTAGTAATGACAAAGGAATAAGCAAAGACATGATGGAAGGGTAAAATCAGTGAAAGACAAAGGAATGAAAAAGGAAGTGAAGACATCACAAGTATGATGATGTGGCATGTGTGATGAGGCTGGAAAGACACATGATGGTGTTCTGGTGCTATCATGAAGTCAGTGTTGCAATCTTTCATCATTCTGGAAAAGTATGGCAAGTTTGTGAAACTATGGAAATTGACAAAGTATGAAAAATTAGTAAAAAATGCTCCAAGAGAATGCTCGCCATAATTCATGGTTTGAATAAAATGTCCGCACCATCATATCAGGCTATAGCTTGTTGAAGTGGCTATCTATTCATTGTCTCAATTTTCCTTAATCATTTATGAGGAGAAAGTTATAAGTCTGCCAAAATAGGGGTTAAGGATAAACTTTGGAGAAAATATTGAAAATGGCTAAGTGTTGGAAAATTGGTCCATGTGGCCTTGGGAAAATGTCCATCGTACCTCATAGGTGAATGATAAAAATTATCTGAAATTATCATTCAATAGCTTGTTGAAGAGGATATTTTACCATGGCCTCAGTTCTCAAAGAGGGTTTTTGATGACAAAGTTAAAGGCCTTCCAAAACAAGTTTTCAGGTTATTTTTGCACCAGGGTAGTAAAACTTCCTAAGTGGCCTCAGGAAAATGCCCGCCATGATTCATAGGTTAAAGTAAATGCCCACACAATATGGTCAGGATGTAACTTGTTGATTTGTATACCTGACCATGGTATCAGTTTGTCTTGAGAGTGTATGAGGAGGAAGTTATGGGTCTGCCAAAATAGTGTTTCATACAAATTACTCTAGTCCAAGAAAATGCAAAAAATTGTCTAAGTATAGAATTACTGGTAAAAACTGTCTAAGTGACCTCAGTAAAATGCCCGCCATTTATTGTGGTTGATGTCTTAAAATATTTTGAGGGTATTGGTCTCTATAATGTTGGTCGGCATATCCAACCATATCATTGGCTTGTCCAAAGAGTCTCTGTAGGTGAAGAAATAGATCTTCCAAAAGTGCCTCCCAGCTTGATTTGCACTGCTCTAGAAAAATGGTTATCAAGGAGAGAGAAAGGAGCTTCAGAGGATGAAATTGGTCTTGATGGAATCACCTTGTTGGCCTCTATGCATTAGGTGTCTCACACTTCCAATTTGATGAAAATAAAAATCTCATGTTACCCTAAAGTTTGACAATTTTTGTCTAAGTGTTGAATTAGTAGTTTAAAAGGCTAGTTTCAAATGGCCGACAGATGATGTGTGGGTATCAAAAAATTTAAAGGGTGACATGGATCTGTTCCTTGTTGAATTGGTTATCCATCCATGCTTTCATTGTTCCTTCTGATGGTCAATCTGCCAAAGTAAGAAAAAACTTGTTTTGAACAAGGGAAATTTGGCTAAGTGTTAAAATCACAAGGTTAAGGGTCCATTTGGAAATGCCTGCAAGGAAGTGTCCTTGTGCTGATAAAATTCATCAGTTGGCATGGTCTTGTTCTTTAATGAACTGGTCATCTATTCATGCATTCAGATTTTTCTCTAGAGTTCACACGTGCGAAATACAAGCCTGCCAAAATGAGAAAAAGTTTGTTTGTTGTCCAAATGAAGGTTGAGAGGCATTTGGAAATGCCTGCCATAAATTGTCCTTGTGATGATAAATTCACCAGTTTACATGGGATTGTTCCTTTATGATCTTGCCATCTATTCATGGTTTCAGATTTCTCTCTAGAGGTCACACACGTGCGAGATACAAGCCTGCCAAAATGAGAAAATGATTGTATTTCTGTCTAAATAAAGGTTGAGAGGCATTTGGATTAATGCACACCAGAAATTGTGGGTGTGTAGATAAATTCATCCAAAGTTGTGGATATTTTCTTTGGCAATTTTTCCATCTAGCCATGGTATCAGAATATTCTTCGGTAGTTACACGTGTGAAAAATTGAGTTCCCAAGTTGACAAAAAAATTTGTTGTACACAGAAATATGAATATGCCCAAATTAAGTATATGTTAAAATCAGTTTTTATTTTAAATTGCCTAGATAAGTCAATTTAATAAAAATAAGTTAAGATGTTATGAAATAAGAGGAAACTAATTACCAGCAATTTATCAAAGAAAGTTAGATAAACCAAGAAGTATTTTTTATAAAGAGGTGCGTTTGATAAAAAGGCAATTTCTAGAATTGGAAGGAAACAATTATGGAAAGGATGTGATGTTGAAAAGGAATGATGATAAGCTACACGAATAAAATAAATGAGACAGAAGCTTATTAAATAAAACAGGGTTTGTTATTTAATTAACAAAATAGAGTTGATCTTTAAAAAGGGTTTGTTATTTAATTAAAAACATAGTCGATCTTTAATTAAAAAAATAGGGTTTGTTATTTATTTAATAAATAGAAAGTTAATATTTTTGAAGAGGCACGAGTGGGAAAAGGCATAAGTCCATTTTGAAGAGATGCACTGATTAAAAATGATATTGATAATATATAAACCAACATTCGAGATGGAAGGAAGAGGTCTCAAGAGCCCAGATAAAAGAAGAAGGAAAGAAAAGTAAGAAGAAAGAACGTCAGAGACAAATAAAATGAAGTAACAAAATTGATGAAAAGAAGATTTGAAGTTGTATAGGGACCAAAGACATAAAAGGAAGAAAAGAGGATGTATGTTGAGTGTTTAAATTGAATATTTGATGCTGTACAAAAGTCAGAGAATGTAATAAAAGGGAAGTATTTTCTCTATGGTCAGAATTGATGATTTGCAGCAGAGGACAGAGAACAAAAGATACTGTAAGAAGTTATTGAAGTTATGAAAAACAAAAGAATAGGGAGGTAGGGTGGTGCTAGGGCAGGATACAGGCCTACAAGGGGGTTGTAGCCTCCTTCCAGTGGTAGCTGGTAAATAGGGTGTCAAAGCATCCTTTCAGTTGTAGCTGATAATCCTGGGGGTCATAGCCTCCTTCCAGTAGTAGTTGGTAAATAGGTTGTAGTAGCATCCTTGTCTATTGTCGTAGGCATAAACCAGGGTGTTATAGCATCCTTCAGTTGTAGATGAGAAACTTGGGGATTGGAGTCTCCAACAAGTTTCAGCTTGCAAAAACAATTGTAAATATATAATTTTGCATTATAGAAAGAGTTGGTGGTTTTCCCAATTGGGATTCCACAATAAACATATGTGTTATGTGTATCTTGTTGATTCCATGTTTTAATAAATATTAAAAAGTGGTTTATATTGTTAAAAAGTTAACAATACCAATTCACCCCCCTCTCAGTATTGACCAATATTCCAACAATTGGTATCAAAGCAAGATCCTTCACTACAGTCTAAACGACTGGAAGGAATATCCTATTAAAAACCACTATGGATCAACAAGAAGGGATTGCAGCCAACATAGCTCCAGTACTTAATAAAGAAGAATATGCATATTGGAGCAAAAGAATGAGTGCATACTTACAATCATTAGGATATGGTGTATGGGATTCAATAGTATCTGATTATATCCCACCAAAAAGAATAAGGACTACATCTCAGAAAGAGTCCAAGAAAAATAACTCAAGTGCAACGGAGGCCATACTTGATGGATTATCTCAACCCATCAAAAAGAAGGTAGGAAAATGCATCTCAGCTAAGGTACTCTGGGTCAAATTAGAGAAGCTTTATTCAGTAAAATCAAACCTTGCTATTTTCAAGAATGATAGTGATGATGAAGGAACTTGCAACCATAAGGAAGATCAAAAGAACAAAACTATATACAAAAAAAAATTTAATGATAGGAACAAATTCTTCTATTCCATGGAAGATAGTGATGATGAAGGAACTTGCAGCCATAAGGAATATCAAAAGAACAAAACCATATGCAAGAAAAAATTTAATGGCAGGAATAAATTCTTTTTTTCCATGGAGGATAGTGAAGATGAAGAAAATCTATTCATGGAGACAGTAACTTCAGAAGATAATTTAGATATGGAAGGAAAGGTGGACCTAAAAGAAGAATTCATAAGTACCCTTGAATAATTGACAGAGAGAAGATTGGAGAACAATTATTTGAAAGAAAATTTGTCAAAATACCTAGAAGATTATAAATCAAAAAAAGAGGAAGTCAAGACCCTCCAAAAGGAGCTTCACAAGTCAAAACAACAAACAATGGCTTGCATGAAAGAGGCCGAGATCTTAAGACAAGAAGTTGCTAACTTCAAGAAAGAAGTAAAGAAGCTAGAAGACCACATGAAAGAGGTTGAGAGCTTAAAAAAGGAAGTTGCTAACTTTAAGAAAGAAGTAAAGAAGCTAGAAGACCACATCAAAGAGGCCGAGAGCTTAAGACAAGAAGTTATTTTGATTAGAAAGAAGCTTGATGAAGAGTCTATTAAATCAAAATTTGAGAACAACTCAAAGGTTTTAGATGAAATCCTAAGTATCCAAAGACCATCGAGTGATAAAACTGGATTAGGTTATACAAAGAAAAGAATCCAGAATATTTGTCTCCTGCACTCCAAGATAAAAATGAAAGAAGCTATGTTGTTGCACTCAAAATCCTGATTAAGAAGGATAGTCAGAATTCTACTCCCTCATTTCATAATAAAGATAGAACTAATGTGATACCTAAAATACCAATGACAATCAGAGTCCAGCAGATATTCTTTGGTCATTGCTACTCATGTAATAATTTTGGACATATGGCTAGAGAATGTAAGTTGAGGAAGAATGGTTCAATAAAATTCTAAGAACAAAGGAAGGGATGGAAGAAGATGGAATTTGTGAAGCAGGAAGATCAAGGATTCCTCAAATATAAAGAAAGGTTCTATGGATATTGTCACTATTGTCACAAGTTTGGTCACAAAGCCGTTAATTGCAGAACCAAGGGAAAATATCAAAGTATAGAATCCAAGAAACAAAGAAGGCCGGTAAGCAAGGTTCCTCATGGAAATATGTGGAGAAGAAAGGAAGACTGCAAAGAGTCAGAGGAAACACAGATTCCAAGCATCAATGAAGTTTACAAAGATGATGTTCAACATAATAGTGGTGTATATGAGAATGACATCCATTATTATGGAAATCAAGATGCAGATGAAGAATACACTAATGGAGAGAAGGATTATGAAATTCTCTTCTAAAGTCTCTCGTGACCTAAAAGAGAAACCCTGAAATTAGCATTAGAGGGGATCATATACTTAGGGGGAGTAAATATCACAAAATTACAATTGGTATTTGAAGGTAATTAATATCACTTGCTAAGAATAAAAGGATATATTCATCAAAGACAAGAAGTAGAGTAGAGGTGACAAAATTAAAGAAAAACATTTGGTCCAGGAAACATCTATGTGACAAACACACTTAATGGTTGAAGTGTAACAAAATCAGAAGAAGAGTTAGAGAAGATAAGAGATGTTCATGGTTAACTGATAAGACTAGTGTATGGTTGACAAAGAGTAGAGTGTAAACCCTATCACAAAATATAGAAAATGTTGACAAAAGGGAGGAACATTAAAAGGAGGATTCTATGAACTCATCATCCAGGTTCTCATTCAAAGACTAGCCACAAAATGATAACTAGATTATCATAGCACAAGTGATCATTACCAAGTCCAAGATAACAAAAGGAAGAGAAGCAAAATAAGGGAAGTTATCAAAAAGAAGGAATATAGGGATTTCTCTATCAAGATGGTTACAACAAAATAGCATAATAAGTTATCCTTTGTCATTGTTGTCAAAGGGGGAGAATGCTTATATTTTTCCATCAATTCCAAAGGGGGAGAATGTTGAATGTGATTTTCATTGATGTCAAAGGAGTTTAGTAATGACAAAGGAATAACCAAAGACATGGTGGAAGGGTAAACTCAATGAAAGACAAAGGAATGACAAAGGAAGTGGTGGCATGGAAAGTATGATGATGTGGCATGTGTGATGAGGCTAGAAAGACACATGATGGTGTTCTGGTGCTATCATGAAGTCAGTGTTGCAATCTGACATCATTCTGGAAAAGTATGGCAAGTTTGTGAAACTTTGGAAATTGACAAAGTATGAAAAAATAGTCAAAACTGCTCTAAGAGAATGCCTTCCATAATTCATGGTTTGAAGAAAATGCCCACACCATCATATCAAGCTATAGATGGTTGAAGTGGCTATCTAGTCATGGTCTCAGTTTTCCTTAATCATTTATGAGGAGAAAGTTATAAGTCTGCCAAAATAGGGGTTCAGGATAAACTTTGGAGAAAATCTTGAAAATGGCTTAGTGTTGGAAAATTGGTCCAAGTGTCCTTGGGGAAATTCCCGCCGTACCTCATAGGTGAATGATAAAAATTATCTGAAACTATCATTCTATATATTTTTGAAGAGGATAACTTACCATGGTCTTAGTTCTCAAAGAGGGTTTTTGATATCTTACCATCATATCAGGTTATAGCTTGGTGAAGTGGTTATCTAGTCATCGTCTCAATTTTACTTAATCATTTATGAGGAGAAAGTTATAAGTCTGCCAAAATAGGGGTTCAAGATAAAATTTGGAGAAAATCTTGAAAATGGCTAAGTGTTGGAAAATTGGTCCAAGTGGCCTTGGGGAAATGCCCGCTGTACCTCATAGGTGAATGATAAAAATTATCTGAAACTATCATTCTATAGCTTGTTGAAGAGGATATCTTACCATGGTATCAGTTCTCAATGATGGTTTTTTATGACAAAGTTAAGGGCCTTCCAAAACAGGGTTTTAGGTTTTTTTGCACCAGGGTAGTAAAACTGCCTAAGTGGCCTAAAAAAAATGCCTGCCATAATTCATAGGTTAAAGTAAATGCCCACACAATATCGTAAGGTTGTAGATTGTTGATTTGTATACCTGACCATGGTATTAGTTTGTCTTGAGAGTGTCTGAGGATGAAGTTATGGGTCTGCCAAAATAGTGTTTCAAAAAAATTGCTCCAATCCAGGAAAATGCAAAAAATTGTTAAAGTATAGAATTATTGGTAAAAATTGTCTGACTGACCTCAGTAAAATGCCCGCCATTTCCTGTGGTTGATGTCTTAAAATATTTTTAGGGTATCAGTCTCTATAATGTTGATCGGTGTATCCAACCATATCATTGGCTTGTCCAAAGAGTCTTTGTAGGTGAAGATATATATCTTCCAAAAGTGCCTCCCATCTTGATTTACACTACTCGAAAAAAATGCCTGCCAAGGAGAGAGAAAGAAGCTTCAGAGGATGAAATTTGTCTCAATGGAATAACCTTGTTGGCCTTTGTCTATTGGGTGTATCACACTTCCAATTTGATGAAAATAAAAATCTCATGTTACCCTAAAGTTTGACATTTTTTTATCAAAGTGTTGAATTAGTAGTTTAAAAGGCTAGTTTCAAATGCTCGCTAGATGATGTGTGTGTATCAAAAAATTTAAAGGGTGACATGGATATGTTCCTTGTTGAAGTGGTTATCCATCCATGCTTTCATTTTTCCTTATCATGGTCACATGTGAAAGAAATAAATCTTCCAAAGTAAGAAAAAACTTGTTTTGAACAAGGGAAATTTGGCTAGAAGTGTTAAAATCACAAGGTTAAGGGGCCATTTGGAAATGCCCGCAAGGAAGTATCCTTGTGCTGATAAAATTCATCAGTTGGAATGGTATTTATCTTTAATTAACTTTTCATCCATTCATGGGTTCAGATTTTCCTCCGGAGTTCACATGTGCGAAATACAAGCCTGCCAAAATGAGAAACGTTTGTTTTGTTGTCCAAATGAAGGTCGAGAGATATTTGGAAATACCCACAATAAATTGTCCTTGTGATGATAAATTCACCAGATGACATGGGTCTGTTTCTTTATGATCCATCTATTCATGGTTTCGTATTTCTCTCTGGAGGTCACACGTGCAAGATAAAGGCCTGCCAAAATGAGAAAAAGATTGTATTTCTGTCTAAATAAAGGTTGAGAGGCATCTGGAATGCACACCAGAAATTGTGGGTGTGTAGATAAATTCATCCAAAGGTGTGGATATGTTCTTTGGAAAATTTTCCATCTATCCATGGTATCATAATTTTCTTTGGTAGTCACACGTGTGAAAAATTGAGATCCCAAGTTGAAGAAAAATTTTGTTTTACACAGAAATCCGAATATGCCCAAATTATGCATATGTTAAAATCGGTTTTTATTTTAAATTGCCCAACTAAGTTAATTTAATAAAAATAAGTTAAGATGTTATGAAATAAGAGGAAACTAATTACCAACTATTTATGAAAGCAAGTTAGAAAAACCAAGAAGTATTTTTTATAAAGAGGTGAGTTTGATAAAAAGGCAATTTCCAGAATTGGAAGGAAACAATTATGGAAAGGATGTGATGCTAAAAAGGCATGATGATAAGCTGCAAGAATAAACTAAATGAGGCAGAAGCTTATTAAATAAAACAGGGTTTGTTATTTAATTAAAAAAACAAACTTGACCTTTTTTTTGTAACTAGGGGAATCAGCAACTGGAGACTAGGATGGTACTCACATGACACGGGGTCCAGGGATCCAATCCCACTACCACTATACCCCTAGGTGCCCCACACACCCCGCAAGCATGGGACACAGGTAAATCTGGGTGTGATTTGAACTTGTGACCTCCATTTGCAATTGTGACTTAATAACAACTGAACCGCCAATGAGCCACACCCGTGTACGCAAAACATACTTGATCTTTAAAAAGCATTTGTTATTTAATTAAAAATAGATTTGATCTTTAATTAAAAATACAGGGTTTGTTATTTATTTAATAAATAGAAAGTTAATATTTTTGAAGAGGCACGAGTGGGAAAAGGCACAAGTCCATTTTGAAGAGATGCAATGAATAAAAATGAGATAGATAATATATAAACCAGCATTCGAGATGGAAGGAAGAGGTCTCAAGAGCCCAGATAAAAGAAGAAGAAAGAACAGTCACAGGCAAATAAAATGAAGTAACAGAATTGATGAAAAGAAGATCTGAAGCTATACAGAGACCAAAGAAATTAAAGGAAGAACAGAGGATGTTTGTTGAGTGTTTAAATTGAAGATTTGATGCAGTGCAGAAGTCAGAGAATTAAGAAAGGGCAGCATTTTCTCTGTGGTCAGAATTGATGATTTGCAGTAGAGGACAGAGAACAAAGGATACTGTAAGAAGTTATTGAAGTTATGAAAACCAAAAGAATAGGGAGGCAAGGTGGTTCTAAGGAAATCTATAGACCTGCAAGGGGGTTGTATCCTCCTTGCAGTGGTAGCTGGTAAATAGGGTGTCGAAGCATCCTTTCAGTTGTAGCTGATAAACCTGGGGGTCGTAGCCTCCTTCCAGTAGTAGCTGGTAAATATGGTGTAGTAGCATCCTTGTATATTTTAGCAGGAAGAAACTAGGGTGTTGTAGCATCCTTCAATTGTAGCTGAGAAGCTTTGGGGATTGGAGTCTCCAGCAAGTTGTAGCTTGCAAAAACAATTGTAAATATATAATTTTCCAGTATAGAAAGAGTTGGTGGTTTTCCCAATTGGGATTCCATGATAAAAATTTGTGTTCTATGTATCTTGTTGATTCCATGTTTTAATTAATATTAAAAAGTGGTTTAAATTGTTAAAAAGTTAACAATAATGATTCAACCCCCCTCTTAGTATTGACCAATATTCCAACAATTGGTATCAAATCAAGATCCTTCACTACAGTCTGAACCACTAGAAGGAAGATCCTATTAAAAACCACTATGGATCAACAATAAGGGATTGCAGCCAAGAAGAATATGCATATTGGAGCAAAAGAATGAGTGCATACTTACAATCATTAGGATATGGTGTGTGGGATTCAGTAATATCCGATTATATCCCACCAAAAAGAATAAGGATTACATCTCAGAAAGATTCCACTAGAAGGAAGATCCTATTAAAAACCACTATGGATCAACAATAAGGGATTGCAGCCAAGAAGAATATGCATATTGGAGCAAAAGAATGAGTGCATACTTACAATCATTAGGATATGGTGTGTGGGATTCAGTAATCTCTTATTATATCCCACCAAAAAGAATAAGGATTACATCTCAGAAAGATTCCAAGAAAATTAACTCAAGGAAGATAGTGAAGATGAAGAAATTCATGGAGACAGTAACTTCAGAAGATAATTTAGATATGGAAGAAAAGGTGGACGTAAAAGCATAATTGATAAGTACCCTTGAAGAATTGAGAAACAATAGATTGGAGAACAATTCTTTGAAAGGAAATTTGTCAAAATACCTAGAAGAGCAGAAATCAAAAGAAGAGGAATTCAAGACCCTCCAAAAGGAGCTTCTTTTCGTCGCA
Source organism: Larix kaempferi (assembly GCA_027924585.1). Taxonomy (NCBI): domain Eukaryota; kingdom Viridiplantae; phylum Streptophyta; class Pinopsida; order Pinales; family Pinaceae; genus Larix; species Larix kaempferi. Next base: position 16,401,809 of record BSBM01000229.1, on the reverse strand, counting down.
ATTCCGACAGTATGTGAAACGACAAAATTCAGCAAAACGTCGAAACATTTCATCAAAATTTTGACTTTTTCCACTAGTGGCACCCCCAAGTCCAACTAGGACCCCATGCCACTTCATTTTGTAAAAATTAATTATTTTTACCCTAATTTATTGGCCTATTTTCCACCATCAATTTAGAATTATGAATTTCCATGAGAAACTATAGGTTTTGGGGTTAAATATCAATATTTTAATTTTCCCACATAACCCTTAGGAATTGGATAGGCCGACTTAATTGTTTATCTAAAAATTATTTAATTGGGGACATTACACAATACTCATGAATCAAAAAGATATTATTAGGAATATAAACAAAAGATATAACAATTAATAGGAATTTGGAATACTTTGAATCCTCTCTTTGAATTGGCGTGGATTTCCATGGAGTAAAGGTATCATGTTAAGTTCGATCTTAAGTGAAATCGATATTATATTATTGCTTTGTAGAAACTTGGAAAATTGAAGAGTCTAAGGTGCCTAATGTAAAAGGATTTGTCTTATGGTAGGTGTGGAACACGAGATCCTACCATAAAGGGATTGGAGGGATAGCTTGTTAGATAAAGAAGAAATGTTTCCCTTGTATTAGGCTTCACAAGGAAGATCCTTTCAATCAATACATGTGCATGGATATTTTAGAAATAAATAATAAGATATTTATATAGAAATACGTTGTTTTGTACATATTAATTTTACCTTTTATAAGAAACACAAACTATATAAAAATTGTCCTTACAATGACTTAGAATAGGATATTTAAAGTCTAAGAAATGAAGGAAGTATCTGCTTGCTAGGAGACACTTTAATGATAGAACAGTATCTAACCAAGTTATTATCACAAGACTTAATTCCAACCTTAGTCCTCTATGGCTTGATGAGGACCTTGATTTAGCTAGAAGATGCAAAAGAAAATTTAAAGACTCGATTAAGAATTTGTTTAGTACTAACCTAATCAAGCTCTATAGTTCTCAAGGTGTATTAGTTTGCAATGGTCTTACGAAGTGGCCAAAATCAAACAAAATAACTTGTATTCATGGGCTTGGTAGCAATTTCATATATTATGTGATATACAATATCCTTGTATAAAACCAAATAGTAAATTTTGACATCTTAAATTACCGTGAGCCTCACAATGATCATATACCTTTTAACCCTAACTATAAACTTTGTCAAGCGCATAAGTTTGATAATAGAGAATTTTGATAACCAAAATCACTTGATCTACTTCCATTAACAAGTTATCTATCAATGTGTCTTGTAAAAAGAAAAATAGAACAACCAACACTTGGTTTGATAAAGAGAGAAATCATCATATATATTACATTAGGAATTCCTCTAATGAGCCATTAAAATTGAAGAATATATATAGTGGTCCCCGCACAAAGATGGTACCCACTTTCTTTGCATGGGGAGCACGCGATCCCTAATTTTTAATAATGTGCATGCATCATTAAAATTGTGTGCATGTTCATGGTTTGAAAATTGTTGAACCTCCAAGTAAGCAGCCACATAGATTCCATGATTGCATGCATGTTTTAGGAACACATGTGCTTTAAAAAAATGTGCGCATTCCTCTATGTATACAAAAAATGGCCTATGATGCCCCATTTATTTACCATTTCTGATGCAAGTCACCCTACAGGATACTTTCTTGCTTAACAATACACATGACACAAACCACAATGTTTACACAAACAAGGTGTAGAACAAGATGCTTGGATTGGCTTATATTACTTCTCTGAAATCGGTTACAATATAAAATAACTGTAAGCAAATAACTAACTACGATCGGCCTCAACCATTACAACTTAGAAGTAACTGTGGTGTGTTCTCCCTATGTGTCGACCTCGCCCTCTCCTGGTTCACCATGGAACTCTGAGCTATGGTTCGATCTCAACACTCTGCACTTTGGTCGGTGTGACTCTTCACAACTCTCTCGGCTCTAAGCTCTGCTCTGCTTTGCTTCTGTTCTTCCCCAACAATTCCTAGATTGAAGGCCTCTTTCTCCTCTTCTACTCTGCGGGTGTTGTTCTCAGGACGATTGCAATCCCGAGACATGCGTCCCCTCCTGTTCGCCGATCTCGCCAAATCCTACGAACCTGCACTGTCAGCTTCAGCCATGTTGTACAACTTCTTCCCATGACATCCACTGTCATGTCCTTCACCAACTCGCAATAACTGTAAAAACTTCCTCAGCAACCCCGAACGGCTACTCAGTGCAGTTCATTGAATTTCTGTCCTTCCGACTCTACTATAGCAGTCAGTCACATCTTGACTTTCCTATCGGTTCACTCCTTTCTCAAATACACTTGGCTTCACAAACCCTGTCGTGTAGTAGTTCGACCACTTTTCGACTACCCGACATCTTACGTCGATCGTCATCTGTCGACCTCTCGCGACATCTGATTTTCCTTTAGTCGGCCGCACCTCGAATTCTCCTGCTCCACTTGTTGACTTCGACAAGTCAACCTGCTCTCCGCACCAGTGGTCATCAGTACTCCCACTGGTTGACTCCCTTCAGTCAATCAACTTTGACTGATCTGCCTAGGCCCCGATGCTCCTACATCAGACTACCCAGGTGAAAAAGAATTCTACTGCTCCATCAGGATCCTGAACTCCTCTTCAAAAATCCATGTCGCTTCCTGCAAATCATCATTTGTCCATTGCACCAAGTATTCCTTCATGCGCGATCTACGGGTACGCCCTACTTTGCGTTCATCGATTACTTTCGCGATCCCTTCTTTCTATCGGTCTGGAATCTGTTCCGTTTAGTCGATACTGGTTCCATTCCCTTGGCTGCTGCTTGACCCTTCCTCAAATTTGTACAGGTCTAAGACATTGAACGTTGTGGAAATGTTCAAGTCTTCCGGCAATTCCAACACATATGCGTTGTCTGAAATCTTCTTCAAAATCCTGCATGGTCCTATCTTCTTCAGCTTCAGCTTGTTGTATGTTCCTGTTGGAAATCGCTCCTTCCACAAATATGCATACACTAAGTTTCCTTCTTGGAATGATAGTAGTCTTTTTCTCCGGTTAGATCTCAACTTGTAGGCTGCATTACTTTTCTCTATGCGCTTTCGCACATTCTCATGAACTTCATGCATATGTTCTGCAAATGATTCTGCATCTGCACTCTTCCTGGTTTCTGTCGGCAATTCGACCAAATCTACCACTACATGTGGACTCCTCCCTTGAACAATCTGGAATGGACTCAATCCTGTCAATCAATTCACAGAATTGTTATATGCAAACTCTGCTTGTGCCAACACATTTTCCCACTGCTTGGGTTTGTCGGCCGCTAAACACCTCAGAAGGTTTCCCAAACTTCTGTTCACAACCTCGATTTGTCTGTCCGTCTGCGGATGATGTGCCGAGCTAAACTCTAACTTCGTGTCGAGTTTCTTCCATAGGGTTCTCCAAAAATGCCCCATGAATTTTGTATCCCAATCCGACGTGATACTCTTTGGAAACCCATGCAGTCTGACTATTTCCTTGAAGAATAGTACAGTGATCCCTGTGGCATCACTTGTTTTCTTACATGGTATGAAATGTGCCATCTTCGAAAATCTGTTGACTATGGCAAATATTGAGTCATTCCCCTGCTGAGTCCTTGGTAATCCTAACACAAAATCCATGCTAAGATGCTCCCACGGGTTCTCTGGAACTAGCAATGGTGTATACAACCCCGTGTTCTGACTCCTTCCTTTTTCCAACTGGCAAACTTGACATTGTCGAACCCATCTTCCGACATCTGTCGACATTCTTGGCCAGAAATATTTCTTGTCCACCAGTGCTTTGGTCTTGTCGATCCGAAAGTGTCGTGCTAACCCGCTATTATGAAATTCTCGGATTAGGTTTTCTCTCACTGATCCTCTGGGAATACACAACTGATTTCCCTTGAATAGGTAACCCTCTTGAATGAATTAACTCAAATATGGAGTTCTGTCGATGCTCCAAGGCTCGCGACAAGCCTTCCATGCCTTCACAAAATATTCGTCGGTCTCATACTCCGTCTTTATTGACTCTATCCCTGTTGCCTGAACAGTCGTCGTGCCCAACAGCGCAACTCTCCTGCTCAACGCGTCGACAACCTTGTTCGACTTGCCTAACCTATGTCGCAACACGAACGTATATCTCTGGAGCAGCTCCACCCACTTCATGTGTCTCTGATCCAACTTTGACTGAGTATTCAGATACCTCAGTGCTTGGTGATCTGTGTATAACACAAATTCCTACGGCAACAAATAATGCCTCCATTTCTTCAATGCTTGTATGATAGCATAACATTCTTGGTCATAGACCGAATTTTTCCGCTTCGCTCCATTCAATTTTTCATTGAAGAATGCAATTGGTCAGCCTTCCTGGCTCAACACTATTCCAATTGTTGTTCCACTCACATCACAATTGATCTGGAAAACTTTGTCAAAGTCTGGGAGCGCCAACACTGGGCTCTCAGTGACCTTTTCCTTCAATTTGTCGAAAGATTCATGGGCCTTATCCGTCCACTTGAACTCTCCCTTTCTCATTCATTATGTTAATGGTGCACAAATCCGAATGAACTTCTGATAGAAACTAGCAAGTCCATGGAAACTTCTTACTGCAGTCGTACTTGTTGGTTCCAGCCAATCTACTATTGCCTTCACCTTCTCGGGGTCCATCTCCAACTCTTTACCTGAAATTACAAATCCCAAGTACACCAATTCCTTCTTCATTAAGAAACACTTTTGCAGGTTGATAATCAGCTTCTCTTCCTGCAAGTTTTGTAATACTTGTCGAACGTGCTCCAAATGTTCTGACTTGGTCCGATTGAAAATCAGAATGTCGTCTAAATAGACTACGAAAAACTTTCCTAAGAATGGTTTCAGCACTTCATTCATCAATCTCATGAATGTACTGGGTGCATTAGTCAATCCGAACAGCATGACTAACCACTCATATAACCCTTCTCTTGTTTTGAATGTTGTCTTCCATTCATCTCCTTCTCTGACCCTAATCTGGTGATACCCACTCTTCAGGTCTATTTTCGTGAAGTATGTCGCTCCACTCAGGAAACCCATCAAGTCATCCATCCTTGGAAATGGAAATCGATACTTGATCATGATCCTGTTGATGGCTCTAGAATCAGTACACATTCTCTATTCGCCACCCTTCTTTGGTGTCAATACTGTTGGTACTGCACACAGGCTCAAACTTTCTCGGATCAACCCCCTGTCCAACAACTCTTGAACCTATCGGTTGAGCTCCTGTCCTTCTGCTGGACTCATCCTATATGGTGCTTTGTTTGGCAGACTCAACCCTGGAATCAAGTCGATCTAATGGGATATGCTCCTTGTCGGCGGCAATCCTGTCGATTTCTCATCAGCCATTATGTCCCGAAACTCTTCGAGCAACTCCTCGACTTCAACCGGAATGCTCTCCATGCTGGTCGTTCTTCCGACATATGGTCCTTTTGGAATGATTGAAAAACATCCCGACCATTTTTCCTCCTCTGCAAGGAATTCCTTGGCGGTGCTCATCAACACTCGCTTTTCTGAAAAAAATTTCTCGCCGTCCCTACTGTCGACTGGCTCTTCTCGCCTCGGCTTAAGAGTCCTTTTCACGCCATTCTTCCACACTGTGACTGTGTTAGCTCGACCGTCATAGATCATCTTATGATTATATTGCCATGGTCTCCCTAGCAACAAATGGCATGCATCCATGAGAACTACATCACATAGTACGCTGTCCTCCAGTCCCTCAACTCTGAAGTTGATCAGGCACTGTTTGGTCACCTTAACATGGTGTCCTTTCTGCAACCATGAGATATTGTAAGGGTGTGGGTGTTCTCGAAACTCCAACCCGATATTGTCGATGACTTCCATTGACACAAGATTCTCTATACTTCCACCATCAACTATGGTCTTGCAATGCCATTCTCCGATCCGCACCTTTGTTCAAAAGATTTCCTTCCATTGTGCTAGTTCCATCAGATCACGTTGATCTTCCTGGATCAAGGCTCTCTAAACCATCAGATTCTGGTTCTTCTTTTTCTCACCTCCACTGCTATCTGATTCTGACTCTTCCCTCTCATCGACTTTCTCATCCTTTCGACTCTTCCCGCTCCTCAAAATTTGTAACAGATTATGGCTATTCTGTTAGCTCCATTCTTATCGGATGGACCACTTCGACCATACGTGCCTCGACCGCGGTTCTCACGACCATCGTGTCAGTTCCCCTGCGCTCTTTCTTTCGTCGATGTCCCTTCTGTGCATCAACTATATTTGACATCTTCTTTCTTGTAGCCGCTACCTTGACCTTTCATGGAGACAGTCTTTCCACCCTGACCAGTCATCCTGCCTCTGGTCACTGCGGACTTTCTCACCAGTTTCTCTTCCGCCTTCAGAGCTAGTTGATAGGCTTCTCCGACTACTCTGAATCTCAACATGCTGAGTTCATCCTGAACAACGTATTTGAAGCCGTTTACATATCTGGTGACAGCTTCTTCTCCTTCATCAGTTTTCCCTGACCGAATCGACAATTAGTAGAACTCCTCCGTGTACTCCTTCACGGTCATCTCTTTTTGTCGAACGTTTTGTAGCTTTCGGAACAAGGAAATCACATAGTCATTTGGCAAGAACTTCCCCTTCAACTTGGCAACCATCCTGTCCCAAGATTTGATTTTCACCTTGCCTTTCTTGAGTCTTTTAGCCTGTACATTGTCCCACCACAACAAGGCATGCCCCTTCAACCTCAGACATGCAGTCTTAACCCGTTTAGGATCCTCGATCTGCTCTACGTCGAAGTATTTCTCCATTTCTTTGAACTAGTCGATCATGTCTTCTGGGTCCAGGCTCCCCGAGTATGTACGCACATCTATCTTCGCCCGACCTCTCATTTCTGTCAGAAGCTTGATGAGTTTTTCCTCTGGTTCTTCTGCTGCGGCTTCCCAAGCTTCCACTTCCTCGACTTCCTCACCGCTGTGGTCTAGCGCTTCAAGAATGCAACCATGCCTCTGGTTTTCTTTGATCACTGTGACTTCATTTTTCAAAGTCCGCATAATTCGGACGCATTCGTCGAACATCTCATGATCTACAGTGACGGCTGTTGAACCACGCACTCTTCGTCCTCGGACATTAACGCCTCTATGAGCCATTTTCAACCTCTACTGAAAATTCTCACACTTTCCAGTCCTGATACCAACTAACACAAGTCAGGTTGATATAGTCGTCTCCTCCAACCGGACTCGCCTATGAGCTCTGATACCAAACTGACGCAAGTCAGGTTGGTATAGTCGTCTCCTCCAACCGTACTCGCTTCCGGGCTTTGATACCAAACTGACACAAGTCACCCTACGGGATACTTTCTTGCTTAACAATACACACGACACAAACCACAATGTTTACACAAACAAGGTGTAGAACAAGATGCCTAGATTGGCTTATACTACTTCTCTGAAATCGGTTATAATCTAAAATAACTATAAGCAAATAACTAACTATGATCGACCTCGGCCGTTACAACTTAGAAGTAACTGTCGTGTGTTCTCCCTGTGTGTCGACCTCACCCTCTCCTGGTTCGCCACAGAACTCTGAGATATGGTTCGATCTCAACACTCTACACTTCAACCGGTGTGACTCTTCACAACTCTCTCGGCTCTAAGCTCTGCTCTGCTCTGCTTCTGTTCTGCCCCAATAGTTCCTAGACTGAAGGCCTCTTTCTCCTCTTCTACTCTGCGGGTGTTGTTCTCAAGATGATTGCAATCCCGAGACACGCGTCCCCCCCTGTTCACCGATCTCGCCAAATCCTACGAACCTACACTGTCAGCTTCAACCGTGCTGTACAGCTTCTGCCCATGACGCCCACTGTCATGTCCTTCACCAACTCGCAATAACTGTAATAACTTCCTCAGCAACCCCGAACGGATACTAAGTACAGTTCATTGACTTTCTGTCCTTCCAACTCTGCTACAACAGTCAGTCACATCTCGACTTTCCTGTCGGTTCACTCCTTTCTCAAATACACTTGGCTTTGCAAACCCTGTCATGTCGTAGTTCGACCACTTGTCGACTACCTGACATCTTCCACCGCTCGTCGCCTGTCGACCATTCCCTGTCGATTCTCGACCTCTCGCGACATCTATTTTTCCTTCAGTTGGATGCACCCCAACTGCTCTTGCTCGACTTGTTGACTTCAACAAGTCAACCTTCTCTCTGCACCAGTGGTCATCGGCACTCCCGCTGGTCGGCTCCCTTCAGTCGATCAACTTCGACTGATTTGCCTAGGCCCCGATGCTCCCTGTTTTTGATAAATTTTCATGGTGATTATCAGTTGGAACCATAATGCAAGTGCATATACACCATCAAAAAAGGATACAACTCCTCCATCTAGGTAATCCTTCTAATATTTTCTCCTTTTTTTAAATTTGTTTGTGATTTAATAAAGAAAAACTCAATTTGAAAAGAATCGTAATTTAAAAAAAAATCATTATTTTTACATGTAGATTGTCTATTCTTCATTACAATGGTAGAAAAACCCAACCAAATCCAAATATAAATATTAACAGTGAGGTGAACCCAAGCAGAGAAAATATTGAACCAAATCTACAAGTAAACATTAACCTTTACAAGAACCCAAGCACAGAAACCCATATTAACAAACATTTTAACCAATTGAGAATCTTGGTTCAAGAGATCATAACCACAAGGTAACTATCAATACTATCCTTAGCCACATCCCTTGATAGCATATTTTCCTCTCTTTACAATGCCCATGGTCAATTGTTTATCATATCTAAATATAGGGCCCGAGTGAGACATTTATGTTCCACTGGTTTCAATAAAGAACAAATAAAAAAATTTGAAATTTCAAAAGAAACTATTGTTATATTTTCATCAACCCTAGGACTAACAAACCCCCTAATATGTGTAAGATCGCCTTTGCATGGATTGGTGCACATATGATCTATGGAAACAATATTGGATAATTCGTTTGTTCATGGTTTTATGCAAACCTCCTTGCAACAATAGGGAGCTTCCATTATATTTTATTCAGAAACTATATGCTAAGTTTGTGTTGGGTCTCCTCGTGAGCTATTTTGACATTGTTGATTTTCAAGGGTTTGTTCTTTTATATTCCTAGGATCAACCAACAACTATGTGTAATCCAATGATAGGGACACCTTCTCCTAGGAATATGCCTACCCCCCCCCCCCAACAGAAACCTCATTTACTAGATTGTTCGACTGACAGTGTCATTGTTAACACCCAAAAAGTGCTCACTAGCTCATTTCCTTATTCACATGACCCATTTTTCCACTTTTCCACCATTTGAGCCTCTAAAGCCATCAAAAGGTCACCAAAAGACCATAATACACCCCTTTTGCCCCTCAAAATGAATATTTTTCCTCAAAAAACATTAAAAAAAACCCTCAAAAAGGGTCCAGAATTCCCAAAAATATTAAAAAGGGAATAAAAATATTCAAAATATTCAAAAAAGGAAAAAGGAAGGAAAAGGTACCTAAACCATGTTGGTCAATACCATTGGTTTCCTCAAAACCATAATGGTATTCCCCACCACCAAAAACTATAAAAAGGTGGTAGGGGATCCTCACTTTCCATCCATCCATCATCCTATCCTCACGCTGTCAAAATCTCTCATGAGACTTTTGGCCATTTTTCAGCATCTTGGAGAAGAGACCTTTGGAGCTTGGAGCTACTCACCTTGGGAGTTTCTCAACACAAATCCTCACCATTTGAGGTATCTTAATACAAAACATCTATTCTTTTATTTCTTGTTCTTCAATCGTTTTTAAAAATTTATTTGTTACATGCACATGTTAGTTTAGATTTAGATTTAATTATTAATCATTTTTGCTTTCAATATTGAAACTGCTATCACATTGTTGATAGGTGCCCATTGCACAAAGCTTGGTTGGAAAACCAAGCCAACAGTTTTTTGGCGACTCCGTTGGCTTCGAATTCTTAGATCTCAGTTTTTTACTTTAGATCTTAGTTTTTGTTAGTTTTAATCATTTTAATTCATAGATCTGCCATCCTAGACAGCATATCCATTGTTGTTCTAGATCTTGGCCCTTTCTATTGCCATTAACATCCTGAAATTTCCATTTTCGGGTTCGTTTTTCGGCTTCTATTTTTCAGCTTTCGCCTCACGGCTTTTCACCCGACAGTCACACGGCTCATCGCGACCTCGCGGCGTTTTTCCGCGTGGCGTGCCGCGGCTTCACGGCCATTTTACGCGCTGCACATCATGGCTTCGCGACCATTTTCCGCACTGCACATTGCGACTGTGTGTCCGAAACCCGCGCTACACATCGCGGCTTCACGGCCGAAACCCGCGCTGCACATCGCGACTGCGAGGCCGAAACCTGCGCTGCACATCGCGGCTGTTTTCCCCAAAACCCGTGATGTAGTTATTTTGAATTCGGCCAATTTTTTGAAAATATTTTTTGCTATATTTTTTGCCCATTTAGCATATTTTACAACATTAGTTTTTCTACATTTTACAGCCATACTAAATATTTTTCTATTTATATATGCTCCATTAAAAGTCTTTTCAAAAAATTTCAGTAATTGAAAGAAAGATTTTCTGCATTTTATTTAGATCAAGGTTTTACTATTTTATGCTCAATAGTTTGCCCGAGCAATTTTCTAAGAGATCCATTTATTTCTTGAAATATTTATGTTATTTGCTTCCCTTTAAATTATTTCAAAGATCCATTATTTTTTAATAGTTTTTTCAAGCATTTACATTTCAAAAACGCCTTTATTTTTTGCCAAACTGGAAGCGTCTTTTCTTTCATTTGTAATCAATAGCCCAAGCGAGGCAAATCAATTTCAGTTTAAATACCACACTTGCACCCACTCTGCCACATAATTTAAACTGAGCCTTAAAATTTACCTTAACTCAACAAACTTTTAACCCCACTTGGGGAGCACTTAAAATAATATTGTAGTTAGGTAGAATTGAGGGGATAGGTGTTCCAATAACACCCCTCAATTATTACATTTGAGACATAGTGGTTGTCCTCTACGGTACCAAAATCCCTTATAATTTTGACACGGTTATCAACCAATTTATCGAGAAGGCCTCTCCCTTAGGAGGGTTGAAGTAGCCAGACTGGTTCCGGAAGTCTGAGTGGAATACCGCAATCCAGTCAGTAACCGAAGGATACCTTTCGAAGTTCTCAGTGTACACCCAAGAGGGGGTACAGTGGCGATAGAACCAAACTGCAGAATAACCCAACCGAACGTGTCATGAATGGGGTATCCTAGTTGCCACTCTTTAGGATTGTCTACCCGGTGTCCCTCCCGGTAGGGGGATATCTAGCCGTTGATTCAACACCCTATATTGTCTGACTTGGATTTCATCACCTTGTAGAGAATATCGTTTGTTGACTCACAATACTTCTAGTTAGGTGTTTGCATGATACATTACCCACCTTTGGTCTAGTAACACCACGTTTTTCTAGGAACTGTCTGACTTTTGGTATTCTAACCAATTTTGTTGCATCCCTCCACTTATTATAGCACAGCTGCTATAATAAGTGCTTTTTGAGGTTGGTTATTTGGCTTGAGAGCCTTTATTTTTTCACTCCCCTCTTGCACTCATTGTTGCATTAGGGTTTCGAGTTTTTTACATCACCACCTTACACTGAAATTGTTAAATATTTCTCACCATTGAGAATTTAAGACGATCTCGTCATCTTCAGGGTGAACCCCCTCAGTTCGGTATACTTGGCTCTACACGTCATAGACGTAGAGCCTTATCCCTTGACTCGACACGTCATCGGTCAAACACACAATCATCCGATTCTGACATGCCTCACTTCACATCTGATTCTGAGGCTGAATCCGAAAACCCTACTGAAATATCACCAACCAACCCCATGGCTGGATCACAATATGACCCAATTTTCACCAGTACTATTGGAGATACATCCACAAACCCTTCTACTACTGTGCCACCCATGGTAACAACAACCCCTTTAGGCATGCCTAATATAGGGGCCACTCCACCTTTAGGTATGCCCAACACAGGACTACCTCCTATTATGGGTATGCCCAACATAGGAATCACACCCCCTCTCATTACCACAACCTAGATCCCAGGAATTCCTGGCACTATTCCTATCCCCTCTGCAACCCATGTTGCAATTGGGAGCGTTGGCCCATCTCACACCACAACGGTTGGAGGACACATACCTTCAATACCTAGCATACCCTTAGGGGCTACTGGACCACTACATAATGCCACCATTAATAGTTGTGTCCCAGTCACTACGCCACACCCATATGCTAGTTTACCATACATGGCTAGTCTAAACTTACCAGACCTAGCCAGGTTAACCAATGATCCTATCAGGCACAACCCTACATGGCCACCCATTCCTACAAAGCTCCCCTCGAACATCCCCAAGTTTGAAGGAAAACCTGGGGAGGATCCCCAAAACCACATAATGTCATTTCACCTATGGTGTTCATCTAACTCCATCATGGATGACTCCATTAGACTAAGACTATTGCAACGAACGTTCACTGGCTCTGCAGCCAAGTGGTACATTGAACAACCACATGGGACCCACCATACATTTACATCTCTCGCCTCCACTTTCCTTCAGTTTTTTCAGCTACCTGTACGCTATGATGCAGGAGTCAAAATACTATTGTCTTGAAGACAAAACACAACTACCCACATCACGGACCATATCCATGAGTGGCGCAAGCGTCGTAGCCTCTGTAAGATAAAACTAGATGACCGTATATTTTTGGACTGGTTTCTTAAACCACTCCTACCCCTCATAGCCAAAGACATAGCTTCCGAACGACCCCAGTCAGAGGAAGAAGCTATCTTAAAATCTCAACAATTCAACCTGATTTATGCCCAGTCAGGCTATCTCTACACCATCATACCTGACGCCCCACGAGGTGATTCTTCACGTGGTGACGCTCTGGGGGCATCACATGCCGCTGATGGTATTATCGGCCAAGTCACGGCACAAAATAAACCTTTTAGCATGGTGAGCACCATAAATGCCCCAGACCTCTCTAGGGCTACATCTAATTCTGGAGTGACAACTTCGTACGCTCCAACGAATCAGACTCATCACACTCATGGACCCTCTTGTCCACAACATTGATATGGGAAAGTGCCATCGACATATGTACCACCCACATACTATAACCAACTGGCCACCCAAAACCCAATTCATTTACTGGCCCAACCAATGTATTACCCACAGCAAGCTACACCAGCTAATACAACACTTCCAATAGCCCAGGGTTACCAACAACCCTAGCAGGAAACTGGACCACCTCCAGCCCCACCAGCTTATTATCCACCGCAACCTGCTCCCGCACCTATAGTACCCCAAAATCCTCCCACTACTCAAGGGAAATTGTACACACAACACAATCAACCCCAACACCAAAACAACCAACACAACCAGGGCGGACAACAAAACCGCGGAAGAGGACGTAACCGTGGTAACAACCAACAACATAATCAAGGTCCACCACCACCCAATCCTCCAAATAATAACAACGCTGCTCCCCCAAACCAGAATCCTGATCGTCATCCCAAGCAACCCAAAAACAATAACCTGAGAACAAACCATCCATGTTCTACATGTGGAGTCTATGGACACTACACTCACAACTGCCCCCATTTAGAGAAAGCACGTAAACTTTGGGTTGACGATGCCCAACGCCAGGGCCACGCTGGACAGCCATCTCCACTTAATCAACCACAACCCATGATATTGCAAAACCCATTTCCAAACTAGGGAGTAGTAAATGCTCGCCCTATGGATCCCCCACAAGGATCTGCTGCACCCCAGCAGCAAATCACCTATGCCGCAACTGATTATCAGCATACGGATCTAGGCACACACCATTTATTAATGATGTCATCCAATGAAATTAATCTCCAAACTCACAGGAATCAGTACGGCCCACCCCCAGAAACTCCTCCCACTGACGCATCCACCTCCCTTCCACCAGATCAACCACTATGCATACCAAATATGTCATTGGACAGAGGACCTAAAATCCCTCGCATCCCTTTGCAAAGGATTAACAACAATCCTAATGCTCGTGCAGCATCCAATTATAACATCGTGGAAGACTTAGCACAATCCCTCGCTGTTATGTCTGCTTTAGAGGTATTGAAAACATGCCCCGCACAATGAAAACTACTACTATCTGCCATTGGAGGAGTAGACCCTAACGATACACACATGATGGCTTTCGACTTAGACCAAGCTGAACCTCGATTTCCATCAAATTTGGCCTTCCAAGTATCAGTAAACATTCGAAACCTTATGCATCCATGCATCATCGATGAAGGAGCTTCAACTTGCATTATGTCCACCCTTGTGTGGCAGAAACTTGGCTCCCCCGCTTTACAACCATCCACCACGACATTACGAGCTTACGACAGGCACTTAGCTCAACCACAAGGCCTCTTAGCGAATGTACCCGTAGAACTAGGCGGCAAATTAGTTCTTATCGACATCAAAGTGATCAATGCCTAGCTTGACTACAACCTCCTTCTTGGACGTAGCTATATGTACAAAATGAAAGCAATGGCTTCATCTGTTTTCCGCCTCATGATGTTCCCACATGAAGGACACATTGTCAAGATTGGTCAACTCACATATTATGATCGTAACGCCCCCACAGCCCCTCAAAATGTGCTACCAATGATTGAACAAACTGTTCAAACTGCACCAACATCATTTGTGTCATCAATTGGTCCTGGAATCTACACTGAGTCACCTATGAATTCCACATTTGCATCGATCCCACCACCTTTACCAAAAACAAAAACATCAGATTTGTGCACCCTGTCGCACACCACACAGCAGCCTTCATCACTGCCACAAACACCCATAGTGCCTACTCATATTGGCACAACTCCAATTCATACTATCACGTTCTTGTTCCCATTTTCCGGAGTTGTCAGTTCGCTAGTAATGGCTACACTCAACCTTCTTGGTTTAACATTAGGGATACCTGTATGGTACTTACCTGCTCCGAGCCCCCCGCCCACTCCGACTGTTATTTTACAACTGGTACAACCTATCCCTACCACCAACCACCCACCCCCTCCTGTCACTCATCTGCAAAACAGACCACCCCCAATAGTGACTACGGCATCAATGTCTAGAAACGCCCCACCTCCCTTACGAAACACAGGGGGTAGAGGCCCACAAACTTATAACACTGGACCCATAACTCGTACCCCCCCAGCAACCCCCAAGGTAGCCAAGAACCCCCCAACTATTCGCATTCCCCCTAAGTGGTCATTGTGTGATGACGTAGGCCATGCCACTCATCAATGTCCAAAATTACTTGCACTCCAAGAACACATGAATATGTTGGATGATGACACCAAAATTCCAGTGGTAATACTTGAGCCACCTCCTCAACCTCGAGACAAAACGCTTCGCACTAACCACCCTTGTGTGATATGCGGCATTTATGGCCATTATTCACACCACTGCCCTGATCTCCCAGATTATAGAGTAGCCTTATACGAGATGAACAATGCCGACTTAGAGATATCTCCTCCCCTCATCGAGGAGATCTACCCTCCGAAATCATCTTCTTCGGAAGAAATCAATACCATCTATATGATTTCAACCACATACAAACCAGAACCCGTTGATTTATGGTCTGATTACTTTCGTACTGATGAGAAAATTCTAGAAACACTCACTGCACCGGACTACCCTTGGGACGACATGCATCATCGCTCATACTTCCTCCCTGAGGCGTCTACATCCACCGCAGAAAACCAACTATCAGTCGAATCGAAGGTTTTTCTACCAACTAAGGTTGATTGGTTCAAAGACCCCATGCCAGCACCAGATGCCTTCGAAGAGAGGAACATGTCCAACATTTCCCCCATTATACAAATCGACATTTCCACCACACCTGGAAAACCTGATCTCATCTCACTAGGCGCATCATGCACTCAAGCGGAAACTCAGGCATATAAGGAACTCTTCCAAGAGTTTCGTGATGTCTTCGCCTAGTCTTACACCAAGATGCATGGCCTCGATCCTAAAATTATGGAACATCACATCGACACTTGGCCTCATGTTCCTTCTGTCCGACAGAAACAACGACCAATTCACCCATCCAAGCCCCCAGCTGTTAAGGCTGAGATTGAGAAACTACAAAAAGCAGGATTCATATATCCTATTGCCTACACTACCTGGGTTTCAAACCCAATGCCAGTAAACAAGAAAGTGGGCACCATATGCGTTTGTACTGATTTTCGATACCTTAACCTCGCTTGTCCCAAAGACAACTTCCCCACACCTTTCATTGACCAACTAATCGATGAATGTGCGGGACATGAGGTCCTTTCTTTTATGGATGGTTTCTCCGGATATAACCAAATCAAAATCCGTAAAGAAGATCAATACAAGATAGCTTTCACTACCCCATGGGACACCTTCGCCTATCACATCATGCCTTTCGGTCTCAAGAATGTTGGAGCCACTTTCCAACGCGCCATGACTTATTGCTTCCACAATCTACACAGAATCATAAAAGTTTATCTGGACGACCTCACTGCTCGATCCAAGAAACGATTTGACCATTAGGACGACATTCGACAAGTTTTCTTGCGTTGTCGAAAATACAACATCCGCTTGAACCCACTCAATGTGTCTTTTGCGTTAAAGCAGGTCGCTTGCTGGGGTTTGTCATTTCCGAAAAAGGAATCACTATAGACCCCTTGAAATTCCAAGCCATTGTATACTTACCGTCACCCCGTACATTAAGACAGCTTCAAAGCCTTCAAGGGAGGTCCAACTTCCTCTGCCTCTTTGTCCCTGACTATGCCACAACAGTCCATGGTTTCCTCCGACTACTACGTCTGCATACCCATTTCATATGGGACCAACAAGCAGAATTAGCTTTCACCGACTTAAAGAAAGCACTCACGAACGCCCCGTTGATCTCTCCTCCAGATTTCACAAAAGATTTCACCCTCTATGTTTCGGCATCCGAATATGCCGTATCTGGATTTCTTGTCCAAGAAGATACTACTCGCCAAGAGCATGTCATCTACTATGTGAGCCAGACCTTATCAAGCCCACCCCTTCGGTACCCACATGAAGAGAATATGGCCCTCGCTGTCGTCTTTTCAGTACAAAAGCTGCGACATTACATTCTCCTGAGCCACACCACGGTTGTAGCCAATTCCAATCCAATGGTTTACCTCTTGACACGTCGCCTCCTTCAAGGCCGCGCAGCTAAATGGGTGATTATCTTGCAAGAATACAACCTAACTTTCAAAACCCCAAAGAGCACCAAGGCCCTAGCACTCGCTCAACTCATCATAGATCTCCCATCCTCTTTATCATCACCTGCTATCCAAACGGACCTCATTGACGACCACATTTTCATCATTTCCTCTGATGACCCATGGTACGGTGACATCTTAATCTACCTCCGCACACAAAAAATTTGACCCAACATCGATCGTGACGGACGCCATCGTATATGACACCACGCCCCCCGATATCTCCTATTAGGCGATGTACTTTATCGACGCGGCGTCGATACCATCTTACGACACTGCCTTTCTCATGACGAAGCAGAACAAGTCCTTAATGACTGCCATAGCGGTGCCTGCGGAGGCCATTTCTCCGGCATGGCCACTGCCCAAAAGATCATCCGCATAGGTTACTATTGGCCCTCATTATTTACTGATTGCATCACCGCAGTCAAACATTGTCAAAACTTCCAACTTTTTGCCCCCGAGGCAAGAACCCCACCCGTCCCCCTTCATCCAGTCGCCACTGTCAAACCATTCTGCAAATGGGCCATCGACTTCCTAGATTGCAATCCCACATCAACTGACGGTTATAAACACATCATTGTGGCCATATATTATTTCACCAAGTGGGCAGAAGCCATGCCAACTTACAATTGCAAAGCCGACACCGCAGCACGTTTTTTCCTCAACCATGTTATCGCTCATTTTGGAGTGCCAAAGCAACTCGTCTCAGACCACGGATCTCACTTTGAAGATGTCGTTTGGAGATAATTATCAACCCTACTGAAATTTGAACACCATTTCTCCTCCGCCTACTACCCCCAAGGGAATGGCCAAGTCGAAGCGATTAACAAAATTTTTAAGACCATCCTCCAGTGCATTGTTGACAAACACAAATCAAATTGGCATCACATGCTCTTCCCAGCACTATGGGCATACCACACGTCAACCAAAACCACCACCGGTTTTACCCCTTTCCATCTAGTTCACGGTGTCGAATCCGTCCTCCCCATCGAGTGCCAGATTCCAGCCCTACATATGGTCGTTGAACTCCTACTGGACACTTCCCAATTGAGAAACGCTTACTACTTTTGGAGCAAGCCAATGAAGATCGGCTCACAGCCCTCCAAACCATGGAAGCAGCCAAGAACTGATCCAAACTGAGTTACGACAAACATGTCCACCCAAGAAATTTTACTGAAGGGGACCTTGTCCTCGCTTATGATCAAGCTCATGACAAAACCGGAAAGGGAAAGTTTGTGTCCATGTGGCAAGGCCCATACATCATACAAACCTGCCTCGGATAGGGGGCATACATTCTGACCAATTCAGAAGGAAACCCTCTACACAACCCATGCAACGGATTGTACCTCAAGCGATTTTACCCATAGAAAATCTGATGGACACCACCGTCCATTATTGTACAGTCTTATTTTGTTTTTCACAAAAAATTCAAAAAACCTAAATATTTGTTTTTCCTGCATGACCACAGATGGATCCTATTCCACTTTGCTACGTTGGTTTCACTGATGGTGCAAGCCGTTGGTCCCCCAATCTCACCTCCGCAGCTTGGGTAATATATTCCCCTTCACATGAGTTGATCCACATCGACAGAGTGTGCATAGGTTCCACCACCAACAACCAAGCTGAATACGATACCGTGACCGGTCTCCTGGCCTCTGCTCTCCAAATGAGCATAAGTCACCTTAACGTTTCTTGGACTCACAACTCCTTGTTTCCCAACTCAACAACGATTACCAGGTACACGATCCCTGTCTTTTCAAAAAATTCCTACGCACTAAACAAATGGTTCGACAGTTTGAATCCATTTCATTCACACATGTCCCAAGGAATCTCAACAGTGTAGCAGACCATATGGCCAACAACATTCTTGATTGGCACACCAATCAAACCGTGTAGTAAATACAAAATGTGCCTCCATGGGCATAAACAAAAAGTGCATCCATGTGCATAACATGTGCCTCCACGGGCATATACATAAAATTAAAAGGTGCATCCACGTGCATAACATGTGCCTCCACGGGCATATACATAAATTAAAATGTTGCGTCCACGTGCATAACATGTGCCTCCACAGGCATACAGAAAATCAAACATGCCTCCACGGGCAAACAAATAGACAATAAATGCATCCATGTGCATACATGACTATATACCAAAACATATATATATATATCATCATATAGTCAAACATGTCATAGGTGCCCTCAACACCCAATATACAAAAATACATAAGCCGTACAAAAAGGTACTTCCCCATATGCTCATCAGCATTTGGGGGCAGATACAATATCATCTAATCATCATGATCTCCAGGCTCCTTTGGCGCCACCTCTGCCTCTCCTGAACCCGCCTTTCCGCCGGCCCCGCTGGATCATCCCGTAACCGAATCCTCCCCTCCACGAGCTCCACTGGATCATGTCAAGCCTGAACCCGCCTCTCCGTCGGCCCCGCTGGATCATCCCATAACCGAATCCTCCCCTCCACCGGCCCTGCCGGATCATTCCGAGCCCCATCCCTATACTCCAATACCACCAAATGCTACTCTAAGCAGGATAGAGCGCCACTCATGAGGTGCATCGAAACAACGCTCGACGATGTCCCGATCCAAATCCCTCCAACCATCCTCTGGCAATATTTCTAGGAGCATGTCTAGCGTATATCGTACGCCCTCCACAGCATCATCTCGAGGCCCAGCTCCTTGACCTCGAGGCCCAACTCCTCGAGCATGAGGAGGCGGTACCGCTATAGGAGGAGGGATGACCACCATCGTCCGTCCCCTACGAACCACATGATCAGCCGGTGGTATAGGACCAACATCTACAGAATCACGCAAGTGAACCATCATATAGATATCTCTAACTATAATCATAACAAAAACATCTAAAAGACACATGATATAGTAGAGAACAAAAAAAAAAAACATACCATCTAAACCCCAGGCCTGTCCCTGGGCTCGAGGCATCTCCGGATCTCCTCGATAATCCATACCGGCATATGGATAGTCATCAATCAACAAGGGGATATGCTCCCACTGCTTATACATATCCTGTGAAAAGAACCCGCAGATGCCACCACCACCGCGGGGCATCATCTGCCCCCGCCGCACCATGCGCGGCTCACTCACCAACCTGTCTCAAACAGACACCCGTGGCCGCAAGGTCGGTACCCGCTCAAAGAAAAAACAACATAAAAAGGAGGCATAGCAGAACTCTCCCCCCTCCCGACTGACCTTGTCCAGATCTCTCCAGACCCCAGCCAAAAACATCTGACCCCACGCATAGTAGGTCCCCCTCTGCACAAAATCCACCATCATCGTTTGTCCCCCAAACAAACTATGTGGCACCGCGGCACCCAACACCCGCAAAATGCCCTCGTTTTCACCAGGTCCATTTTTTTTACCATTTTTTCATGCCCTCGTTATCTCGGTTTGTGTGCCACTTCGGTCGTTCTCTGTTTCTGACGAGTCTTATATTACCGGATTCAGTTTTCCGCGCTCGTGATGATGCATGAGATCATTTCTCGCTCTCATGCCCAGATTTTTTTGGGCATTTTTTTTCCATACCCCCTCGTTGCCTCGGTTTGCATGCCACATCAGCCGTCCTCCATTTTTTACGAGTCTTATATTGCCGAATTCAGTTTTCTACGCTCGTGATGACGCTTAAGATCATTTCTCGCTCTCATGCCCAGATTTTTCGGCCATTTTTTCCATGCCCCCTCGTTGCCTCGGTTTGCATGCCACATCGGTCATCCTCCATTTTTTTACAAGTCTTATATAGCCGGATTTAGTTTTCCGCACTCGTGATGACGCTTGAGATCATTTCTCGCTCTCACGCCCAGATTTTTTGGGCATTTTTTCCATGCCCCCTCGTTGCCTCGGTTTGCATGCCACATCGGCCATCCTCAGTTTTTGATGAGTCTTCTATCACCGGATTCAGTTTTCCACGCTCATGATGCACTTGAAATCATTTCTCGCTCTCACCTCTAGATTTTTTAGGCGTTTTTCCCATGCCCCCTCGTTGCCTCGGTTTGCATGCCACATTGGCCGTTGCCCGTTTTTTACAATCTTTATGTCACCGGATTCAGTATTCCACACTCATGACGATGCTTGAGACCTTTTCTCGCTCTCATCAATACCTTTTTGTTCAGTATAGTTTTACCCCTTTTCGGGCCGAGCAATCCCTTTTACGAAAAAGGCACTTAGGGAGTTTCTGTTAAGCTCTTTTCTAACTCCTATAACAATGAAAAGATCACCGAGCAAACTTGCTTCCTTTCATGCTCGCTAAACGTATCTGAAAGGGAATCTACCTGGTATAAGTTTATCCCTTTTCTGGACCTTGTAGGCTAATTACGAAAAAGGAATACTCTAGTCACATCGGCTAGAAGAGTTCTCCATTTGCATCATTTTATGCTTTTTCGGGCCTTGGAGACTAACTTACGAAAAAGAACACCAATGGAGTCCACTTACTGCTTTCAAACTCTCTAAACATGAAAGCGACCACAAGCAATCACCATCCTGAGCTCGTAAAAACCCACAGGATGGTACTCACAACCACTGCAGAGTCTTCTTATCGTTTTCAGACTCCTTAAAAATGAAAGCACCCATGAGCACGAACAGTCTTGGGCTCACAAAATCCATAGGACAGTACCATTTCAGAGCACACTTTTATCCCTTCTTGGAGCTCTTTAAAACTACGAAGAAGGACCCAATGGTGCTTCTTGGCGCCACAACAGATCACGTCTACTCATATGGCAGCTTCCCCATTTTGGTCACCTTTGTTCAAAGTATTCTGCAGTATGTCACCCTGAGAATCCCTCGACAACACCCATCATCTTGACCCCCCAGAATCAATACATACCCTTCAGTCCTTAAAAGCTATGATCCCCACACCTACAAGTCAGTTCCCTACACTTCCAGGTCAACCATGCCATCATGCTCTGAACAAAGGAAGTTTGAGTCCACCCACTCTATGACCCCAGTTACTTCCCATCCCCACAAGTATGTTAGTCCTACCATCAGTACTACCACACTTCAGTTCTACACCTCGCACTCCTATCAAGGAAACATCATTTCCTTGTTAGTTTCTAGTCTCCCTCTGTCGACGACAACCAAATTTATTCCAGAGGATAGACCTAGAGGTCCCTGTGTCTTGGACTCATTACCATTTATGATGAGTGCCTATGAATAATTTCGAGAAGAGTCCTCAGTGCCTCTCCAAATGGTTGCTTCTCACATGCTCGACTTCAACACCTTGATCGCATCGTTGAGACTCGCATAGGGTATTGGTCCCTTCAGTTATTTGTTGAAGACCCCGGATACCACCTGACTCTTCCACATTTGAGAGTCTACTTATGGAAACAACCAGTTACATTTTATCCAGGTTGCGCATGGCGACAGTATTTCAGATGTACCCCAGTTTTATACTCCCTCGAGTATACAGTTACATATACTCCTCATAGTTGACTTAGAGTCATTGAGTCCCTACAAGTGTTGGACACCTTCAGATTCAGCAGTTCATCAACCTCTTCTGAGACCTTGGTCAGAACGGTTGTCGCTTTACTCCAGTGTATCAGTTATTGAGATCAGTCATGTTATGATCAAGAGTACATCCCAAAATAGTGTTCCGTTTGGACCATTATGATGTACCAGTAGATTTTTTATGTATTATTCAGGTCCCCCTTCTTGGGACTAATTGTTATGTATATGTCTTGATACGAGCATGGGTATGCCCGCCTCGTCCATTATCAGAGATTATTCCTCATTCATATTAAGGCCTTGTAATATTTTTTATTTTTTGCAGCTTCCAAGGGCTGTGGATCCAATCTCCAACCGGTCTCTTCTCTTCCCCAAACCCCAGGAAAAAGACAAAAGAACTATGATGTCTATCGGCCATACTATGATCTCCTGCCCTCACACATTAGGGGGCAATCTGTTAACACCCAAAAAGTGCTCACTAGCTCATTTCCTTATTCACATGACCCATTTGTCCACTTTTCCACCATTTGAGCCTCTAAATCCATCAAAAGGTCACCAAAATACCATAATACACCCCTTTTTCCCCTCAAAATAAATATTTTTCCTCAAAAAACATAAAAAACCCTCAAAAAGGGTCAAGAATTCTCAAAAATATTAAAAAGAGAATAAAAATATTCAAAATATTCAAAAAAGAAAAAATGAGGGAAAAGGTACCTAAACCATGTTGGTCAATACCATTGGTTTCCTCAAAACCATAATGGTATTCCCCACCACCAAAAACTATAAAAAGGTGGTAGGGGCTCCTCACTTTCCATCCATCCATCATCATATCCTCACGCTGTCAAAATCTCTCATGAGACTTTTGGCCATTTTCAGCATCTTGGAGAAGAGACCTTTGGAGCTTGGAGCTACTCACCGTGGGAGTTGCTCAACACAAATCCTCACCATTTTAGGTATCTTAATACAAAACATCTATTCTTTTATTTCTTGTTCTTGAATCATTTTTAAAAATTTATTTGTTACATGCACATGTTAGTTTAGATTTAGATTTAATTCTTAATCGTTTTTGCTTTCAATATTGAAACTGCTATCACATTGTTGATAGGTTCCCATTGCACAAAGCTTGGTTGCAAAACCAAGCCAACAACCATTTCCATATCACATCGTACACATAGTGTATTGTAGCACAATTCATTTGTGGCATCACCACACATGACCCATCGAAGAAATATAGAGGACCCTCGAGTCCAAGTCCTTTGGGACCCACTGATCATGGACCTTCCATGATAGGAAGTTAGGAAAAGGATTATTCTCAGAGCCGAGCATTACCACATTGATAGACTCGTTATGGGCATACTTTCCATGTCGCCATGGAGGATCCTACATGATATAGATTTTTGTCTGAGGTTAGTATGATTTGTAAATGTTGGTAAATCATTGAGTATATATTTAACTATATAATTTAAAATTATTAGATAAAGATTGCTTAAAGTATTTATATGTAACTGATGTTTTAGGCATGTACAGTTATTTCAAGTTGATACAAATCCATAAAGGTGGGATGACATTAGTTCTCCTAACATTGATTATGTTATGGCAGTATCAGAAGATACTGTCGAACCTCACATATAGATATTTAAATTAATTTATGATTGTATGATTTAAAAATTTATTAAGTTGAAATTGGCAAAGTTATTTATGAGAAATCAATCATAATGTTGTTGTGTTTCCATAGGTGCTAGCCGAAGAGATAGATCATGGATCTCTACTTGGGGTAAGAAGATCACCAAGGTAACACGTGTTAAATTAATTATATATTTGATGTGAAATTCATTGTATTTATATGGTTAATTTACATGTTTTTGTACTAATCAAACATATTACATATGTTTATGTCAGTTTCATCTTCCACCATTCCATCACCATATCCACCCATCCCTCCCCATCTTCCACCTAGTCCATTCTTTCCATAGCCCATGCCAATTCTGGTGGTTGGGAACCCTATCCCTGCGGTTGGCGTACCCATTCCCCCTTAGGATGTTTCTATCCATTGTCCAAACAATGGGTCTATATCATTTCCCACACCCACTCCCTCTTGTCAGTTGCACACTTGTCCAGCATTCACCAATCCCCCATCACAACCCTTCCCTGATTGCAATCATCATTTCATCCCCATCTCCTAGACCTACACCGGCTTCATCCATTGCACCTACATATTCTCCCGCCCCTGTACCTACATCATCCCCTTCCCATGTACCCACATCATCCCCCACCGATGTACCTACATTATCCCTCTCCTCCACCATTACCTTAAAGCAACTTGTCTAGACTAGTGCTCCACTTCCTATCCAGGAAGGGAAATCTCCTGCATTTCCTTAGATATTCACAGTGAGATTTATAAGTTCATCAAAATCTTATAAAGCATGAATGAAATTGATAAAATAATGCATTTTGATTTTTTTGTACTAAATGATTTTTGTAATTTTTACAGGGAGGCATTGCTGAGAGGATTGGATCAAGTAGACGAGGAACCCCATTAAAATATATTGTTTCGTCCTAAATGAGTATTTAATATTTGAATTCTAATTGTATTTTTTAAGTGCATTAACCAATATAATTGTGGAAAAAATGGGCATGTTGTTGTTTCCCTTTCAAAGCCCAGAGAGACATTCTACTCCAAGACGCAAGAAGGACCAAGCTTCCTCCATCTTGTCACATCCCCACCCGTCAACCCAATGCAAGGAAGGTACCATGACTACACTTCTGGTGATTTTTACCAAAACTCATCCCATTTCATCAAATTCATATAAATAAAAACACATGTGCAGGTGTATAATTCAAATAAACACATTAGAAGCAAGATCCATTGCATGCATTGATTTTCATAAACATAACAGTCAATAATTAAATAACATTGCAGAGTTAAATGCACATAGAGAATAGAATACTTATCTTGATGGTAAATCTGCCCCAAGCAACTAGCTATATCGCTACAACATTCCACCCAACCATAGGTCTCTTCCCATCCTATATTCTTTCAGCACTGAGAGACCACCCCCGAGATGGTCATGATTTCTACAAGGAAGAGGGGACTCTCAAGCTCAAACCAAAGCAATGGATACCCATAACCCATACCCCAACATACTTTATCTACACACAACAAACACAATTATTGGGCATGGATACACATTTTTAACAATGGGACGTAGAAACCAGATGGCCATGGGTTTTCCCCAAATCGTGGGCACACCTAAGACATATTGTGAGAGGGAAAATCGACTGCATGGGAGAAAATGATTTCTCCCACAGATATATGAGAATTTAATGCGCCAAAATAGCCTCTATGGACCCCAAATCGATTTCCCCTTCCTTCCCATGGTTTTGCAACATGAAAACGCCCTTCTCCCAACTAGAAAGCAATGAAAAAAACAGAAATGCATGGAGGGAAAACGCCCAGGTAGCTCCAAACTCCCAAGGAGATAAAAACTGATGGATGAAGAATGTATTGGGGAGCAATTTCATGGCTCTTTTCTTTCCCAAGAAGTCAAACACGAATTTCCATGAAGGGTGGCTTTCCCATACCCGAATTTGGACAGCCATACCTCTCCATTCTCCAATGCATTAACTACCTCAACCAAATCTCAGGAGAAATGAATGATTGGGCACAAAATTCAACATGGGTATTTGAGGGTTCATGGGTTCTCTCATTGACATTTGGATTGACTTGATTGGCTCAAGGGTTTGAATATTCCCCCCCCATTCCTTGTAAAAATCATGCCATCATCTCTTGTTGCATTGCATAGCTATTTATGGGAATTTCTATTAAAATGCATATTTACAATTTCCATGGCTCACTAGCACATGGGTCACATAATACCAAATACTTGCCTCTTCAAGGCCGAGCATTCACTAACGGGGCCGTGGCCTTGAGATCCACGCTAGGAATCATACATAAAATCCATACAATATTTTCATTATAGCCAAAATATCTTAAGGGTCAAAATGGTGGTATTACAATCCCCTGCCCCTTAGAATAACATCGTCCTTGGTGTTCCAATACTTAGGAATACTTACACAGTTTAGACATGTCCAAAATTTACAAAACATTTACAGGTATGCCCTGCATTTCATCCTTTAATTTTAACTTTTAGGACCAAGTCCTTTGGCTTCCAGAGGTTGCTCCCAACTGGCTTTGATATTCCAACTCTGTAGGTGGGAATTGCTCCACAACAATCCCTTCCTTTTATTTACCTTCCAGCTGATATACAAGTCTGTAAACTTCATGGTTGTTATCCCTCTTGATATTCCTTATTGGATAGTTGTACTGGAGGCACTGATTTCCTCCACATTCCCAACATTTTAGTGGTTGCTTCTTCTTTACCTACTCAGTTTCCTATGAGTCTTCCCACCTGGAATGTTTCTTAATGGAATGACTGGATGAATGCCTCTTCATTGATCCATTGTCCTTTCCACTGTTGATTGTTTCCAGCATGCTTTTTACCTGTCTTTGCAGACAAATAGAGTCCTGCAAAACCTTGTGGTTCATCTCATTCTGTTGCTTTTGTAGCTTGAGCATTTCTCCAAGATTTTCTTAGGTCTTGGAAATTGTTTGGAGAATATTTTCAGCCAAATCAAAACGCTTTTGGTCTGCTTCCATGGTCAATGTGCACAACTGGCCACACTTTGATTACTAGCAACACTTGCTTGTATCAGTTGCAACCAATTGCTTCAATTTTCAACTGTGAAATTCATCATTACAAATCTTGTTAGGCCATGCATAACATAAAAATTGAAATCAGTTAATTATTTTCCCAATTGACATGGAGATCCCATGCTCTGTTCATGAGACTTCCACACTTTTCATGCTTTCCCAACATAGACATGAAATCATTCATGTTAATCCTTTCTCAGGAAGTTAACTATTTTAGCATTCACAATTTATTTCAATCAAATAGACACAATCAACTTCCAGTCATAACATGCATTCAACAATTTTCCATTTCTAAGATGCATCATCCAAAAGGAAAGAAGAGTAAGAGTTTCCCCTCTTAGTCTTGTTCCAATCCAGATCCACATCCTCATTATGGTTCTATGCTCCTTAGCCTCTTTCACTTCAATGTGAATGCTTGACTTGCCCTTTCTTGTTTTGGCTATGACACTTAGTGTCTAAGGTCTGTCCAAGGCTTTCTCCATCAGGGAATCCCCTTCCCGTGGTTTCTCAATAGAACCTTTGGATGCTAGGACCCACACATGTCCACTAGCACCATTCTTATCATTGATGCTCATACTGAGCTTTCTAGAATAGCCACATGTCCAAATGTGTCCTTAGGATGCCTTCAAGGATTCTTGATTCCTGCAATGACCCAGGTTTCCAAAATAGAAACAATAGTGTATCAGCTTGGTTGTCATAATATTTGTTCATGAAATTTTCATTATCCAAAATAAGAAATGAATGAAAATTAAGTACTTATCTGTATTGAACATTTCCTCTCTGGTACACAGGGTCTTTCTTTACTTTACAAGCCTTGGGATCACCTGTGGAATTGGATTTTGGCTACCACACAGGATACTCCAAGCCATCCAAATAGTCAATTATGAACTAGTACTCGGACTGGGTTTATTAGGAATTGGTGGCACCAAACCAGTCCCATACCTGGTTTTCCCTCTCCATTGCCAAGCAAGTACATCCATCTAGGTCATCAGCCAATGGAAGGAAACTGCACCATGACCATTTCTAGGTCAAGGCTCTACTACAGAGCCATAGGCATATAACATCCCTCCACCAATACCTCCACACCATCCAAGTAATTAATTCCAAACCAGTACACCGACTGGGTTTATTAGGCATACAACAACCCTTCATCAATACCTCCACAACATCAAAGTAACTAATTCCAAACCAGTACACCGAATGGGTTTATTAGGCATACAACAACCCTTCACAGTAACCCCTCACTACAACCTCTTTACTTTGCTTCCTTAGTGTGTAGCACCAATTGCATCTACTCAGGCTCACAACACAAGATGGATAAGCAAGCTTATCAGTATTGTTGTTCCAAAATTGCAAACATATTTCATAACATTCACTATCAAATATTGAAACACCAGGAATGCGTCCATTCCCTTAGGGTGTAGTCAATATTGACAACCCTATCATAACCCATCACCAGAAAGGTGTGCACCCCTTCCCGATGTGGTCCATGTAGGGCCTAATCATACTCAAGTAGTCTGAAATCGTATAAATAAAATAGAACATGCTCTGCATATTAATCCTAATAATTAGACATGCATGTTCTGATCTAGGGTTACAAAATACTTATCCATTTTAAGATGTATTCTCCCTTCATTTGCAAAGAATGGGGGCTCCCTTCTCTAAGTCTACAGTCCTTCAGTTTTCCACCCCAATATTTTCACGTTCCATAACCCACATATGCCTTCTTGGCATAATTTTACCATCTCATTCACATGATTTTCCAACATACAGTTCAACTAAGATGTCATCCTTAAAATATGCAATGGTGTTTCACCCGAAACCCATTCCCAAAGCACAGGGTCCTTCCCATGGAGTTTGGCTTCTGTAGGCCATCACACATGGTCTTCCTGCAATGTGTCTTCTTGGAACACTTATCAAATCACCAAACAATCAACAACATTTAACAATAAAATTCAAATATGATTGTTCCATAGCCAATCAATGGCATTAATAATTAAATTCAACATGAATTTGCAATTCTGTCTACTATAGAAATTGATTTTCTTAGTCATGAGGTTATCCTCATACTGTTTGTCTCTTGTAAGTGGCACCACTCTTTCCATTAGGTTTTTATGCTTGCTACCTTAACATGAACATCCACTTACAACACATCCTCCCGACACAGTTCATGAGATCCTTCTCATGAGTTTTTTCTCTTGCACATGGTAGATTCCATCCTTCATCATGGACTTACCCTCACTGCCATTCCCAAAACAATCTTCCTGAAATATGAAACTTCAATCATCCAAACACTTTGTAAGTCTCTATGCATATAATATGTCATTGTTGCAACAATCATTGAATCATTTTCAGAATGATAACACTCCATAATTCAAACACTTCCAACTGTTAACATCTAAATATCACCAAAACTCATTTACTTCATGTGAATCATTATCATACTAGAATTGCAAGGTACAGTCACATCATCTATGCAATTTAAATGAAACTTTAGATACTCATTACTTCACAGGCATATCATTTATACAACTATGTCCTTCCACAAAGCATTCTGGAAGTCCATCAATCTTGACTACCTTCTTTGTGCACTTACTCTCCTGCATTCACAGTAGCTCATGAAATGATCCCAGAGTTCTCATCAATTCATCATCTCATCCATTATTTAGTTTGCAATAATACATACACCACAACCATGCATTCACACAATGCATCTCAACATGTGCACCTACACCTATGCATGCACATTTACATCACTCACATAATATTTTAATGTGCATTCACTAAATGCATAACCACAATATTGTACAAAATCTTTTAATGCACATCCCCTCAATGCAACCTTGCATTAATTCATGAATACTATGCATTCAAACATATTATGGCCTAACCATGACTACCCTACATAGCATGCACTACCATGATAGGACCATAAGTCCTCACTTGCTTGGTTATCAACCCATAACCAACATACACATGGCATCATCTACTTTCATATTAATGCCTTCATCTTACATGCATACCATTTTACAATTATTAACCATGGCTCAAGGGATTCTTACCCAATTCCCTTCCAACACTTGTACCATTTGCACAAGAAAATGTACATGCATGGTTCCCAGTAGCATATTTGGTGTTACCTCATCGATTTGGCCTCTTACCAAGGACTACAAAGTACTTCCATCAATCCTCGTGATCATAGATTTGTTGCACTGACCTTTCTCATAAGGTTTTTGGTCATATGCAACAACATCATCCACATCTTTAGTCATGCTTCGGTTGTCTTTGGTCCTACAACCAATGCGAACACCAATAATTATTAGGAACCACAATAACTATCTTAAGTGGCTCATTGCATGTCAGGGAATATGCCTACTAGTGCCTATTCACTTCATCATCTAATCTCTTGCATTTTTGGCATTCCTGTGCCAAATTTTCTATACATAAAACTTGAAAATATGATCATATAAGCAAGAGAATAGTTAAGGAATTCTCCCTTTTCAAACCCCCACTATAACAGGGAATTCCTCTTCCACATCATAGCTGATCCAATTTCATGGCCTCTTAACAAGCACATAAGGAATCGTTAGCTATGATTTCCTCACCAAGCAAAATTTCAATGCATATACTCATGTATAACATTCCTACTTGCTATTTTCCAAGCATACAATTGTTATGCTATAAATAGAAATAGTTTAAGGTGAGAAATTTCCCTCTTTATCAACATATCCTTACTGCTCCAATTGCTTGCTCAGCATTTTCTTGTGGAATACAATATCCATATTTGATAATCAAGAGCTCCCATTTATCTTCCTTGCAATTCAAATTATTGCTAATAACAATATATTGGATGCATTCTTATCCAAGGTAACAATATCCATCATTGGTCCCTTTCATCCTCCATAATGGATATTACAACCAATTACTCTTATTGAGGATTCCACAACCCCTTTATGCAATTAATAGTGCACATTCCAAGCATAGAGAATGCCTATCATACATTCAACAAATGTCTTCGGGGGACGATGGGGGTCAAGGGGGACGACGGGGGTCATTTCGTGCAATCTGGCGCATAAGTTCAAGGCCATTTTTCAATTTCTGGAACCTCAAAATATCCCTGGAAAACTGCTCAAATTTCCCTGTTTTGGCGGACTTTTGAATTCCCCTTCGACCTATTTCGGAGAATCTTTCAATTTGTCACTGATTGGTGCAACTCGCCATCTTTCTCCGATCGTTTCGGCGCAACTTACAATTTGTCACCGATCAACACAACTCGCCATCTTTCTCCGACCGTTTTGGCGCAACTTACAATCTTGCGCCGACCATTTCGTTAGAAGTTTCTCTTTTACGCCGAAACTCTTTCGGAAAACTTATCAATTCTCCGTCGATCTCTTCTTCCCAAACCATTTCGGTGGCTTATGAATTTTGAGCCGACCATTTCGGCGAACTTGGATTTCTTCATCGATTGGTGCAACTCGTGATCTTCCGTTGACTGTTTCGACGAACTTGGCCTTTGTTGTCGATCGGCACAACTCACGATCTTGCATCGACCGTTTCGGTGGAATTGGCCTTCGTTGTCAATCGATGCAACTCGTGATCTTGCGCCAACCATTTCGGCGGACTTGGACTTCGTCGCCGATCGATGCAACTCGTGATCTTGCGCCGACCATTTCGGCGGACTTGGCCTTTGTCGTCAATCGGTGCAACTCACAATCTTGCGCCGACCATTTCGGCGGACTTGGCCTTCGTCACCGATCGACACAACTCGCGATCTTGTGCCCACCATTTTGGCAGACTTGTCCTCCATGGCCGATCGACGCAACTCGCGATCTTGCGCTGAGCATTTCAGCGGACTCGGCCTTCGTCGTCGAAACGATCGGCGCAACTCGCGATCTTGCACCGACCGTTTTGACAGACTTGGAAAAAAGAGAACAACCAAAAATCTGCCAAGTATGCCTCATGCATACATTCAGCAAAATTAGAACAACCAATACATTGCAGAGTTAAATACACATAGAGAATAGAATACTTATCTTTATGGTAAAGTTGCCCCAAGAAACTAGTTATGTTGTTGCAATGTTCCACCCAAGCATACGTCTCTTCGCAGCCTATATTCTTTCAACACTCAGAGACCACCCCCAAGCTGGGCATGATTTCTACAAGGAAGAGGGGACTCTCAAGATCAAACCAAAGCAATGGATACCCATAACCCATACCCCAACATACTTTATCTACACATAGGAAACACAATCATTGGGAATGGTACACATTTTTAACAATGGGACTTAGAAACCAGATGGCATGGGTTTTCCCCAAATTTTGGGCACACCTAAAATGGATTGTGAGAGGAAAAATCGACAACAGGGAAGAAAATGATTTCTCCCACAGATATATGAGCATTCAGTGGGCCAAAATAGCCTCTATGGACACCAAATCGATTTCCCCTTCCTTCCCATGGTTCCGCAACATGAAAATGCCCTTCTCCTAGCTAGAAAACAATGCAAAACCAGAAACATGTGGAGGGAAAACACCCAGGTAGCTCCAAACACGTGAGGAGAGAAAAACTGATGTGTGAAGAATGTATTGGAGAGCAATTTTGTGGCTCTTTTCTTTCCCAAGAAGTCAAACACGAATTTCCATGAACGGTGGCTTTTCCATACCCGAATTTGGACAGCCATACCTCTCCATTCCCCAAGGCATTAATACATCAACCAATTCTTGGGAGAAATGAATGATTGGGCAGAAAATTCAACATGGGTTGTTGAGGGTTCATGGGTTCTCTCATTGACACTTGGCTTGACTTGATTGCCTCAAGAGTTTGAATATTTCCCCCCCTTTTATTGTAAAAATCATGCCATCATCTCTTGTTGCATTGCATAGCTAGTTGTGGGCATTTATATTAAAATGCATATTTACAATTTCCATGGCTCACTAGCACATGGGTAGCATAATACCAAATACTTTCCTCTTCAATGCCAAGCATTCGGGGCCTTGGACTTGAGCTCCAAGCTAGGAATCATACATAAAATGCATACAATGTTTACATTATAGCCAAAATATCCTAATGGTCAAAATGGGGGTATTACACATCTCCAAGAGGAGGAAGATTGATTTTGGAGACCATCTTGGAGGTTTTGAGGATGGCCAAGGTGATTGAAAAACCCACTATGTATATTATCCATGATGTGTAATTTTGGACACGAGATGTATATTTTTGTCTAGGACACAAGCTTCCCTTATTTGTCATGTCCCCACAAAATTGAGCATTGGAACGAGTTCCTAACCCAACCAATCCCTTGGGTTGAGGAGGCAATTGCATAACCATGGGGTTAAATTTTGTATTCCAGGAAATTAATTAATTAGGAGTCTGCATTTAATTTTATCCATAGTTTTCTACATACTTGGAATAAATAATTATGGTGCATTTAATATTATTGGTGCAATTAATATTTTATTGTTATTCTAAATAAATGGAGAAATTGGCCCACCAAGTTGAATTAGTGGATAAGGTTGGAGGAGTGAGTTGGGATAGAAGTCGAGTAAAGCACTAGAGTCCAAAAATGAGAAAAGAAGAATATTTCAAGAAAAAACAACATAAATCTAGAAAGCATGATACAACAGGAAAAGCAGGAAAGTTCAGAAAATAAGGAAAGTCAGAAAAAGAGGAAAAGGAAAGCCAAAGCAAAGGAAAGCAAAGGAAAGCAAGCAAAGCAAGGAAGGAAAGCAAGCTTTCCTCATCCTATCAAGGAATGTGCATTACTCAAGGAGACTTTTTTTCCAATTCATTAAAAATCTATAAATAAATCCATGAGCACCACATTCACATCTTTTGTTAGTATGATAAATTTTATGAATGCATTTGTGCATCTGAGACTTGGGAGATGTGCCCCTAGTCAAGCATGGGAGATGTGCCCCATCTTTCTTTGAGAGGATGATGTTATTAATCCATTTTCACTAAATTTATTTGTAGGTACTAAATATGATCAGGTCAAATTGTAAGTTCATAAGCATCCTCATCTAGTTCAGAGATCGAATCCCCGGTCTTCTTGAGCTTCTGCAGCTAGTTTCTTGTGTGCAAGAAGAGAGATCCTTATATAACTTTCTAAGAGGAATATTTTCCTATTTCTGATGTAATAACAGATTATTTAATTCTCTGATATCGTTCCATTCAATACAAATCACATAATTCTGATTTCTTCTCCAATTTCTCTACCCCTTCTAGATTTAGCTAGATTTTGACTAGCTTTCAGTGTATGATTCATAAGTCAATGAGTATAAGTCCAAATGAATTAATTCTTGTTTCTATAGTTATCTAACATGACATATTTCATGATACATTCACTATTTCATAAATTTGTGATCCTTTGAGCACTGTTTGGGAATCCATAATTCAAACTAGTTGAGTTGTCTTGAAATGCAATTTTACTAGTTTTGTTATGAGACTTGTCCAGATATTCATATAAATTTATGAACTGGTATTTTTATTATGAAATGACTGTAAATTAATTTTAATGAGCCTCTCCGATGTATTCAACAACCTTCCATCCTTCGATATCCTTTATTCTTTCCCATCCTCAACAATTCTAGTCTCCTTAACCATTGTTTGACCAAATTTGAGAAGTCTTGATTTTTTGTTCCACAATCCTAAGTTGGTAAATTACATCATTCCATTTTTGGGCATGAAAATCCATTATATGTATTGGGAATGATGTTCCTTTTTGTATAAAAATGTATAGTTCGACCTATTTCGAATACAAATACATGACTTTCATCCTGTGTATATGAAAATGTGTTTATCCATTTTTCATTCATGTTGTGGATTTGATGTTATATACTATGAATGTTACATTTTTCATGGTGAATGTAATGAGTTCTAGTTAGTTTGATAAAAATAATTTATACACTATTATATACTAATGGAAATCAACGGCTAGGAGGATTATAAAAGGTATAAAGACAACTGAACGCACATGTTTTCTTCGGAAATTACTCATGTGTGTTTAAGGAATTTATTTCAAGTAATCTATTGAAATTCCTTTACATTAATTCCTATGTATGATCAACATCGATCTAACTCTAAGAATATTATTGTTTAATGGTTTTAATCTATTGCAAATCATTAATATAGAATGACATAGCAAGGGATATATTTAGGAGTTCTTAGAAAAATGACACATTAGGTTGAGTCCATTGGTTGTTTGATTTTTCTAATCTCAAAGAAATATAGTTAAAAGAAAATGTGCATCAACTATAGAGTGTTGAATAGGAAAGCACATTTGCACATGGCTATAGGAAAACATTCTTGTATAGTAACTAATATTCATGGGTTTATGTGCCTAGGTTGATAGATTCTAGTTCCAACAAGGGCACATAAAGGGTTCCACACACATGTGGTGCAAGGTGGAATTATGGGGTGTAAAGGTAAATACAAGTGAGTTTTTAGATCCTACTTTGGTGACATCATGCTACATATAATAGCATAATATCATACTATGAAAACATGCAATGTTACATTACGTTGTTGCATGATTTAGCACCTAATCCTGAAGAACAAGTGTGGTGATATGATCATGTGAAAGGGAAAATAATATTTTAGTGATTAATTATGGTCTCTTACCCCTTATGAGCTTATTAAGCTCATTATTCATCATTTACAGGCTTCTAGTTGACTTTCAAGGAAAAGTGGAAGTTTTAGCCATGTTTTCCTCATAAGAACATTTGGCACCCAAAGACCACTTTTGCTAGTAAGTATTAGTTTACTCAAGAACAATAATATCACTAACATCCCAAAATACATACTCAATACCACACAAGAGATATTAACATCACACAAATTTTTTGTTTAGTTTCAACGAAGAGCCTCTCCAAATGAAAGCCACAATTTAACCTCCAAGGGCATTTTGTGCATATTTTATGTGTCCAACCAAATGAGTTTAGCCTCCAAACCAAGTGATTTTATTACTATATCATGAACCCAAATATTTGTCTTTTTTTCTATTCTTGGATAATATTTTCTTCAACATAATTCCTAGTCTACCTTAGCATGAAAGTATTTTTCCTTCTGGTTCTTTGCATTTAGACCAATGAACTCCTCTTTATCTTATGGAGGTTCCTCTCTAATTCTCCATTGGTTTGTATGTTAAAATATAATCCGAAATGGATCAATATATAATTTTTCACCTATTTCTATATTTTGGGGTCAAAATATTGGATGAATTGGCTTGTAGGGCCTATTTTAAGGGCGGGTTTCATTTTGCAGATTCTAGTCCAGAACCTTCTAAGGCCTCTTTGAGGATATAAATGTAATTTGGGTTGAAACATCTCATCATTATGCAATGGACCTTAATTTATTCTACACTTCGATACCTCTCCAATGGTCCAAAGATCACCTCAAACGTAGTTTGTATGCAAAAGTTATGCTCCCGCAAGTTGACCTATGTAGTTGACCACCATGCTAGTGAGTGGATTCCATTTCAGCTCTCATTTCTCAAACATATGGATCTAGTCACATGTTTACCTTCAAGAACATTATATGAGGAACAAAACCCTAACCCTAGTATGGAGTTGGGGCATGCAAAAAACCTAAAATTAACACTAGACAACTATCAAGATACGGTTAAATGCTAGGTCATCAAGAGAAGAAGGGGGTTCCAATCTTTTGATGTATTGTATTGTTCCATAGTTGAGAAAAAAACATGAGAGTGTATATTAGAGAAAAACATAGGATATAGGAAACCCTGTAGTAGCCATTATGGCCATAAAGTAATAGGTAAGCCCATATAGAGTACCATTTCCTTTATATTTGCATTTTGATATGAAGAGTAGGGCATAGTCCTCATTTATGGCTGGGTTTTTCCCCATAGTGGGTTTTCCCAAGGTATATCTTGTGTTATTATGTGGATTGCATACTTATTTGATCTAGTTATTTCTCTTTCAGTTCCATTATATTCAATATTAAATGGGATTAACTTAACACAAAGAATTTTAAGTTGAAAGATCCATTTTGACGAGTTGATCCAATGGAATATCCACAACAATTTATAGATAAAAAAATTTCTAGAGTCATCCCGATGAATAGGAGATATTTTCCTTCAGACCTTTAGATATTTTTAGTGCCTCATAGGCTAAAAAATTTGAATTGAAAACTGATGTAGTGTGATTGGGTTCTTGATGAAGTGTTCCTAGGTTTTGATGTCTTCTTATTGTTTTGTAGTTTCCTACAAGCTTGATTCACCCATTGGAAAAGTACTTGCATCTCTATAGTGAGGATGTTGGGTTCCTTTCTTTCCATAACATTTCCATCATCCAAGAAATCGATATATCATTATTGCAATTGTAAAAGAAATGCTAAATAGCAGTTAGATTGGTGTGCAACATATTTAATACACTTTAGAGGGTTGATCATTAGAGGGAGGAAGAAAGAGAAATAGTTTTCATGATTAAATTATAATATTGAATGTTCCATGTTCCTTTGCATCGAATGAGTAAATTATGTGTCCTTACTTGAATAGATATGTTGTTAGAATGAGATCACTTCATTGAAATCATAGAAATCTTGGATGAAATGAGTTAAATGACTATTCTTGATGCCAAATATTTTACCAAGTTGTATTTGAATGAAGAAAATAGAAATACCCCATAGACTCCTTTTGTAATATTATCACTCCTCCTTGTGGGGAACCTTCATCAATTAAATGATGAAAATGCACGACATATAAGAAATAACAGAACACAAAAGAGATTTATTGATCACAGGCCACTTCGAGGGGGAAACCTCCTTTGAGAAAGATCAATACAAATAACTCATGGATGCTTTCATTGGCCTCAACATGTACTTATATACTAAGTCTAAGATAAACAACTATTACTCCCCGTGAATGTGGGATAATACAATATACTCACGGGACTACTTACAAAGCATATGCGTCCAACAACAATATACTAACAATGTGGGATAGTACAACATACTCACAGGATGACTTACAAAGCATATGTGTGCAACAAAAATATACTAACAAAGTAAAGAGAAGGGTTGACACAGGTTCCTAACATCCCCTCCCCCTTAGAAAAATCTTTGTCCTGAAATATTTAGATGTGGAAATTGTTGTTGAATTTCAAGGAGTGGTTCCCATGTAGCATCCTCTGGTTTCATTTTGTGCCACTAAATTAATACCTCTGTGATGGATTGAGAGTGAAGCTGACGAGTGCCCCTATTGAAGATGGCCTCTGGCTCCAAAATGATGGATCCTTCATTATCCAATTCTGGTAAAACAGTTTGTGCTCTGATGTTGGTGCCAAGAACTTTCTTTAGAAAAGAGACATGAAATACTAGATGAATGTGGGAAGAAGGAGGAAGTTCCAATTTATAAGCAATGGACCCAATCTTCTGAAGAACCTTATATAGCCCATAGAAATTTGGAGCAATCTTATGATTTCCTTTGATTTTCAGGGATGATTGCTTGTAAGGTTGTAGATGAATAAAAACCATATCACCTACTTGAAAAGTGTGCTCAGAACGGTGCTTATTAGCTTGTTGTTTCATTCGATTATTTCCATGTGAAGATTGTCCTGCAAAATGCGAAGACTCTGATCATGGGTTCGAAGAACCGTGTCAACTTCCTGAACCGGTGAACTGCTCAGGGTGTATGGAAGAAGCACTGGCGGTGCCTGACCATAGACTAGTTCATATGGAGTCATTTTAGATGCAGTGTGGTAGGAGGTATTGTAGCACCATTCAGAGAGAGGGAGCTACTTTTCCCATCGATGTTGTTGTTCGGAGGTGAAGCAATGAAGATAAGTTTCCAAACATTTTTTTATCATTTCAGTCTGACCATCTGTTTGTGGGTGATAACCTGAACTCATCTTCATTTTGGTGCCAATGTGGCGAAATAGTTCTGTCCAAAAATGACTAGTGAAATTTGCATTGCGATCTGAGACAATGGAAGAAGGGATTCCATGAATACGGAAGATATGTTCCAGGAAAATTTGTGAGACTGAGGAGGCGGTATAGGGATGGCTGAGGGAACAAAAATGACTATATTTGGAGAGGTAATCAACCACAACCAAAATCATTGTCTTCCCTCTATATTAGGGAGCCCTTCAATGAAATCCATAGAAATATATGTCCAAATCCATGTAGGGATGGGAAAGGGTTTGAGCAATACCGGAAGGAGTGTCGTTTCACCCTTGTTGTGCTGGCAGGTATCACATTCAACCACCATCTGTTACGGAGAAAACTTCCTATGGTTGGGGCAGACCACAATAGATAATTGACTACCAGAAAATAATTCAATTCCCAATGCAATGCTATATAAATGACAATGCTAAGATAATGGAGAAAAGACCAACCTTCAACCGGATGTTCGAAGTAGATCCCCGTTGAGATTTCAACCTCTACACTTTAACCTGCAGATTAGTCTCAACAAAAAGTACAAGCAAGTGCATATAATATGTGAAAGACATTATCATAATCAATAGCATGATCCATGATATTATAAGTGAATATAACTCAATGTAATTTAATATTATTCACAACATCAATTGGACAAGAAAATGAGTATTTCCATTAATGAATAACAAGAAGTACAATATACGACCTCTTATCGGCAACCAATCTGAACCAAGAACTAGGTCTCTCCACTTGTGCCTCCACCACTTCAATCCCCCATGCAATGGAAAACTCAAACTATTAAAGGAGTTTGGTAGGTGAACATAAGGAGTTCACAACAACAAGGATCAATCAGTGTAGACTCAA
This sequence comes from Larix kaempferi, assembly GCA_027924585.1. Classification (NCBI taxonomy): domain Eukaryota; kingdom Viridiplantae; phylum Streptophyta; class Pinopsida; order Pinales; family Pinaceae; genus Larix; species Larix kaempferi. Next base: position 16,361,519 of record BSBM01000229.1, on the reverse strand, counting down.
GTCACGACAAAAATCCATTAAAGTTATCTTGCTCTCTCTTTCTCCTCCCTTCCATACACCATAAGAGCTCAATATATAGCCTTCCAAAGGTAATTGAAAGGTCAAATCGAGTCATTTCGAGGTATATGGAGGGCCAAAGCTCACCCTAAGACCACTTTTTGGGAGTAAAAAGTAATTTTCTAATGATTTTTACCATTTTACTTGGTGTCTACGGGCTATAGTGGAACAACCTGCGTGTACGCTGGATATAGTGGAACAGCTAGCGTACAGGAACAAAAATGGGGATTTGTGTGTTCCTAGAGGGAAAATGATAGATCTGAGTCAATAAAATGGATCCTGAAGGCCAATCAATGTTGATGCTCATAAGGTGGAAAATTATGTTGTAACAGATTCCCCCTAATGTGTGAGGTCAGAGAAGATGATACGATGGGTGAAATACATTATAAATCTCAAAAGTGGAGTGATGGAGACACAAATGGAGAGAGTAGCTCACTCGCCATAATACAATAATATATCTGAGTACATGTTGGTACAATACAACAATCTGATATAATGGCCATGATAGGCAGTATATAGTGACTACATGTCATAAGTGGTCATAGCCATGACTTGTACAGTAAGATAGGGTCTCCTGTTGAAAAAGAAACAACTGGTGCAATACTAGTGGTACAAACTACTGATGTATGAGAAATAAGTTCTCATGAGTATAGTCACGATCAAGAGCAGCATACTGAATGCTACTAACGTCTGGAGTCTTCAACACAAATAATCTGTGGTGCAAGTCCCATCATGTGAATAAAGGTGTTGAGGTCGAACTTGATGTGACATCGTCTGATTACCGGTTAATGATGTATACTATTAACAGACACAAGATAACCCACCAATAATGAAAATGGGCATCAAGGCACATAGTACAATCATCAGAGTGTGAATAGATGTGTTGAGGTCGAACACTAAGATGAATCCATCGGTCAGGGGAAATTGATGTATTCCCAAAACTGTCGATGGCAAGAGAACCTACCACTAATGACTATAAGCCTCATGGTATTCAACTGACTCTAAGTCTCAATTCCGGAATAAATGAGTTGAATTCAACAGAATGAAACTCACTGGAAGGAGGGCATTAAGGAATCCCCCATAAACCAACACGAGGTAAAGCTATGTGGAAATATTTGGAAGAACTCGGACGAATGGACTGACTCAATAAGGATGGTCAACATGCAATAGTCAAGAGATATGAGGAGTGTCTGACTCTGGTTTCAGGACTTCCCTTGAACAAGAGCATGAGGAGATGGATAGACTCAGGCAGCATGGACTCAAGTGATAACACTGTGTGATGCAGGAGGCATCCACAAAGGGCTCCATAATGACTTGAAGCTTAAGCAGCCGGCGAAGTATGATCTGAGAAACGATTACAACTCCTAAGGTCCTACTATAGTCTCGACTCATGATGAATGGAGTGGAATGAATGCTCTATTGAAAGGAGACACAACAAATTCCAACAAAAAGAAGTAAATATTCTCCCATCCGTCTATTTTGGAATATATGATTTTTTTGTCTTTTTCAAATTTGGAAAGCTTGAAAAAGAATAAAATTTCTTATAGTACAACACGTGAGGGAACGAGTGTCAAATAGCGCGTAGATGAGTCCCAAGCAGTGGAACATACCTATGATCAATGCAAGGAAGCATGTGCAGGATGTGGACACTCGGGGGGTGTTCCCTTAGGGTCAAAAGGTCCTCAAATTGTGAAGGGAAAATGAAAGCTATTCAGGGCTTGATAAGGAAAGTGCTGAGGAACCAGGTTAACAATTGAGTAAGCAGGAGCCAGCACAACGCTCAAGTGGCAAGCAGGATGATGCAATGCAATAACAACTTGGTAAAAATGGGAGTCCTTTTTCGTAAAGTTAGTCTCCTCACCCGAAAACGTGTAAAACAATGAGAGAAGAACTCTTCTAGTCACGTATGATTAGAGTATACCTTTTTCGTAATTAATCCACAAAGGTCCAGAAAGGGGGTAAACTTATACCTAAGTGGATATCGCTTCAAATCCTCTAACGAGTCTGAAATGACAGGTATACTCGGAAATCTTGTTTGATTTGAAAAATTCTAACAAGGCCTTAAAAAAGACTTTATAAAAATATTTTCCATAAAGGTTTAACGAGCCCGAAAACGTAAACTCGTGACCTCCTTACTGTTTTAAACGAGCTCAAAGGAGAGATGGAAGAATGCTTGTAACCTCCTTACTGTTTTTAACAAGCTCGAAGTAAAGGTGGAAGAATGCTCGTAATGGGAGCAGACGAGTGTCAGGGACATGCGAGACTAGTTCCAAGCACATGGAACAAAGCTATGCATAATGCAAGGAACATGAGCAATATAAGGACACTCAAGGGGTGTCTGCGAATCCACATGGCAAAAGGTTCAAATGCATCATAATAATGGGGAGGCCTAGACCTATATGCAAAGTTCCAAATATACCTGCCATGACCGAACCATATGTAAAAAGGACCAGTAAACAAGTATACATCTAGCTAAGAATCCTGTATCCAAGAAACACTAGTACCAAAATCATGTCTAAAACAAATGTAAAGACAGATCTAATATAAGTCCCTGTGGTAGAAATACTTTCAACTTCACTATTATCAACCCTAGGTATAACGTAGGTAGAGCTCACTAATGAAGACTCTATAGTACCAAAGCCTCAGGGATTACAATCAAAATGATCAACAATAGGATGAAGATCAAAGTTGAAGGACGTGGAAAAATATACAAGAACAAATTCATCATCACGGAAGTTGAAAACTCTAGAATCAAACTCAGCAAGAACACTGATTTGCGGATCTATAGGAGTGTCCAAAGACTCAACATAAGGAAGATCATACTCTAATGTCAAACCGAAGCTGGACATAAGTATGCCTGGATCAAAATATAAATGCATGGCAAATTGTATCATAGACTCATCTTGTTCATTAAGATCAAGGGTAGGAGGGAAATGAGATCTATGATAGAGATCCCCCCAAGGCTTGTCATTACCATTCATGGCCTCGATAAAATTTTCATCGGAAGGTAAAATACCATCGAGGCAATTTCATCGGAAGGTAAAATACCATCGAGACAATCACCACAAGTTAGGTATCAGAAGGTAAAATACCATCGAGACAATCACCACAAGTTAAGTATCACCTCCCTTCTTCGCATCACCTACCAATTATTTTGGATATATTTTTTTATAATTGTTTATTTTGAAATTGGAACAACCACCATAAAATCAAGCTAGATAGTACACTTGTCTCATCCTCTTGTAATCTAGGAAAAACATACTTGCTACTCCACCCCAAATACTAAACTAGCACATCCACTTGACTTGTGATTGGTGAAAACCAATAGGTCACAAGTTAAGTGCGATGAACAAGTTATTTGTTACTTCTTCTCTATGCTTAGTTGTAATCACCTGTTGTCTATGCCTCAACTACCTATTATCTTATTTAGTTAAATGGGTTTCCTATCACTACGTGTTATCCATGCATAAGCTACAAGTTATCCTTGAATCAACTACTAATTATTTGTTATAATTGTTTAAACAAATTGTTATCATTAATAATTATCCATTCTACATGAAGTTCAAATCAAATCTAGTGAATGCAAATCCTTTGCATTAGTAAGGAATGTGTTTGACCTCCCCATTTATGAGCTTAAGATTTTAATATTATTATTCTTTTCAAAATTACCAATACTTCTTACATTTTAAAATGAAAACAATTCAAAATTACCAATACTTTTTACATTTTAAAATGAAAACGAAGCCCATTATTGGTTTGGCGTTTGACCCTTTAGAGGTGTACAACAATAGAAACAGGCCTAGAGTGCTACACGACGGGGCCAAGACAAGTATATATAATTATTGCTCGACCATCGCTCAATTATCTATCTACAACGTACAGTCTATAATAGCTTGGAGCTTTAGAAGCCATGGGATTTGTTTTCATCTTTTTTGGGGGATTATATTTAGTCTCAACTGTCCTTTGATAACGTTCGGGAGATAAGAAAGAGATTCATGGGTGACAAAGGATTCCCACCAGCAGCTGAGAAAGGAAGAAATTGGAATGAGAGCTCAACACCAGCCAGGAGGCCTCGCAATGAATATGAATATGATTGTTCGCTCTCTAGTGTTGTTAATGTTAATCGTAGGGAAGAACTCAGGCTTACTGAGACCCGTGGTGACAGAGTTGGGGTTCGCTTATTGAGAGATCATGCTCATTCTCCTGTTCCTTCTCCTTTTCTTGGTGATCATCGCTTACGGAGAGATCTTCTTGATAATCGTCCTTTTCTTGATCATGGTCGTGATGCTCCTCCTTTTCTTGATGATCGTCCCTTATTGAGAGATCATGCTGATGCTCCTCCTTCAGGTGGGTTAACTGTAAGTGCGGTGTTGAATTTCAGGTCTGATAGCCATAGACTCGATCCTGTAATTAAAGGGATGCAGCCTGTGGATGATCAGTATTCATTACCAGCAGATGCATCCAGCACAACACACTGTCTATTGAGGGTCTTCCAAGCAATTGCAGTCGTAGAGAAGTAGCTCACATATTTCGTCATTTCCACGGTTTCAAAGAAGTGAGGTTTTTCAATAAGTCCAAGGTACCCAAGAAGAGAGGTTTTTCAATAAGTGGATTTACATGTGAAGCTTTTTCCGTAAGGTGTTGAATCAAATTTCTCGGTTTTTTGTGTGTATTTTATGTATATCTTACAGATTTGAATCTTTACTCATATTTGTTAATGCCATTTTTTAACAAACAAAACACTGAAAGTTGTAAGCTTACGAGTTGATTTGAATCTTTACTTACATTTACATCAATAGGTGTTTTTATTTTAGAATTTGGGGTGTACAAGCACTTATGCTTTTCCTAGATTGCACGAGGATAATACAAGTGTCCTATCCAAATTGATTCTATGGTAGTCTTTCTAAATTCAAAATAAACAATTATAAAAAACAGAATATAAAAAATAGCTGGTACCTCATGCATGGATATTTCTTAGATGATGCATGGATAACAGGAAGTTCATGGCAGAGTTTAACTAGAAAAATGAGAGAACAAGTAACATATAACTTATTCATAGGACTTAACTTGGCATTCACCAATAACAAGTTAAGTGGTTGCGCTATTTGTATTTGTTAATAACATTAAGTCATTGTGCTAGTTGTAATTGTTAATAACATTTTCTAAATAACTAACGAACTATGTAGTTGTGACAATTATAAGTAAATATAGAAAATTGTAAGCTTACGAGCCCTCGCACAAAGTTGCAGGACCTTTTAGATGCAATCTTAGTTTCGCGAAACGCACAAAAGTTTAGTAAAACCAAAACTCGTGAGCGCTTCTTTGAACTAGGCATGGGAGGACTCAAGCCTGCCATGTCTTTTAACACGTAGGGCAAGAAACGAAAACGCTCAATCATTATGAAAATACATAACGCTAGAGCGTTATGTATTTCTATAACACTCTAGCGTTATAGAAATACATAACACTCGAGCATTATGGAAATACATAACGGTCTAGCGTTATGTATTTTTATAACGATATAACGCTAGAGCGTTATATAAATACATAACGCTTTAGCGTTATGTATTTATATAACAGCGGAGCGTTATGTATTTCTATAACGCTCGAGCATTATAGAAACACATAACGCTATATAGCGTTATGTGTTTCTATAATGCTCGAGCGTTATAGAAATACATAACGCTCTAGCATTATGTTTAATATCTACACACAAAACATTATGCTTGAAACCTTATTTAATATTTCCTTGTCAAGAAAATATTTCCTTTATTTCCATATCCCTCCTTATATTCAAGGTTTTTTGGCTTCATGTCGTATGGGTTAGGAGATTAACTAGGGATTTGGTGTTAGAGGTTAAGGGCTTAGAGTTAAATGGATAAATGGGTTCAGGTGTTTAGCGATTATGGGGTTGGAGGGATAAGGAGCTAATAGGTTATGGAGTTTAAACTCGGGCTAGTGGTTAGTGGTTGAGGGATCAAGGGGCTTAGGAGTTAAGGGATTTAGTTCTTAAAGGGTATTTAGGGCTCCAGGTTTAGGGGGTTAGGGATTTAGAGGTTAGACATTAAGGGATTAAGTATTTGTGGATAAATCAGGGATTAGGTGTTAAGTGCTTAGAGATAAAGGGGTTTAGAGGTTAGGGGCTTTAGGGGTTAATGGATTTAGGGAACCAATGTTAGGATGTTTGGGTTCAAGAGGTTAAGTGTTAAGGGTGAAGGGTTTACGTGTTAAGGGATTAGAGGATTAATGGTTGGCAACATAAGGGTTAGGGGATTGGTAGTTATTTAATAGGTGAGGCCTTTAGGGATTAGCAGATTTATGGGCTAAGGGATTTATGGATCTAGGGTTTGGATGTTAGGGTTTATTTAGTTAAGGGTTAACTATCAAGGGTTTAAAGGATCAAAGGCTTGGGTTTTAAGGGCTTAATGGCTTATAGGAGATGAGGGATTGGGAGTTTCTAGAGATTTATGGGTTTTGGGATTTAAGGATTTATGGTTTTGGGGATTTAGGGATTATGGGTTAGGGGTTTAGGGTTAGCACGTTAAATAGGACTTATGAGTTATGCGTTAAGAGTTTAGAGGTACAGGCATAAACTGGTTAGCAAGTTTAAATATTTATGGGTTAGGGAGTTAAGCAGACAGGGGGTTAAGGGGTTTTATGGGTTATGGTATTTAGGGGTTAAGGAATTCAGGTCTCAATGGTTAGGGGGATATGGTTTAAGGGGTTGTGGGTTAAGGCCCAAGTAGTGAAAGGTTTAATTGTTTCAAGGGGTTAAGGGCTGAAGGATCTAGGGATTTATATATTTGGGCTTTAAGTATTATGGGTTAGGTTGTCTAGGGTTTAGGAGTGGACTAGGTCTTAGGGGTTAGGGGTTGTGGGATTAGAGGTAAAGTGGTTAAGGGGTTCAAGGGTTAGGGGCTTTAAGGGTTAATGGATTTATTTCTCTTGGGTTAGGTTGTTAGGCATTAATGGTGAAGGGGTTAAATGGTTAAAGGCTTATAAGGGGTAAAATGAGCTTAGAGGCTAATGCACAAGCCCAAGCGAGAATTCCAAAGTCGAGAGAGGAGAAATCAATCCCGATGGAGAGAGATAAAGAAAACATAGAGATCTCATGCAAAAAAAAGAGCACATGCAAACGTAGAGCACACAAGCAAATGCAGGTTGCAAACGTAGTGGGCACAAGCAAATGCAGGTTGCACTAGAACAAGGGAGGTCGCACATGCAAGCGTAGTGTACAGATAAGCAATTATTTTACCTCTATGGGGTAAACTAGAGCTTATATTCTAATGTTTAAATTATTAGAGGTAAATAATTAAAATACTTAAGGGGTTTATGGGTTAGGGGATTTAGGGATAAAGGGATTTAGGGATCTGGGGTTAGGGGTTAGGGGGTTAGGTTTTAAGTGGTTAGGCATTAAGGGCTTAGGTTCTATAGTGTTGAGGGATTATAAGGGGTTAATGGATTAAGTTGTTAGAGGATAAGGACTACAAGGATTGGAGATAAGGGGTTAATTAAGGGACTAGGGATTTAAGGATTAGGATATTTATAAGTTAAGGTATTTAGCGATTGACTATTAGTGGGGTAAGGTATAAAAGGTTAGGATTAAGTGTCAATGTGTTAAAGTGGTAAGAGATTATGTGTTAAGAGCTTAGGTGCTTAGGATTTTAGGGATTTAGGTTGTTTGGGCCTTAGGACTTATGGGTTTAGGAATTTAACTTTGTGATATCCCTCTCTTGTAACCCTATTATTTTGTAAAAGTAAATGTAAATTATATTTGTTTCTGGTGAGGAGCTTGAGGCCAAGGCCCCACCAGTAAACATTGTAAGTTATGTGATTGTAAAATGTAAACTTAAGAGAGATGGAGGGCAGAGATGCAACTAAAATGACGGAAACTGAATCCATGGGGAAGAACTTGATGGCATGAAAGCCAAGGAATATAGTTATTAAGGACAGGATGATTCTCGCAACTCAAGAACTATAAGAAAGGAAACTGATGACATCCATTGGATTGATAAAGTCCTATATAGTGTTGACCTAAGTAGCATTAACATCTGCTTATTTATTTAATATGAGCCTAACCTAGACCCAACAAAGGTCTAACACGCATGTATGATAAGAAATAAACATAGTAGGAAAGAGATGCCTATATATATATATAAAGAAAATATTTTAGTAGAGTGCTTTGGTAGGCTCCTTAAAGATAAAATGTTTATTACCCTAAGAGATTTCTAGAGGTAAAGAAAGAGTAATTCTTAAGAAATAAGAATATATTACGCTATACTTATATATTAGATATACAAAACACTTAAGGTTATGTTTTTATAAACAAATACCATATATATGTTATTAAAACAATGATAATAGCTATATTACAAAGTCATGATATGTTTAGCTATCAAGATGGATAAATTATAAGATATCTTTTATAATCCATTATCATAGCAAAGGGGGGGGAACCTTTGGATAACCACTAGAGAAGTGAGCTTTTAATTAAGAGGACATCCTCCTCGATTTATGGAGATTATCTTGTTGTGTTCTTACTATGTCGTATCTCTTATTTGGAATTACTTTTATGAAAGATCTTTTATGGAGCTCGGCTCCGACGATCTCCTTGAAAATTGCCCCTTGAATTTATTTGTGGCCTCAAAGGGAGATTCCCTCTGATGAGTGGATCCTCCAAGGAAATAATGTTTGTTTAAAGAGAGGAGGGAAACTCTAATATTGGGGGCAGAAAGCTTCACCTCTTGGAAGTAAAAGTTTATTTTTGAGAATAAGACTCTGAGACAGGATAATGAGGGAAAGATGAAGATCTCTGAGTCGTGATGGATCCCTGCGTTTATATATAACTTAGGAATTATCTACCACCAGGGGAAGAGCGTACGATGTAGTGTTGGAGATCGATCTCTGATTGGATATAAATCTCTGCGGGATAGATCGCTGAGCTTGGTTATTGATTCTCTCCGTATTTGAGGAATCAATCATGGTAAAATATCATATTACTGGTATGATTTGATTATAGTATTTTTTTATCGGTTTAGTGGATAGAAGAGCTATCGTTTGTAAGAGGCTCAAGGCTCAGTTATGGAAACGGTTTCCTTCTCGATGTGTTTGTCCCTCAAGTTTATGATTGTTATGTGTAGTAATTGAGAAGGGATGGCTTCTAGGAAGCCCGATCCCAGTAGGTTATGCTTGAATTATGTTTACAGAGTATTTGATTGGATTGCATAGGTACCTATATCATTGCGATTCGAGTATTGCTTTCAACGCCTTCTGAACTGCTGACCTTCTAACTTTTAATTGTTCAATGCCTAGTTTAAATCGAAGTTAAGACCTTTAGACTTTCGATCGTTGCACCCTTATGAGATCACTGTAAACATTTTGACTATTTTTTTATTTTGATCTGTTTGTACTTCCCCTAGCTGAGATCACCATCTCCATGAGACAAGTCTTTCTCTCTCCATAGACTGGTTTTGTGAAGAACCTGCAATAATTAACTAATGAAAACACACGAGATAAGAAAACTCAAAATCACTTTTATATTGATTGCAGACCACTTTGAGGGGGCAACCTCCTTTGGGCAAGCTCAATACAAATAAATTCACAGTACCTTAATTGGTCTCAACACAAACTTATATACTAAGTCTAGGCTCCAATACCATGGGTCAATACCATGTGTAAATACAAACCATGGGCCAATACAAACTATGGATCAACAATTACTACGGGATGACTTACAAAGCATATGCATCCAACAACAATAAGACAAAGTATGGATCAACAAATATTAGGGGACGACTTACAAAGCATATGCGTCCAACAACAATATACTAACAAGGTAAATAGAAGGGTTGACATGGGTTCCTAACATCCCCTCTCCCTTAGAAAAAGATTTGTCCTCAAAGCTTTAGATGTGGAAATTGATGCAGAATCTGAAGGAGTGATTCCCCTATAGCATCCTCGGGTTGCATTCCGGGCCACTGACGCCTTGTGAGTTTCAGGGAGGGTTGCTTGGAAGGCTATAGGAGAAGAAGAACCATATCAGCTACATGAAAAGTGCACTCAGAACGTTGTTGACCGAATTTTTGTTTCAGTCGAATTCTTGCCATGTGAAGATTGTCCTGCAGAATGAGAAGAATCTGAACGCGGTTTCAAAGAACAGCGTCAATTTCCTGAACTGGGGAGCTGCTGAGGGTGTATGGAAGAAGAAATGGTGGTGCTTGTCCATAGACTGCTTCATATGGTGTCTGTTTAGATGTGGTATTGTACCACTGGAGCGCTTTTAGGAAATCCATAGAAATAGTTGTCCAAATCTGTGTAGGGATGGGAAAGGGTTCGAGCAGTCCTGAAAGGAGTGTCATTTCACCCTTGTTGACCTAGAAAGTATCACATTCAGCCACCATCTGTTGAATTGTCATTTTCAGTCCCTGCCAAAAGAAGTTACATTATTCCCGGTCATACATTTTGAGGAACCCAGAGTGCCCTGCTGATGAATAAGCATGGGGTTCATAGAAGAAATAGCCCTGTTGAATAGATTGCAACCAATTTGGAACAAGCAGAGAAATAAATGTAAGAGAAACTGGGTCATCAAATGTGCGAGAAGGAGCATCTGCCACCATATTGTCCTTACCCTTCTTGTAAGTGATCTCATAGGCATAAGCCATGAGTTGGATAACCCATTTCAGGTGTGCTGGGAAGGAGACCCATTGCTCCAGGAAATTTTTTAGACTCTAGAGATCAGTCTTGATGCAGAAATAATTCCCTAATAGGTATGGCTGCCACTTCTATAATGCATGCAAAATAGCCATCATTTACAGTTGAGATGTAGATGTGGCTAAATTCATACCGAAAAGGTCTCTAGAGGGCGACAAACCCACCGGTGCAGCAAGGACACCTGCATATCTATCCAAGGAAGTAGGGGAGACCGTTGATGGGTGCATCTGAATGGAATGGAGTTGAGCGATGACACCATGTGAATTCTTCTTAAGGATCTTTTCCAAGCGATGTGAACTGATAATGTGAAGAGACCCTTGTTGCAAGCCCTTAAATTTGTGTTGTTTCCCATTGACTAAAAAATGCATCCAAAGTTCAGCAAAATCCCATAAGATGGGGCCAAGTGTGCATAACCATTGAACGCCCAAAACCACATCACATCCGCCTAGGGACAAGGAAAACATGTCAGAGCGTAGGTTATAATATTCCAGAGAGATACGCACATTGTGACACTTCCCCTTGCAAGGTAAGGTGCCCACACTGACAACCATGACTTCAAAGTTGGAGCAAGGATGGACAAAACAATTAGCATGTTTGGCGATCTGAGGGTCAATGAATTTATGAGTGCTACCAGAATCAATGAGTATTGTAAGAGGAAGCTTCTTGAAGTAACCCCTAACCCACATTGTTTGGGGGGTGGTGACATCGGATAAAGCATGGAGAGATATATCTGGTTGTTCATCCTGAGATAGGGGGTCAATGGGTGGCTCTTGAATGTCGAACGGATCATCCATTATATCTGGAGTTTCTTCACCAATTGTAGAGGCAGGTGGAGAATCCATATCCAAGAGATAAAGCTTTTGTTGAACACATCTATGTCCCCGAGTGAATTTCTCATCACAATTATAACAAAGCCCTTTTTCTCTGCGTGCCTGCATCTCTGTTCCAGACAAATGCTTGATAGGATTTGGTCGAGGAGCTAGTGGGATGGGAGGTCGTTGAGAAACCATATTTCGGAAGGGAACAAAAGTGGGTTTGGAGCACTGTTGGGATGCAATCTTGTCTTCTGCCAACTTAGCCAACCCTAGGACTTCCATCATTGTGTTGGGACAGAACATTTTAACCTCTGACCGGATTTCATCCTTAAGACCACTGATAAAACAACTCTTGTAGAATTCATCAGACAATCCTTCTGTGTGATTGGCTAGTTTCTCAAATTATGTCTGATACTCTCTCACAGTGCCACTTTGATGAAGTTTAGTGAGTGCTCTGGTGAAGTCATCAAAAGCACTAGGACCAAAACGTTGCAAAAGGAGTTGGAAAAAATATGTCCATTTTGGCTCGTCACGAGCCTTGATGTACCAACGGTACCATTGAAGGGCTTCCTGTTCCAATTGAAAGGATGCAAGTGGAACTTTTTGGACATCAAAAGTATTATGCATACTGAAATATTGTTCTGTACGATAGATCCATCCAGTTGGATCAGTACCATTGAAGCAAGGAAATTCAATCTTTGGACCACAGAAATTGCTAGAAGAAGAGAACCCATTGGCTACCGAAGATTCTTGCTGGCGGTTATTGTTAATGGCTGAATGCTAAAGATGGAGGCTGAGAAATTTTTCATCCAAATCTTGGATTTTTGTTTGGATGGCTGCAAGTGCTTCCTCCATGGTTGTTGCTCCTGCGCAAGTGACAACCATAACCAATATTTTTTTTTTTGGGGGGGGGATGGATAGAAAAACACAAACAAAATCTTATTTAGTAAAGGAAAATTTGGATTTGGGAAAAACTCGGAGGGGTAATGGGGGTCTGACTAGGTTTTGGACACTTTCTGATGGATAGGGAAGCAAAAAATGGGGATTTCAGAAGCAGGGTGAAAGAATGAGAAAATTTAGCAGAGTGGGACAAAGAAGCAGAATTAGGAAAGGAACTCTGTGGTAAAATTTGAAGGTGATTGGGTGAAATTTGAAAGTCTGACGGCTTATGTATTGGGGCAGTACCCCTCACTCTATGGCTCAGCTAAAACTGATAACCGCTTTGCCACAAACAATAGCTCTTGTTTTACCTCACGGGTGGGAACTAGTCAATCAGGTAGGAGTCGTTGCACTTTTCACTGGAAGGTCCTCTCAATGGGCTAGCTACTTTGGGGTTCCTGCGGTACTCCTCACAATGAGTTTTAGGGATTATGCCCAAGTACTTCCCACAGTTAAGCAGATAGGGAGTATTCCCAGATCCAAAGCTGCAACAGATGCAAAAAACATTTTGGCAGAAATTTCACCCAGCGAGCCCAAGAAAGTGCTCTGATACTAGATGTGAAGAGCCTGCAATAATTAATTAATGAAAACACATGATATAACAGAAATAACAAAACTTAGAATCACTTTTATATTGATCGCAGGCCACTTCGAGGGGGAAACCTCCTTTGAGCAAGCTCAATACAAATAACTTCACGGTACCTTAATTGGTCTCAACACAAACTTATATATTAAGTCTAGGCGCCAATACCATGGGTCAATACCATGTGTCAATACAAACCATGGGCCAATACAAACTATGGATCAACAATTACTACGGGACGAATTACAAAGCATATGCGTCCAACAACAATAAGACAAACTATGGATCAACAAATATTACGGGACGACTTACAAAGAATATGAGTCCAACAACAATATACTAACAAAGTAAATAGAAGGGTTGACATGGGTTCCTAACAGGTTTGCATTTGCTTAAAGTCAGAGTGATCTCTTCCTTGTTGGATCATTACAGTCTGCATTGAAAGGGATCAACGATGATCCTTCACATAACCCCTTGTATATGTATTCCTAGAGTCTCTTAAAAAGGTTTAGCAGTAAATTTCTTTACCCTCTCTTCCTATTCTTCCCTCCACGAGTTCGCATCTCTAAGAGTTCCGATCTTTAAGCGCTCGCATCTATGAGAGTTGGAAGGGGGTAAGATCTGGTGTGTGACTGTGTAAGTCTCCAGGGTGTCAACCCTTCTTCCGTTGATGGTCGCAGCATTTCTCTGCTTATTTTTCTTGGATTAAAATAGATCAGTGGTATGCTGAGGTTATGCTGAGGTGAAATTGTAGATAGTTTTTATTTGAAATCATGGACCTCTATCGATTAATCTTAGATGAGTAATGATAGCGTCGATCTGTGTGATGCAGGATCTCTATTTTGCCCAAAATGAAATCGTGTTTTCTGTTGGTTAAGGTTAGCTGAAAAATTAGAGTTCTTTGTATGTGAAATGATAGCATCGATCTGTGTGATGCAGGATCTCTAGTTTGCCTAAGCGAAATCATATTTTCTGTTGGTTAAGGTTAGCTAAAAAATGAGAATTCTTTGTATGTGAAATGATAGCGTCGATCTGTGTGATGCAGGATATCTAGTTTTCCCAAGCGAAATCGTATTTTCTGTTGGTTAAGGTTAGCTGAAAAATGAGAGTTATTTGTATGTGAAACGAAAGCGTAGATGCAAACGTTTCTTTGTATGTTATATATCTATATATATATATATATATATATATATATATATATATATATTGTCCCATGATAAATGAATACTCTGTTAGCGCAAACGCTGAAGAACTCTGCATTCTTTCTTATTGTTCATACTCTGTATTAAAACGTATTTGATCACTACCTGATTTGCATTGTGAATGCTGCGTGATCATAGTCGATCACTGTCTAAATTGTGCTATCGTTCATTCTTGGGGTGAATACTTGTAGGCGATTCGACCCACGTGGATCTGTTTCCATGTAGTGTATTGTTACATGCTGAATTGTTAGTGGTGGTTGTTGTATAGCGATTTGGGTTACGAATTTCCTTATGTATTCCATATGATAGATTTAATGTACACTTAACTATGTGTTGTATGTAGGACCTTCTTTTGTTCATTGGTAGAGAGAATGGGAAGGGACGGCCTTGTAGAGGCCTGATCCCTGTATCTCATCTGATATTTTGAATGAGATATTGGTGATCATTATGGGAAGAATCTTTGTAAATATTTTAAACTAGATTGTGGAGTGTTGAGAAAATGCTCTATGAAAGCAGTTCTGAGAAGTGGGAAGCAATAACCATTTTGCAAGATGTAACGAGTCTTTTGATAATAAAAGAAGTGATGACCTGCCTTTGTGGACGTGGCCCAGTCCAGGTGAACCACCTATATCATTGTCTCGATCTTATGTGTGTTTAAAAATTGGCGTTATTGTTTTTTCAATAGGTATGTGTGTCAATTACTTGTATGACCTCTTCTAGTGCGTGTATTGTTGTATCTAGATGTATCCGATAAATTGTAAATGATATGGATTAAGGTCATGAGTTTTCGGTATGATAATCTTATTCAAGTTAATGTATGCATTGAAAGAGTAAGAAGTCAATAGAAGATGTTTGGAAGGCAATGTTACTTAGAGGAAAAATACAAAGTACTTCATGTAGGTTTAGGAATAGTAGCTATTAGTTAAATGGAACATCTAAATTGTTTTTAATATTGTCACCAAGTAAGGATAGGTTTAATTATCTTTATCATGTGATGTGAAAAGTAAATTGAATTTTGAAATTCACAAAATTATAAATTTTGGGTACGTTACAAACTTTCTCCCTCCTCATTCCTATCTCCACCTCCATAAAATTGTGTCCCTTGCTCCCCCCCCTCGTATCCCCTCTCGCTCTCTTACCCCTTATCTCCATTCAACACTTAACACATAGTTTATGTGGTTTATAATGCTAGAGTGTTTTGTAACTCCAAAACGCTCTAGAGTGTTTTTCTCAAAAATGCTAGAGCATTTTGTTTCTCCAAACCGCTCTAGAGTTTTGTTTCTCCAAAATTCTAGAGTATTTTTGTTGACACCAGGTGCCGAAATAAAAAAAATGAATTTAAACACAACGCGCGAGTGTTTATTAGTGCCTAAAACATGCCTCTTCACGCGCTCGTGTGTCATCCACAGTCCTATGTGTTTGGTTCGTACTTACGAAACCTGTGCTATGGGATGTACTAAACCATAGCTAATTGGGCATTTCCACCATTTTTCTCAATATGCCCGTCTTTCACCACTCTTTACAGCATGGCATACACAACCTTTTTTAGGAAATTTTAGGAATGGATAGAATTTTTTATGCATATTCCAAATATGTAATTTTTTTAATAAAATATTATTTTTTCTATTTTTTTCCTAATTTTCTTGTATCATCACTCCTTAAGTCAAAACACATGTTGTTAGTGTTTCTTCCATAACTTTTTCATTTCAGAACCATTTTTTAAAGAAATTGTATGATGCACTAGTAGACACCGACCTCTACATGCTATAAAAAAATCCAAGTCGAAATGATTGCATTTAGACCTTCAAATGTTGCACCCACATTTGACGTACCATTCTCGAGTTTTGATCACTTAGATAATTATAAAAAAAAATTAAACGTTTAATTTTGGAAAAATAGTGTTGCAATAGTGCTACGTTTTCTCTACATGTCTACCAATTTGTGTAGCCCGAAACCATCATTTAGGCACTCAAAGGTTGCACCCACAAAAACATATACCTTATCATTTGCAAAAAAAATAAAAAGTTATTGTTAGAAAAGATGAAATTTGACATACTTATGTAAATTTTCAATACATAAAACTTATATATTTGGAAACATGATTCAATTTCCTACATTTCATATTTTTTACTCAATGCAATATATCTTGTGTAAGTAGCTCAAAAAATCCAAGTAAGTTGAGGGATGCCTGATTTTTCATTTTTCTATTGCATACAACGTGCCAAAAGTGACCCTCATTAGCTTGCACTCACCCTTACATAGGTAAGTGATTATTTTATCAATTGTGTCCATTCATAAATGTTGGACCTATTAATAACACATGAGAGATTCCTCTAGTATTTTTATTTTTATAAGATAATAAATATTTCCCTTTTCTTATTGTAAAGGTGTACAATGGCTTTGTGGCTGATTTGATCTATACCAGTAACCTGGAGTGTGGTCTTGTCAAACATATGCATTTTCAATCACAATTAGATTGCAGTTGATCACTACAATTTCAATCACACTTAAATCATGTCTGATTTAGCGTGCCTCTTTAAAATAGATAAAGGCATGGTATCCCTACAAGAATTGTGATGTTTGGAGGACCTAGTTGCTCATTTGGATGCTAGCAACAAATCATTTAGATCGTGGATTCTCATAGAGATGTATATTGGATTGTGTCTAGTGTGCGTCTGCATGTTTTTGTGTTGATATTGAGAAGAGCCCATGGTAGGGATCCTTCCATTCAGTGTACACTAAAAACAAATTATGAATGCCTCAAAACATCTCATAAAATGTGTGTATGTTTCTTGCACATTTGTGGTGATGTTAATCACATTTTATTAAATAGATTGGTATGTGATAACTCCTCTTGACACAACTTGCCTCATCCTTCAAGTCACCATAGTATATGACTTTTTTCATCAAGCAAATTGTGCTTTGATTGCACCTAGGTGTTCTACATCCCAGTATGGGGGAGATGTTGTAACAGTAATGTTGTGTAATTTTTTGCAAAATGTCGTTCCCATAAAAAATGCAAATGATGTTGGCTTATAAAAAATAAATTAAATTATATTGACATCATTTTAAACATATATATAGATATATATATAGATATAGATATATATTAAGGATCCAAAGGGATCAAATTTTTTAAGGTGTAACTTTTTTCTTAATGTGTAAAAATTTAAGATTAAAAAAGAATTGCACCTCAACAAGTTTGATTCCTCTAGATGCTTGATAAATCCAGGTTTAAGATATTTTATTCGACATTTGGACTATAAACTCATGAATGGATTGATGGTGGAAACCCAATATCTATCCCTTACAAAATCAACAAAAAGGAGTTTGATTTTTGGAAGGTTGTGGAGATGTTTTTTCCTAGTTATTGCATTTTATAGGTTATTGACATTGTTTCTACCACAATTAATTATTCTTTGGATCCTCATTTTTTAATCTTGTTGGAGACTTTATAAGATAATTTCAATTTTTTTCTAATGAGTGGTTATTCATGTCCCTTTCGACATCCTTTTTTTCTAATGAGTGGGTACCAATGTCCTTTTGATATTGTCTACTAGACACATTGCAGGATTTGCTCATTTTTTAAGTTCATTTATTTTATTTTCAATGGTAAATTAGAAATATGTTGATTCCTCAATTGTGCATAGGTACATATCATGGACCTCTTTGTTAGGACCCATTTTGAGCATTGTTGTTCATGGTGGTTTCATTTTTAAACCTTTACACATGTCCTTCAAGTATTGGATTTTTGTAACGCCCCATATTTTTACTGGGCATGTTTACCTGTCGCACATACTACACTCTATTTTGCTTATTGTCTATTGGACTCAACTAGACTGATTAAACTATATTTCGGCATGTTAGACCTGATTATATGTTACTACTATGTTTATGATGTTACTATGCTTATGATGATACTATGATTATGATGTTATGATCACGGGGGCTTCACTAGAAGGAAATATAATATCATGTTCATTCATATTGCGGTATTAAATAATCATGAAAACCTAAAAATTATATTGCTTATATATTAAGGGGAAAAGGGTTTTTTTAATTTAATGTAACAATACAAAAATACTTTCGGGTCTTTTTTATATGGGTGGGCTGACAAATATCCTCCAAATGGAGATGGTGGGATCACGACTGGATGAGAAGTCAGGTTGAGGCAAGGCCCGGGCTTACCAGTACGCAAGGAAATCACATCTTGAGGCATGCTTGAGGTCAAGGTTTTCATGGTGAAGAGGGTTTCCAGTCGATCATAGTCGAGAGATAGTAGTCATTGACAACTAGTTGTTACCAATAGCACTCAACTAGTTGTTACCAATAGACTTGGGAGGATCTAAGCCTCCAGGGCCTATTATAGGCCCTCGATGGGCCTTCGGGGCTTGAATACCCAACCACTTGTTCCTATTATAGGCCTTGGGAGGTTTAGTCATCCTCCTAGAGCTTGTTACAGGCCCTAGGGGCTTGGATACCTAGCCCACAATAGGCTTAGTCAGCTATTGGGGAACCGCAACATGCAATCTAAATGTTGTACTATGTGCATTGGATCTAGTGACATACAAGAAGTGATCTCCTATCTATTTATTAAACCATTCGTTGTTTCCAATCATAATGATATGTGGTTTAGTAATTGCATTGTGGGTGAAGTAATGTGCATCCACAATATACATCGAAAGAAGCAAGGTGCATTGTAGAATGCATGTGGGTTCATAAGAGGGGTATCATATCAATATACTAGGTAGAAATATAAAGGGGTATAAAAAATGTTAATGAAAACATTGATACATACAATATCTAGTGAAAATAGGGGTTTTTTTAAATTGGGAAGGCATATTGGGAGGGGGTTAAAAAAAATGATTTCGGAAGGTATTTTCCATTATTTAATGAAATTAGGGGTATTGTTTCATATGCCATGAACGAACATGCTATGATAGCGGTTTACTAAGTGAATCCCTCGTGGTTATGATGTTACCATCCTCATGATGTTATTATGTTTATGCGGTTACTATGTTGTAGTTATCATGAGATTCCTTTCTTTCATAATGACAGTGTATGTTTAATAATCGTCCTTGATGAAATGTGATTTTTATGATGCGGTACGTGGATACCAACCCATGATGTGATCAATTTAATGGTTTTATGTGATGAAATGAAATGAGGTTTATAATATGGACCAGCTAATGATCGAATGGAAATATTTGTTATAGATATATGTCTGCAAAATACTAATCTGTAGGACACGGGGTCTACATTGTAGCCGGATATCTGATATGATATGAGGAATAAGTAAACAATGAACATTAAATCTTAGCAACCAACAGGATCATATGATGACACAAACCAATAATCCCAGTACAACACAGTATGATTTTGATAGGGTATAGACCTAGTATGTTGAGAGGGATGGAGGCATTTCCCACCCTATGTTCTATGATACTTAAGGTCGTGGGAGGGTTGTGATGAGTCACGCTCCCCTAGACATGTGATAACGACGATCACATGCCTGCTAGGAGAGGGTAGGTCCATTGTTTAGCCGACGCTATTGCTCTTAGTTTCTATATGTGGTCGGGTCGGTAAATCCGACACCACATCCTTACTAGCAGAGGAAGGATAGGGAGGATGCAAAAGTAGGATATGATGGGAGGATGTGTTAGCTAGTATTTTTTTGGATTAGGAGTCTATCACACTATGTAGTGGTAGTAGGTACCCTACCCCTGAACGTAATTGATTAATTGATTATTGTGAACCTACGTATAATGATGTTAAACCTTGATTGTTAAACCATTAAATAGCTCATAATATTAAAATGATTATGTTAAGTATCTATGCTTGTTACATTTGCATTGTTAATTTTAATTAGTAGATATGCATAGGAAGGATATACTTACTTATAGTACATATGTGATCTCTGCATACGCTGGCCACGCATGCAAACTTTTCATATATACACTAGTATCGTTATACAATTTCTTACGAGGTTAAATAATTGTGTAAGTTGTTGCAAAATAGTAAGCTTATTAAACCTTGATAATGGAAGTTAAGACTTGTAAGGTATGTTTTAAACAAGTCATTTTAGTATTCCTTAGATTGTATGTGAGCACTATAATAAATTATTTATTAAGTGTCATCAATTGAAATTAATATAAGAAATTGTCATAAATAGGAATGAACATTGTTCTGTATTCGACAGTAGAATTGTACTATTGAATTATTAATTATGATTAGTTTTACCCTTAAGGATACTTGTCTTTAAGTGTAAGAGTACTATGTTGGTAATATGTTATTGAGGAACTAAACAAGCAAATAATGAATGTTTATTATTATTATTAATGTTTTATTTAATAATTATTATTGACATTATTAATATCATTATGACTATTGATATTTTAAAACTATCATGAAATAAGTAATTTAATTATGCTAATTAAATTAAATATTTAAATATCTGGATCTATTATGCCTCTTTGGATCAGTGGAATATTATTATTATTTTTAATAAATTGGAAGTAAATTGTCTAATTTGAATGATATTATATTAATATTGTATGAATATTTAAACAAATTGAGAAAATTAGAACATCCTTGTCGAATCTGATTTTATGTAAGCAATCAAGACATGGGAATCCTCGTTATGCCAACTCATGCTTATTAATTATTATCCTATCCTAAAACATTTAAAATAGAAGTGGTAGATGGATCCGTCAATTAAGAAGACAAGCCTCATAAAGAAAATTAGTAGCGGTCATTCATAAGAATTAATGAGTTTGGGTCTCAAGAAGATAGGTGGAAGGCGGTGGAGTAAGGCTGAAGGAAGCATAAGGAAGTTGGGTATATAGGAAAGGTTGGAGGCAGTATTGGGGGATTTGATTTTTGGGGGAAAATTTTTGAAAGGAAGAGGAAGGGAATTTCTGGAAACACTCGAGGAGGAAGAGGAAAACTCTTGTTGGATAGATGAAGGGGAAAAATCTTATTCGGGAATCAAAACAAAGAAAGTTTTTATTGGAATTATTGGTTTGTGGGCCCGAGGGATAGGAAGTTTGTCGATTTCCTAGGTCTAGCATGATCAGAGCTGGTCGGCAGGGTAGACTATTCGTCAGTTTCTAAGTTCAAAGGAGGCAAAATTGAAGGAATATGTGGGAAGCTAAAGGGGACCACCTACCATCTACCAGATACAAGTATTTTTCTCAGTATTAGTTAATTATCTAAATCTGAAATCTATGCATACTTTAATTCTTAAATTGAATGGTTGTTTTATGAAAACTCAGAAAGAAATTATTACAGAAAGATACATGTACATAGATTTATTAGATTTATGTAAATAACATGTATACAAAAAACTAGGGAAGAATAGACTTTAGAAAGCATGGAATTTTTATTTATTTATTTCAAACAATATAATTTATATTGAAATTTTATTAAACCAGCTCATAATGAGCTCCATATATAGGAAATTATCCCTAGAACATTTGACTTAGTGCTCTGCCGGAATGCAGAGAACTACACATGGTATCAAAGCTTAAGGCTTGAACACTTAGACTTTTAGGGCTTGCACATGCCTAAACTACCCCAAATTTTTCACTATGTTAAATCCTACAAGAACTTAGGATAAAAATCTTCATAGAAATGGGAGTGTGAACAATGCCAAATTTCAGCTTCCTTAAATTACCTGCACAAAAAAAATAAATGGAAACGCCATTAGAAAATTTAGGATATGCTGGAAAACATATATGTGTTCAAAAAAAAGGGAAGAGATACATATAAAAATATATATGTATATTATATTATATTATATATATATATATATATATATATAGAGAGAGAGAGAGAGAGAGAGAAAGAGAGAGAGAGAGAGAGAGAGAGAATTTGTTTTTTCAAAAAAAAGAGGGATTGCAAAAATAATTTATGCATATAGTGTATTTTGCAAATGCCAGAATTTTTTTTTTTAAACAAAAAAAATACATATGAAAATAGCATTACAAAAAATTAATAAAGGATTCATTGAAGCACACTAAACAAGATGATGTTGCAGCTAAAATGTAGTAGCAGTTCTTGACAATCGAGGTAAAACCTGACAAAGAAAAGCACAAGAAATTAACCATAATTGTTGGCACAGGATTAGTCCGTAGAAAGTAAGGAAGCCGACATCCGCAAAAGGGATGATCTGCAGAAGAAAGGGTCATTCATGGAGAACGCGGAAGCACGGAAGTAGATAGTTAGTTAGATAAGGGTCATGTGGACCATTTTATAACCACTTAGTATGGTATAACTAGAAGTATGATTGTAAGCCTAAGGGCATCCAGATCGGTGATGAATAGAGCAATAGATCTTTTGGGTTTTGATCCAGTAGTCGATCCATTTTGTATCCGCGATATGATGTATTGACTGTTTATGCGAAGGTCATTCCGTAGGTTTTAATGAATGCATGAAGATGTCCGATTATGGTTTTATCTCTGTCTTTGTTCTTGTTGAATGATGAATGCTAATGATTGATGAGATGTTTAATGCTCTGTGGGTTTAGTAATTGTTGTTTATGCTAATGGGTAATCAGATCATGCGAATGTCTATTATATGTTAACTCTGTGATTGATAAATATGTGAATGATGAAATGTTATCATAATGTGAATGACATAATCTCTGGTTTCTACGAGTACAATGTGTGTTTGATGCATGTCCTCGACTCCATTGTAGAAACTTAGTTCCTGCAGCCCCCTTGTGCATCTCGGGTGAGACTTCACTCGCTCTGCAAGTGTTGTTGGAAAGGTTAACACCTTTCTGGGCTGGTGCGTAAGAGAGTTTGGTGATGGTTTGTTGACGACAGTGCGCAGTGAACCCCTATCGATAGTCGCTGTGTCAACAAATGGTTCTATTACCGGGACCTTGAAGAGGAAAAGAAGAGGATATGTTGTGTCACTCGATGAAACCGGAGATTCAAGAGTGGTTTGACAAGAGGATAGAGGAGTTCGCAGAAGGAGAAAAGAAAAACCCTAGACAGACGGTAAGCAGTTGGTTACAAAAGCACATTTCTTCAGATATCCATGAAATATTTTTCTGTGAATTCCCAGTACTGCTGCACGAGTGGTTAGCACAGCTGACGTTTCAGAAGCACCATTTCCAAAAGACTGAGCCTGATCATTGGACACTAGAATTAGTTCGACAGCTGAAACGTGTCGACAACACAGTATCAAGGGCTCTCGATTTCTGGGTGGATAGTGTCCTAGATTGATATATTACTGAGTTCGCAGTAGACACGATCAAATCATACAACGACGCAGAGAGGAATTTCTTCAAAGGACCAAGGGGAAGGTTCTTGTTGTTGCTAAAACTGTGGATTAATATGCTCATCTGCGAGAAGGGAATTTTGAGGATGACTTCCGATGAGTAAAAATATCAATGTGCGAGGTTGTAGGTGTCGCGCTAATGTGGATCCGATAGAAAGATGCAGGGTAGATGGACATGAGCGATGATGAGTTTTTATGGGAAGTTTACGAAGGGTGTGGTACCTTGAGGAGTGGGGTGATATTCCGGCGTCCTGAGAAGAAGAGGAGGACTGAGAGAGAGTCTCCTGAGAGGACCGGAACAAAATACTGCGAAACAAGACCACAAGGGAGAAAGCAACCTTATTGTGATGAAGACGGTGACTAGGCTACCCCAGAAGCAAAAGAGGGATGGATCATAGATTACAACATACTTGCAACCCCACGCACTACCCAGAATTTCGCAAGAAGAAACCCAAGCTATTCGCAAAGTTTCCCTACATGCAGCGATAAAAGTAGTGCATCAGTAAACAATAATAGCAGGAATGTTAGAATGGCAGACGACACAAAAATTCCCACTTTCCAAGGGAATGGGACCAAGGATCCCCAGAATTTTTGGTTTCTGTGCAAAGTAGTATGGACCATGAAGCAGGTCCAGGATGAGGCTATTAAACAGGCACAACTAGCGACAACCCTTAGGGGTCGTGTGCTGGATTGGTTTATGAATTTTACGAGGGTTCCAGCGGGAACACCAGCCAAGTCGTTGGCGCGGATCAAAGCAAGAATGATCGATGAATTCAGGAAGCCAAAGTCGGAATCGCAGTATGTCACTGAGCTCAAAGAAATCAAGCAATACCCAAATGAGCCGATATGGGAATTTGATCAACGATACAAAACACTGATAGCGAAGGTAAGATTTGGGATAAATGATATGCAGCACAAGGACTGGTTCATCGCAGGACTGGTACCACACATCCACAGACCACTAATGCAACAAAAGGTTGCGACCCAAGCAAAAGGATTGGAGATTGCGATGAAGTTGGGGGCTTCACCAATCGGTGAAACAAGGTTGGGTATGGATTGTATATAAGCACAGCTGGAAAACTTTACGATCCAATTGCAAGACATGAAGAAAGGGAAAGAGGCTCACAAAGAGATCTGGTGTACCAAGTGTAGGATAGAGGGACACCACAAGGATTAGTGCCAGAACTTACGATACTATTTGCAATCTGGTGCACCAAATCCCCTCAGTCAAGGAGGGTTTCCTTGGTGTCGTATCTGCCAAACGAGAGGCCATTGACTAGAAGAGTGTGTTTATATGCAGAAGATGGTGTCGAAACCAGAGAGCTTGTATTGCAAGTTCTGCAAATTGGTTGGCCACGATGAAAAAAACTGCAGAGCTTATGTCCTACTCTAGGAGAGGACTGCAGCCGCATACTTCATCGAAGGAGAAGAACAGGCACCGGGTCAGCAATAGCAATAGTTGTAGCTAGGGTTTTCACCCTAGCTTGTGCAAATGAGCACCTACTAAGGAGAAGGGCCTCCTTAGTAGCAGTTCAATAAACAGTAAATAAAAGCAGTAAAACAGTATGAAATTTAACCTAGCATGAGCATTAACATAAATAGTAAAACATGAAAATATGGCAAAAGATTTCTCTTTTTTGTATTAAAAGTTACCTCAGATGTAGAGGTTGTTGGAGCCTCTGCAGCAGTCCAAGAGGGTTGCTTCCAAGCTCCATTGTTGTTCCTTTCTCCTTCTCCAAAGGGTTTTGGAAATGGGCCAAAGGGGCACTCAAAGGTGAAAATAGCTCAAAAGGGTGAGCTAGGGTTTTAGGAGTGATTTTGGCAGAGTAAGGATAGGGATGATTGTGGATGTAAAATGGGGAGCCTCCATCACCTATTTATAGGTTTTTAGTGGTGGAGTGCTAACCCATGGTTTTGGGCAACATATGGTTTAAGTCAGCTGTATAGGGTTTTTGCTTCCTTTTTTCCCTCTTTTTCCTCTTTTTTGTATTTTTTATTCCCTTTTTAGAGGGTTTTTGCTATTTTTGGAGGAATTTACTTCATTTTTGGGGGAAAAGGGGGGGTTTTGGCCTTTTAGAGGCTTTTTTAATGGTTTTTTGGCCTTTTAGAGGCCTTTTAAATGGTTTTTTTGGCCTTTTGGAGGGTTTTTAAAGTTTTGGAGGCAAATATGGTAGGAAATATGGACAAATGAGTCATGTAATGGGGTAGATGAGGTAGTGAGCACTTTTTGGGTGTTAACAGATTGCCCCCTGATGTGTGAGGGCAGGAGCTCATTGTATGGCCGATAGACATCATAGGTATTTTATGGTTTTCCTGGGATGTGGAGAGGAGAAGGAACGAACTAGAGCCCAGAACAATGGTCCCGAACAAACTGCAAAAACTGAAATTACATGACCTCAATAATGAATGAGGAATAATATGAACATATGGACGAGGCGGGCATTCTCATGCTCATATCAAGATCTATAACAATAATAATGGGGTCCAAAAAATGGGGACCTGAAATATACATGGCCTCAAATAATGAATGAGGAAGAATCTCAATATATGGATGAGGCGGGAATTCCCATGCTCGTATCAAGATATATATAAACAATAACAATGAGGCCCAAAAATGGGGGCCTGAAGGATACATGGAGAACCACTGTGTACATCATAAGGGTCTAGAGGAGACACAAATCTAGGACATACTGCTGGGTTGACCATGTCTGAGCTGAAGAACTGATACACTGGAATAACAACAGTGTTGCTGAGTGTGGTACCAGAGGAACTGATGAATTGCTGGATCATAGTGATGGGGAGTCATACCCTAAATGGTACACAGAACTGGAACTGGAATGGGTACTCAAGGAAGCATATAACTGGATGGCTTCCGAATACAATCTCCTACGCAACCCGGACATCCACGGGAACATATAACTAGGCATTCCGAAGTGACTCACCAATGTGCTAGAGTCGGGGGAAATCCGGGGTCTTCGACCAATAACTGAAGGGATATATACCCTGCGTGATTCTCAACGATGCGATCAAGATGTTGAAGTTGAGCATGTGAGAAACAACCACTCAGAGAGGCAATGATGACTCCTCTCAAAATGGTCCGTAGGCACTCACCACAAATGGTGATGAGTCCAAGGCCCAGGGACCTCTGGGTCTATCCTCTGGAATAGATGGGATGTCGTCGACAGAGGGAGACCTGCAACTATCAAGGCAATGATGTTTCCTTGATAGGAGCACGAGGTGGAGAACCGAAGTGTGAGAGTACTTATGGTAGGACTGACATACTGTGGAGGATAACTGGGCAAGTAGAGTGGGTGGACTCAAACTTCTTTTGTTCAGAGTATGATGGCGGGGATGATCAGGCAGCATATGAAACTGACTGGTGGGAAAGGGATCATAGCTGTAATGGATCAAGGATAGTGATTGGGATGAGTGATACTCAAGGTGGTGTAAGAGGGCAGGAGACTACAGAATACTCTAAACAAAGGCGACCTGATTGGGGGTGTTGCCGAGATGATCGATCATAGTGCCGAGAGGCACGGGTGGACTTCTTCATGGGTTAAGGAACGAGAAGAAGTGTGTTCAAAATGGTACTACGTGTGGATTTATACGAGCCCAAGACAGTTCATGCTCATGATTGCTTTCAATTTTAAGGAGTCTAAAAGCGATAAGGAGACTATGAAATAATGGAATGGTACTTTCGTGTGGATTTGTACGAGCCCAGGACAGTTCATGCTCGTGGTTTCTTTCAATTTTAGAGAGTCTGAAAGTGATAAGAAGACTCCAGGGGGTTGCTTTTTCGTGTGTTAGTCTCCAAGGCCCGAAGAAGCATAAAAGGATGCAATGAAGAACTCTTCTAGCCGTTGTGACTAGAGTATTCCTTTTTCATAATTAGTCTACCAAGTCCGGAAAAGGGTTAAACTTATACCATATAGACGCCCTTTCAGGTACTTTAACGAGCATGAAAGGAAGCAAGCTTGCTCGGTGATCTTTTCATTGTTTTAGGAGTCATAAAAAAGCTTAACAGAAACTCCCTAAGTGCCTTTTTCGTAAACGACTTGTCCGGCCCGAAAAAGGGATAAAATTATACCGAACAAAAGGAATGGTCAGGCAAGGAGGAAGTGCTCAATCAAGGAACATTGATGATGACCAAGAACGAGGGTAGGGGGGAACACTAGTGGGTCTCCTTGCGGGATAATGGATGGTGGAAAAATAATGAAATAATTGCATTATGAAAGGAGTGAATGGCTCATGTAAAAATGTGGAACAATCTGATGGCGGCCGATATGGTGCACAAACCAAGGCAGCAAGGTGTCGGGACACAATGTTGAAATTGTACCTGGTGAGAGCGAGAAATGATCTCAAGCATCATCACGAGCTCCGAAAAATGAATTCGGTGATATAAAAAGTGTCAAAAACGGATAACGATCGATGTGGCACGCAAACCAAGGCAACGAGGGGCGTTTTGGAAAAAATACCCGAAAAATATGGGGGTGAGAGCGAGAAATAATCTCAAGCATCATCACGGGCTCGAAAAAATGAATCCGATGATATAAAATATATCAAAAACGGAGAGTAGCCAAAGTGGCACACAAACTGAGGCGACTAGTGGTGTCTAAAAAAAATACTCAAAAAATGATGCAGAAAAAATAATAAAACGAGTCAACCATCATGACGGTCTCGTCGTGTCGATTCCAGTGGTGGAAACAGTTCGAAAAATGAACTCCGTATGGGTTCAAAATGGCCAAAACAAGAAAAATTCAACGGACTATAAATAGTAAGTGGGTCCAACATGACAAGTGTCATTTGGACTTGTTGACTTTGACTAGAGATCAGAGTGGACCAGGGCTGAGTTGGTGTTTCTGGATGATCCGACCGACCGTT
This sequence comes from Larix kaempferi, assembly GCA_027924585.1. NCBI lineage: Eukaryota > Viridiplantae > Streptophyta > Pinopsida > Pinales > Pinaceae > Larix > Larix kaempferi. The sequence goes on along the minus strand of BSBM01000229.1, from coordinate 16,333,044 downwards.
TGCAGATCCGGGAGTTGCAGGTATTCCGATAAACTCATACCTTCATTTTTCATTGGGTTCGGGGGGTAGTGGGTCCCAGGGGGTTTTCTGTATGGTCCACGTGGGGTGGACCGCGGGTTTGTGGGGTGGAACCGCGGTCGGGGACCGTGGTTTTCGGGTCTGATCACACGGCTGGGGAACGCGAGTTCCGAGGCTGGACTCGCGGTTCGGGACCGCGAGTTCAGCTCCTACAGGTGCAGTCCCAGACCGCGACTGTAGGCCTGACAGCTACAGTCAGAGACCGCGGCAAGGGGCCCTAAAGCCACGATTGGGATCAAGCTTTAGGGTTTTCCCAGGGGGGAGGGTTATTTCCTTGACATGGGTCTGACGAGTGTGCATTGTGTGATTGACAGGATGTCGTTAGTGCTGTGGCGAGAGCAGGAGGTCCCGAACGACATAGTGGATGTCATCCGGAGGGATCGGCATGTGCAGTCTACGTTGGGTTTGTGCGGGCTGTTGAAGTTCGCATAGGTTCCCATGATGCGTTCAACAGCGCTACTGTTGAACAGGTTAGTGAGCTTTTGGGAGCCTGGCATACATGCGTTCAGGGTGTAGGGAGAGAGGGTGAATCTCACCCTCGCAGATGTATATTTCTTGACAGGGTTGCCCTGTCTAGGGAGGGTGGCTGATACGCAGCCACGAGTATCCACAAATGTGGATATCGAGGATATGTTGGAGCGGTACTGCGGTCCGGAGGCTAGGGTGCAGAGGAATGCACTCCGTATTGTGGACCTGCGGGAGACATCAGTACGGGCGATCGCGGCGTGCGTGGTTCGGGTTTTGGGGTCCCAATCGCCCGAGCGGGTGTCGAGGGGCCAGATGTAGCTAGTGGAGCGGGTGATGGATGGCGTGTACTATGCCTAGGGCCAGATGTTCCTTACTTGTGTTCAGTGGCAGCTGACCTCGGTGAAGGAATCTGGCAAGGGATTCTGCTATGGATCCTTTCTGAGTGCCTTCTTCATGGAGAGGGTACCTACACTGCGGCCGCAGGTGCCAATCAGGGTAGCAGGACCTATGGAGCCGCGCATGGTGCAGTGGGGAGAGATGATGCACCGACGGGGTGGTGGTGAGGTTGGTAGGTACTTCACCCAGGAGCTCTACCTACAGTGGTTGCAGATGCCGCTGACACTGGATGATTATCCATACAGAGAGATGGACTACACAGGAGATCTAGAGGCACCATGGCCTCTAGGGCAGGCGTGGGGACCAGATGGTATGTATTTGCTTGATTGTTGTTGATGTCAGGTTTTGTGTATGATAGGTTTGAGATATTGATATGCTATTACTAACTGATGTATGATTTGCAGATGTTGGCTCGAGACCACCACCAGGACATGTAGCTCACAGGGGGCATGTGGCGATACCAGCCCTGTTGGGCTGAGGGGAGTTATGTCGACGGGACGCTGAGGGGACTCTGGATTCTGTATGGATGCTTCACGATCATTTTTTGGTTGGATTGACTGATGATGGGTGGTGGGACTTGGATCCGGAGGTGATTCAGGACTGTCTGGGGGTGCCATAGGATTTCTGATTGATCGCGATCTGGGTGTCTATTTTGGCGGATAGGGGTTGGGCACAGGAGCTTGCGGGGGATGAGGAGCTGCCGAAGGAGGAGTGGGGTGAGGACTCAGAGGAAGCTGATGCAGGAAGTGATGGAGGGTATGACTCTCAATAGGGAGTACAGAGTACTCCCCCCCGATTTTGTAGCTACGGCATGTATTCTATGAGGCTTATTGATGTATAGATATTTTTTGTATAGTTGAGTACGGGGGTACTCAGGACATGTGTAGCACATTGACGGTTATTTTTTGATAAATATATATGCACATGAATGCACCTTTTTGTGATGATGATTGAGTGTATGCACGTGGATGCGCTTATGGTTTGTTATATATTTGTACTGCACTTGGATGCAAGTAGTGTAGGATGATGGGCACATGGATGCCCCTTGTGTATTTTATGTTATGTATTGCACATGGATGCAACATTATGTATGTAGCATAGGCACGTGGATGCCCCTGTATAGTAATGTGTTTATGTTATTGCACATGGATGCAAATATTTATGTGATGATAGGCACATGGATGCCCCTTGTTGTAAATGCAATCTTTTTGGGTTTTTATATATTTTTTGATGAGATGATATGGGATGATGATGCATGATGGATGTTTTACATGGTATGATTGATATGCCAATCTAGGATGTTGTTAGCCATTTGATCTGCGACACTATTCTAAGCTCTTGGGTCATGGGTGAATGTTATGGATTCAAATTGTCGGCTGAGTTGTTTTCTGCGCAGGAATTTTCTAAAGAGGCAGGGATCACGCACCTGGTAGCAGTTGTTGAGCTGGGAGACAAGTAGCTGGGAGTCAAGGAACACATGAAGGTGACATATTCCCATCTGAAGGGAAGCAGTCAGAAGACCGGTCACAGCATCATACTCCGCCTGGTTATTGGTAGCAGCGCCTATACATATTCCGTCAATGTGAATCAACTCATGTGAAGGGGAATATAAGACCCATGCTGCAGAAGCCAGGTTTGGAGACCAGTAGCTTGCTCCATCAGCGAAGCCAATGTAATGAGGTGGAAGATGGTCCATCTGTGATCATGCAAAAATGATGAATGTAAGGTTGCAGTAAAAAAGGTCAAAAACAAAAGGAAAGCAAATTGTACAATACGGACCAATGGGGCCGCGGGTTTGTTTAAGGATAAAAGCGTTTACGATACAACCCATTACGGGGGTTGTGCAAAGGGTGACCTTCTGAGTCATTTAAAATGTATGCCCCGTTTCTGAGGCGGGTCTGCACGATGTATGGGCCTTGCCACATGGATTCAAACTTTCCTTTACCAGTCTTGTCATGGGCTTGGTCATAGGCGAGGACGAGGTCCCCTTCACGGAAAGTTCGAGGGTGGACATGTTTTTCGTAACCAGCTTTGGAGCGGTTCTTGGTGGCTTCAATGGTCTGCAGGGTGGCACGACGGTCTTCATCAGCTTTTTCTAGTGATAGCAGATGTTGCTCGAGTGGGGAGGTGTCTAGAAGAAGCTCGACGGCTATGTGTAAGGTAGGTATCTGACACTCGATGGGGAGGACAGACTCTACACCGTGAACTAAATGAAATGGGGTAAAACCGGTGGCGGTTTTGGTTGATGTACGGTAATCCCATAATGTGGGGAAGAGCATGTGATGCCAATTGGACTTATGCTGGTCAACAGTGCATTGAGGATGGTTTTTAAAATTTTGTTGATGGCCTCTACTTGGCCGTTCCCTTGGGGGTAGTAAGCAGAGGAATACTGATGTTCGAACTTCAGTAGGGTGGATAACTCGCACCAAATGGAATCTTCAAAGTGTGAACCATGGTCTGAGACCAACTGTTTGGGGACCCCGAATCGAGTGATAACATGGTTAAAAAAGAAACGGGCAGCGGTGTCAGCTTTACAATTGAAGGTGGGCATGGCTTCAGCCCATTTGGTGAAGTAGTCTACAGCGACAATGATGTACTTATGGTTGTTGGCAGACGAGGGTTTACATTCCATGAAGTCGATGGCCCATTTACAAAAGGCACCAACAGTGACAACTAGGTGTAACGGAGTGGGTGGTGTCCGAGCCTTAGGGGCAAAAAGTTGGCAATTATGGCAATGTTTGACCGCTGTGATGCAGTCGGTAACAAGTGTGGACCAGAAGTATCTGGCGCGGATGACCTTTAGGGCGGTGGCCATTCCAGAGAAATGTCCGCCGTAGGCACTGCTATGACAGTCATTGAGGACTTGTTCGGCTTCCTCGTGTGTGAGACAACGACGGAGAATCGTGTCAACCCCTCGCCGGTAAAGGACATCACCCAAGAGGAGATATTGAGAGGCCTGGTGATGGATGCGACGGCGTCCATCATGATTTATGTTGGGTCGAAACTTCTGTGTGCGAAGGTATAACAAAATATCACCGTACCATGGGTCATCAGACGAGATAATGAACAAGTGATTTTCGGGTAACTCATCGGAGATTTGTGGGGACGGCAAGAGGGATGGGAGATCGGTGATGAGCTGGGAAAGCGTGAGGGCTTTAGTTCTCTTAGGGGTTGTGAAAGTGAGGTCATATTTTTGGAGGATAATTACCCATTTAGCAACGCGACCTTGCAGGAGGCACCGGTTCAAGAGATAGACCATGGGGTTGGAGTCGGTGACAACTGTGGTATGACTGAGTAAAATGTAATGTCGCAATTTTTGGACGGAAAAGACCACAGCAAGGGCTAGTCTTTCCTCATACGGGTAACGTAGGGGTGGTCCAGACAAGGTCTGGATGACGTAATAAATGACATGCCCCTGGCGAGCAACGTCTTCTTGAACAAGGATGCCGGATAAAGCATGATCGGATGCCGAGACATACAGGATGAACTCTTGAGAGAAATCCAGAGGGGAGATCAGAGGGGCTTGCGTGAGAGCTTTCTTAATGGCTTCGAATGTAGCTTGTGCCTGGTCATCCCAAACAAAGGGTATGTGGGTACGAAGTAGGCATAAGAAACCATGAACGGTGGTGGTATAATTAGGAACGAAGCGTCAGAGAAAATTAGATCTCCCCTGCAGACTCTGGAGCTACCGGAGCGTGCGAGGAGGGGGAAGGTCTATGATGGCTTGGACTTTCAGGGGATCAATAGTGATTCCTTAATGGGAAACAATGAAACCCAACAACCGGCCTGCCGAAACACAAAAGACACACTTGAGTGGGTTCAAGCAGATTTGATATTTGCGACAACGCAGAAAGACTTGTCGAAGGTCATTAAGGTGGTCTGATCGTTTCCGGGAACGAGCTGTAAGATCGTCGAGATAGACTAACAGGATATGGACCAAGTCGTGAAAACAATAGGTCATGGCCCGCTAGAAGGTGGCACCAGCGTTTTTAAGGCCGAAAGGCATGACTCAGTAGGAAAAGGTGGTGAAGGCAGTCTTGTATTGATCTTCCTACGGATCTAAATCTAGTTGTATCCTGAGAAACCATCCATGAAGGACAAGACCTCATGGCCCGCACACGCATCAATGAGTTGGTCAATGAATGGTGTGGGGAAGTTGTCTTTGGGACATGCTCGGTTTAAATCACGGAATTCAGTACATACTCTGATGGTGCCTTGTTTCTTGTTGACAGGGATGGGGTTAGAAACCCAAGTGGTATATGCGATAGGATAAATGAATCCTACTTTGTGAAGTTTCTCAATCTCTGCTTTAACGACGGGGAGCTTTGAGGGATGAATGGGGCACTGTTTCTGGCGAACGGGGGGTACATCTGGCCATGTGTCAATGTGGTTTTCTATAATAGCGGGGTCAAGACCAGGAATTTCGGTATAGGACCAGGCAAAGACATCATGGAACTCTTGGAAAAAAAATTTGTACTCTCCGATCTCATACTCACTGCAGGAGGCTCCTAATGTAATGATTTCAAGAGCACCGGGTGGGTCAGAGATATCGATGTGGATGACGAGTGAGATGTTGGCCATGTTACCTTCCTCAAAGGCATCAGGAGCGGGAATGGGATCCTTAAACCAGTCGAATTTTATGGGGAGGAAATCTTTGGACTCAACCGCAAATTGGGTAGTTGTGGTGGAGGAGGACTCTTCTGGGAGGAAGTAGGAACGATGGTGCATGTCTTCCCATGGGTAATCCGGGGCAGTGAGAGCCTCCAAAATCTCCTCATCATTGTGGAAACTTTGAGTTGTCAAATTGGTTGACGAGGGAGTGGTAGTAGAAGAGATCATATAGATGGTATTAATCTCGTCGGATGAGGGTGATACTGGGGGGTGGATCTCCTCAATTGTGGGGGGCACCATCTCAAGGTCCAAATTATTCATCTCATAGAGAGCTGCTCTGTAATCTAGGAGATCAAGACAGTGATGTGAGTAATGGCTGTAAACACTGCATATTGCACAAGGGTGGTTGGTACGCAGTGATTTATCACGAGGCTTAGGGGTAGGTTTGAGTTCGACAACCGGGATGGTGGGGTTGTTGTCAAGCATTTGCATGTGCTCTTGTAATGCAGGTAATTGTGGACATTGATGAGTCGGATGGCCTAAATCATCACACAATGATCATTTGGGAGGAGCACGAAACACGGGAGGGGGGGGGTTTAACTGTTTTGGGCGGGGGTACAGCAGTGTATGGTTGTGGGCCTCTGCCCCCAGTGTGCTTGATAAGAGGGGGTGGATTTGTAGATGACGAAGGGGTAGTGACACCGGGAGGTGGTTGACTAGTAGTGGCAATGGGTTGCACCGGTTGAAGGATGACATTTGGTGTCGGTGGGGGTATGGGAGGCGAAATATACTACACGGGGAGTCCTAAGGTTAACCTGGGGAGGCTGAGAGTATCCATAACCGGGTTGCTTACGACTCTTGAGGGAGGGAATAGGAAGGGGATTGTGTGGATGGGTGTAACACCAATACGACTGGGTACCAATGGTGGTTTGGGTAACAAGGGCGGTTGATTGTTGGGTGTTTGTGCATTGTGGGAAAGGGTACATAGGTCAGATATTTCGGTCGCTGGTGACGGGGTGGAATGGATTGGAATGTTGAAGTCATCGGCGTATCTGAGTAAATTCTAGGTTCCACGGAGGAAACCAACGTGGTAGTTGCACCACAAACAGGTTGTTCAACCATGGGGAGAACATTTTCGGGTGCAGCAGGGGAATTGGGATCGTAATAGGTGAGTTGATCTACCTTGACCACGCGTCAGTCATGGGGGAACATCATGGTACGAAAAATAGATGAGGAAACCGCCCGCATGGCATACATGTAATTGCGGCCAAGTAAGAGGTTATAATCCAGTTGGGCGTTGATGACCTCTATGTCAATGAGCACTATTTTACCAGCCAACTGGATGGGAACATTAGCTAAGATACCTTGGGGTTGAGCCGAACAGTCGTCGTAGGCTCGCAATGCAGTGGTGGACTGCTGGAGAGTAGGGGATCCCAACTTCTACCAAACGAATGTGGACATAACGCATGTAGAGGTACCTTCATCAATAATGCATCGATGGATGACAAAATTTTGAATGGATACAGAAACTTGGAACGCTAAAGTGGAAGGAAAGCGTGGTTCGGATTGGTCCAAATCGAAGGCCATCATTCGTGAATCATTTGGGTCAATAGCACCAATGGCGAAGAGAAACGTCTTGTGCTGTGAGGGACAGTTTTTTAAGACCTCTAACGCAGACATGGCTGTGGGGGACTGGGCTAAGTCATCTACAATGTTGTAATTAGACGCAGCGCGAGCATTGGGATTATTGTTGATGCGACGAAGTGGGAAGCGAGGTGCTTTGGAGGTGCCATCTAGTGGAGCCGGAGGTATACGTAATGACTGATCAATGGGATGAGCGTTAGTGTTTTTGTCGGCGGGAGGGGCTTCAGGGGTGGAGCCATATTGGTTCTGACAGGTTTGAAGGTTGACATCGGTGGATGACATCATTAACAAGTGATGGGTACCTGAGTCTAACATGGGTTGATCAGGAGCGGCATAAGTGATTTGTTGTTGTGGTGGCGCATTTCCTTGAGGGGGAGCCAACAGCTAAGTGTTCACTACTCCTTGGGTGGGTAAAGGATTTTGTAGCACCAAGGGTTGATACTGAGGTGGTGGGGGGTTGGGCGGCACCTGAGGAGCTGCGTGCCCTTGGCGGTGGGCATCATCGGTCCAGAGTTGCCGAGATCACTCCAAATGTGGGAAAGCATGTGTGTAGTGGCCATAGACCCCGCAAATAGAACAAGGATGGTTTGTTCGCAATTTAGGATTTTTGGCTTGTTTGGGCGGCCGATCAGGGTTCTAGTTGGCAGGTGCCGCGTTATTTTTGTTTGGGGGATTCATAGATTGACCGCCTTGGTCTAGAGGGGGGTTGTTCCCACGGTTATGGCCTTTGCCGCGGTTTTGCTGGTCCTATTGGTGCTGGTTATTTTGGTTCTGCTGCGGATTCTATTGGGCATACACTTTCCCTTGGGTAATAGGTGGGTTCTGGGGTTGTGCAGGTGCAGGAGCAGGCTGCGGTGGATAATAAGTACGTGGTTGCGGCGCAGGTGCTGAACCTTGCTGGGGTTGTTGATATGTCTGCGGAACAGGTTGTGGGTTTTCCGCAGGGGTTTCCTATGGTGGGTAATAAGCAAGTTGGGCTTGAGAGGATACAGGAGTTGGTGCAGCCTGTGGGTGGTAATATGGCTGAGGTGCAACCGGGGGGGCATAAGCGGGGGATGCATGAACAAAGCACTGAGGTGGACATGAGGGTCCGTGGGAATGGTGGTGATGTACCATGGGAGTATACGAATTGGTTGCTCTGGACTGAGATGTAGCCCATGAAAGGTCAGGGCTATGGCCAGGACGTGCTATGGAAAAGGGTTGGTTATGTGAGGCTATACGGCCAATGATGCCATCTGCGGCATGGGATGCCCCCGGCGCATCGTGTCAGGAGGAATCGCGGCGGGGGACCTCAGGGATGATGGAATATAGGTAACCAGACTGGGCATAAATAAGGTCAAATTGTTGGGCTTTGAGGATGGCCTCTTCTTTGGACTGGGGTCGCTCAGATGCCACATCCTTGGCAATGACAGGAAGGAGAGATTTTAGAAACCAATCTAAGAAGATACGGTCGTCTAACTTGATTTTGCAAAGACTACGGCATCGACGCCACTCATGAATGTGGTCAGTGATGTGGGTAGCCGTGTTCTGTCTGCAAGACAGTAGGATCTCAACTCCTGCGTCATAGTGGACAGGTAACTGAAAGAACTGCATGAAAGTCAAGGCAAGGGAAGTAAAGGTGGCATGGGTCCCATGGGGCTGTTCGATGTACCACTTAGCTACAGAGCCAGTGAGGGTGCACTGTAACAGATGGAGGTGGACAGAGTCGTCCACTATGGAGTTGGAGGAACACCATAGATGGAAGGACATAATATGGTTTTGGGGGTATTCACCTACCTTTCCCTCAAACTTAGGGATGTCGGAGGGGATCTTGGTGGGCATGTGAGGCCATGCAGGGTCGTGTTTGATGGGATCGTTAGGAAGTCTGGCCAGGTTAGGAAGGTTGAGACTAGCCATGAATGGAAAACTAGTAGAAGGATGTGACATACTAGTGGTTGTGACCATGTTGGGGCCAATGCCCCCGAGTGGAGGGGTTGGGTTTGGGATGTTGCCCCCAGGTGGAGGAACGAAAGTGGTATGGGACAGTCCTGCACCGCCAAGGGTAGTGTGAGTCACTGATGGAGTGGAGATGGGTATGCTAGCTACTGGAATGGGTACAGTGATCAGAATGGTAGATGTGGGCCCCATCGAGGGCATACCCAAAGCAGGTGTGGTAGTTGGTGTGGTGGTGGATGCTCCACCAATGGTCCCTACAAAGAAAGGGTTAGATGTCATGCCAGCCATGCGATTGGTTGGTGCAATGTAAGTGGGGTTCTCGGACTCTGCCTCAGAATCAGAGGTAAAATAAGGGGCGTCTAGATCGGGTGACGAAGTTCTATGCCGTTGACGAGTGGAGTCAAGTGACAAAGCTCGAGATATATGATGAGTGGTATCAAGTGATGAAGATCTACATCTATGACGGGTGATGTCAAGTGAACTGTGCTGTGGCGGCTCGCCCCAGAGGGACCGAGAATGTTTCGGGGACTTAATGGTGACAGATGGTGTCAAGTATCTGAGGGTTGTGTTGAGTGAAAAACGGCTCAAAAACCCTAATGCAACCGAGTGTGCAGAAGGAGAGTGCAAAAAATATGGCACTCAGGCCAACAACCAACTCAAAACACTTACTGTAACAGTTGTGCTATAGTAAGTGGAGTATCAACAGAAATGGTCAGAATACCAACAAGCAGTAGGTTTCCTAGAAAATAAAAATAGTGGACTCGCTAGACCAAAGGAAGGTAAGGGAGCATGTAAACACCTAGCTAAATAGTATTCTGACTCAACCAGACATATCCTCTACAAGGTGATGAAATCCAAGTCATACAATATGGATAGTAGAGCCAAGTGGCTAATGATATCCCCCTACCAGGAGGGACACTGAGTAGTTAATCCTAGAAGAAAAGCAACTAAGATACCCCGTTCATGACACGTTCGGTTGGGTGAATCTACAGTTTGGTTCTATCGCCGCTGTACTCCCATACGGGTAGTACACCGAGAACTACGAAAGGTATCCTTTGGTTACTGAATGGATTTCGGTATTCCACTCAGGCTTCCGGAACCAGTCTGGCTACTTCAACCCTTCTAGGGGAGAGGCCTTCTCGATAAATTGGTTTTAAACCGTGTCAAAAAATACTAGGGGATTTTGGTTCCCTAATGGACAACAACTATGTCTCAAGTGTAAGCAACCGAGGGGTGTTATTTGGATGCCTATCCCCCCAATCCTACCTAACTACAAGATTCTTATGTGTTCCTCAAGTGGGGTTAGAATGTTGGTTGTGTTAATTAGTATTTTAGGGCTCACTTGAATTAGGTGACAGAGTGTGTGCGTGTGAGATGATGAACCCAAGTAAAAGTGCCATGGGGTGGGCAAATTTCTAACTAAAAATAGCAATGCAGAAATTAAACTTTGAAATGCAAAACTTTCTCTTTTCAATTAAAATGTTGAAATTTAAAAAAAAATATTGTAAATGGTACAGAAATACTACTGCAAAAAATAGGCGTTAGGGAAGTAAGGCTGCAGATAGGAAAGATGGTTGTGCAGGTGCAGAAAATATTGCAGCAAAGTACTGTGTTCAAATAGGGAAAAAGTGCAGAAAACATACCGCGGGTCTGTGGCAAATCTGTGCGGTCGGACCATGGGAAACAGGTCGACAGTCGCAGGCAGATTACGGGAATATGGATGAAAGACGCAGGCGGACCACGGGAATAAGGCCGAAAGTCGCAGGTGGATAGCAGGAAAATGGCTAAAAGCCGTAGGCGGACCGCAGGAAAAAGGCCAAAAATCGCAGGCGGATAGCAGGAAAATGGCTGAAAGCCGCAGGAGGACCGCGGGAAAAAGGTCGAAAGTCGCAGGCGGATAGCAGGAAAATGGCTGAAAGACGCAGGCAGACCGCGGGAAAAGGGCCTAAAGATGCAGGCGGATAGAAGGAAAATGGCTAAAAGCCGCAGGAGGACCGGGAGAAAAGGGCCGAAAGACGCAAGTGGATAGTAGGAAAATGGCTGCAAGCCGCAGGCAGCCCGCGGGAAATTGGCTGAACAGCCGCGGTCAGACCGCACGAAACAAGCTGAGAGTAGCGGTCAGATCGTAGGTAACAAACTAAAAACCGCCTATAGATCGCCGGAAACAGTCTGAGAGCCGCGGTCAGATCACAGGTAACAGTCTGAAAGACGTGGTCGAATCGCAACTGCGGGGACAAAAGACACAGTTTACAGCAGTCGAAAGGGACAGCCGAAAGGAAAAAACAGAAAAATACTGCAGAAAACTAAAAACGTTTAAAACTAAAAACGTTTAAAACTATAACCAGAAATTCAAAGGAACACTAGGGGAGTCGCCAAAACTATAGCTAGGGTTTTCACCCTAGCTTGTGCAAATGAGCACCTACTAAGGAGAAGGGCCTCCTTAGTAGCAGTTCAATAAACAATAAATAAAAGCAGTATGAAATTTAACCTAGCATGAGCATTAACATAAATAGTAAAACATGAAAATATGGCAAAATATTTCTCTTTTTTGTATTAAAAGTTACCTCAGATGTAGAGGTTGGTGGAGCCTTTGCAGTAGTCCAAGAGGGTTGTTTCCAATCTCCAGTGTTGTTCCTTTCTCCTTCTCCAAAGGGTTTTGGAAATGGGCCAAAGGGGCACTCAAAGGTGAAAATAGCTCAAAAGGGTGAGCTAGGGTTTCAGGAGTGATTTTGGCAGAGTAAGGATAGGGATGATTGTGGATGTAAAATGGGGAGCCTACATCACCTATTTATAGGTTTTTAGTGTTGGAGTGCTAACCCATGGTTTTGGGCACCATATGGTTTAGGTCAGCTGTATATGGTTTTTGCTTCCTTTTTTCCCTCTTTTTCCTCTTTTTGTATTTTTTATTCCCTTTTTAGAGGGTTTTTGCTATTTTTGGAGGAATTTACTTCATTTTGGGGAAAAAAGGGGGTTTTGGGCCTTTTGGAGGCTTTTTAATGGGTTTTGAAGGTTTTGGAGGCAAATATGGTAGGAAATATGGACAAATGAGTCATGTAATGGGGTAGATGAGGTAGTGAGCACTTTTTGGGTGTTAACAGTAGTATAATCAACCGCCGACCCGGTATAATCACCAACAGCAACAGTATGATCAGGGATAGTACGGGAAACCACAGTATGGTCAGCCACAGTATCCAGAACTGCAGTATCCACCACCGCAGTACCCACCATATGGACCACCGCAACAACCGCAGTATGGGTAGTCGCAGTACCCACCACATGGCCTACCACATGGAGGGGCTAGAGGAGGATTCTGTGGAGGTCGAGGTGTTGGCGTAGAATGAGGAGGAGTTGCTGGACGAGGGTGAGGACCAATTATATTCTATAATTGTGGGCAATAGGGGCACTATCAGAGGGATTTCCCAAATCCAGTACCACAGTAGTGCAGTTATTGCAATGCTATGGATCATGGAATTGAAGATTGTTCGTATCTCATCACAAAGTGGCAGACCAAGAATCCGCCACCACCTCCATGAAACCACAATCAGAATCCACCGGCTATGCAGATGATATCGACGGAGGCTCGAAGACACCATGCGATTGTTGGATTGGTGACACGAGGAGAAGCGGTGACAGGAGCTGACGGGCCACGAGTTACTGTCCGACCAAAAACACGAAAACATGTCACTTTTGATGCAGAGGTCGAATGGGATATCTTCTTGAAAGCGCAGGAGGTGATGAGACAGAGGAGGCAGTTACCTCTTTAGGAAGAAGTTATCTACGATATTCCACCGATGTTTGACGAGACGAATTCACAAGGAAAGGCTAATACCTTAAAAGCCTTATTAAATAGTTTCCTGGAGTTGGCAAAGGATCAGGACCCGTTGGAGGAAATATCCAATCTGTTGACTCGATGGGAGGGTGTACGCCAGGAACAGAGAGTTAATCGCATACACAAGAGGAAGACAGGGAGAGAGAGATGCGAATGTCGGCACAAATTGGAGCTTTTGATATCGACTCAATTATCTTGGACCTGGGGTCAGATGTCAACATTCTAACCAAGCAGACATGGGAGACCATGGGGAAACCACAGTTGGCCTAGTCACTAGTACAGTTACGATTAGCAAACCAGAGTAAGGTTACTCCACTTGGTCGAGTGTACCAAATTCCTGTTGAGATTGAGGGCCTTAAGTCTTATGCAGATTTTGATGTAATTGAAATTGTGGACAATACCAGCCCTTACCTAGTGCTGCTAGGGATTGACTAGGCAATCGATAGTCGAGCAGTTATCAACTTCAAGAAGTGGACAATGTCATTTTAGAATCGCAAGATGAGGGTCATCGCACCTTTGGATCCTGCGGAAGGGAGCGATACGTTGAACCATCAAGAGACAAATTTTTGGAGGGATGGGATAGTATATACAATATATCTGAGGATTACATTAATCCTCTCGCAGACAGAGAATTGGGTTGGCACAATGTTAGTTCAGCGTCATCGTATTCGGATGAGGCACTCGAGAATTGGCAGAACCGGATGCATAAAGTCTCATTTGGAAGGTGTGACCGAATCACACAGTCACTGCGATGGGTATCCACAGAGGAGCGCGTGCTACCAACATATGAGGGATTTCCTAATTTGAGCACCTTTCTCACAGAGTTTGAGGAGAAAGTGGCAGAGCCGCAGCATCTATTGGCCTTGGAGGAATCCTTGAAGGCTACTCATGCACGCTGGTGGGAAGCACATAAGTCTAATATTACAAACTGGCCACTATGTTGCCACCTAATGACAATTAGGTTCGGCGATGCGGAAGGATATAGCGGAAGGAAGTTCGATGGAAGAAGTTACCCGAAGGCACATTTGGCTGAGTGCGAAATCAAGTGGGGATTAGGAGAAAAAGAGGAGTGGGTCCATGCATTTGTTCACACATTGGATGACGTACCACAGAGTTGGTATGTCGCAGCAGAACTGTGACACAGAATGAATTATTGGGATCAACTAACACTTGGCTTCAGCCAAACTTTTTGTTTCTCAGATGAGAACCCCTTCATCCATAGTGCGCTACAAGTGATCTGCGAGAAGATATTTGAAGCAGTACCGAAAGAACAACCATTAGAACTTTGGTGGAATGCGACACCAGAAATTATGATGGAGTGTTATAACATCACAGGAGATTCGGATGATGAGGATGATCCAAGGGCCACGCATGTACCAGAGTCGGAGGGAAGTCGTAGTGTCGAGGCACCAGAGATCCCTTCCGACAAATTCCAACAACCGCTGAAGATCAAGAAAGTAAACATTGGGTCGGAGGAAAACCCGAAGTTCACAAGCATTGGGGATTATTGGGATGAGTCCACCATTGTGAAGATGATTGATCTGTTGCACAAGTTTTAGGATCTATTCCCAATGAAATTCTCAAAGATGAAAGAAATTTTTGGGGACTTAGGCGACATGAAGATTCCCCTGAAACACGATGCGAAGCTAGTCAAGCAGCGGACATACCGGTTGAATCTAAGGCACAAAGAGTGAGGACAGGTCAAGATCATGAGAAAGTCAGATGCAAGAAATAGAGAACCAATACTCGATGACTTTGAGAAGTAAATGTCACCAAACAAACGAAGTTGGAAGGGATTGGCGAAAACGACAAGAACTGTGGAAATAAGAATAGCGTGCAACACCGCGACATGGAAGAAGTGGCCGCACTTCGTGGTTTAAAAAAATAAAAAAAATATGCCACAACTTTAGCAGGCATTTGTCGACAAGCACGCATTGGTCTGTAGCAACAACACTAGTCGATAGACAAATCGCAGTATCACAGACTTGCTGCGAACGAGTCAAATCTTGTCATAAATGCAGTAGTTATGCCACAAAGGACAGCAACAGAAACAAGAAAAATGGCATTTAATGCCCAATGCATGCGGTAGATTTGGAAAATCACCAACTGATTTGGTAATCATGGTCCAAAATCGGTTGGATGCGGCCAACCAACGCTATAAATGCAGGGAAAGGAGCAGTGGAATCCATTGTGTAATTAAGAAAGAGGCTGCATAAATGCATGGAGGTTTATGTTTCAAGCACTAGTACCGAGCGACCAGATCCGATGCCAGTTACAGAGGATCAACCAGAATTCATGTCCAGCATCCCAGTTAGAAAGAAGAGGAGCGTGAATCGACCTCCAGACACCGGCCGCACAAAGAAGAAAGGAACTAGGGCCTCAGCACGGTTCACTGACGGAGCTGGAGGTCCCTCAGGCACCAAAGTACTGCAAGAAGGCCACGATGTCCCAATGCTCTCAAACTATGTTCTGCCATGCAGGAAAGAGGCACCCGTGATGTGGGTAAACAAGAATGAAAGGTATTCGATCGAAATTTTTCCGATACTGCAGGGCGTTCCTCATGTCGGGGACATTACGAGAAAGCTGCAGAGGCTGCAGTATACCGACAATGACCTCGCAAAATTCAAGGAACATACAAAGGGATACGTTGATGTCCCCCATGAAGGATCCCCAACCATGAAGGAACCCACGGCATGGGAAAAGGGATTGGAACGCTCGGGGTTGTTAGGCCTCACCCACAGGCCGCACTTCGGGCGGTTGGTGCAGGTCAATGCATGCGTCAAACAACTGATTGCATGTTTTCATGGAGGGTATCTCTAGCTACATGAGAATATCCCCGTCACATTCGACTTAATCGCCAGAATCATCGGGCAGCCTAAAGATGGAGCTGACCCTTCCCATTTTTTCCAGGGGAAGGATAACAACAAGAATTTTGCGAAACAGTTGATGACAAAGTATGGTGTGGAGAAATATTCCAGAGGATACCTCATCCACACAATCAACAACCAGACTATCAGGGTCGGGGCAAAGATACTAGCAGTCAAGGTGACATGAAAAAACAGGCCCAACGAATGTAATTCAGGGGTCATCGTCGCAGGAGAACAAATGAATTGATCCAAATTCATGCTACACAAGTTGATCGACGATGTGCACGATGCACAAGAGTACTGGAATCCATTTACGTACTCCTAGCTCCTCATGTTGGTTGCATTAGCAGGATGGAGGGATCCCGACCACTATTAGGGTATGGACATCCCAGAAGCCTGGGTACACTAAGGTGCGCGGTACCAGAACTTATGGGCAACCACTGATAAAGAGCAACAGAAAGACAACATTGTGCAGTTTTATGTGTTGCTGGAGAGGATGTGGTTAGATGCACAGATGATACCGCGGATACTGGATCAAGCAACAACAAAGTATCGATCGATTGCAAAACTATTGGTCAAAGCACAAATAATTTACCTTCAAGCTTGCAGAGATCCAAGGAAGCAATGGGTGCAGACATAGTACAAGCTCACTGAGGCTGATCTCAATGACATTATCGCAAGATGACTAGAGGAATGGAAGGTCCCATCCGATGAGAAGGACATAGCGAATGGGCAAGACATAGTTCGACCGAACCTAGCCAAGGAAGACAAAGCTTCATCCAGTTAGAAATAAGGCGCAGGACAAGATAACCCTGCGAAAGATCAGTCAGAGGACTCCAGCCATGACAGAGCATCAACAACTAACACCCTGACAAATTCAGAGCTGGAGGTGCAACAGGACGAGCTGAGGACAATGAAAAGGATGGACCAGGCTGGAAGCAGCACATGGGAAGGGCTCACTGCATAGCAGGTCAACAGACTTCTGGAGAGCATTACAGCAATAGTGGAAAATATCCATGATCAAGTTACACAGTATTCAGCCGAGCAATTCCAACAGATAGGTGATCGACTAACCACAATGGAGAACAAAATAATTAATACAAGTGTACTGCATGGGGATATTCAGTAACATCGATCAACACCTAGATTCGAGGTAGAAGTCAACACCCAACCATGGGTAGTCTAACTAGAATCCCATGCCATTATGACAGGTGAGAAGGCCTTGGACTTCGAGGTTCAAAAGGCCGACCAAGTTATGGTAAATTTCAATTTACTCCCAATGTTAACATTACAACGAGCCCAAGCCACAACAAGCGAAGAGATCCGTGACCGTGAGGCTGCGATGCACAACAAGATGGTCAAATACAAGAAGAAACTGCAAACCATAGTGATAGAGGCATAGAGTCTCCAAGATGAGCAAGTCGTAGTACTAGTCGAGAAAGAGAAGGCTATAGAGGAACGAGCCAAATTAGAAAGAGCACTTGCGAAAGCATGCAAAATGGCAGCACTAGATCTAGAGGTAGACCCAAAAGCGCAAGATGTTATGTTAGAGGTGGCTCTTATTGAGCTAAGGAAGGAAAATGCAGACCTCCAGGCTAGAGTGACACCCAACACACTGCCAGAACAGATTCAAAGTCGACAAACAGTGATCGAGGAAGCTAAACAGAGATCCAGGAGATGGAATAGGCGGCACAGACAATCGCAGAAGGCATCACAGAATTTTGGGGCAGTATAGTTGAGGATGACCAGCTAACCGCACTAAAGTGAAAAATCAGCGAGGTACAAGCACAGTTAGATGCCTTTAAGGGATCGCTCAAAGCGATGCCCCCAATGGTGTGAATGACAAAGGAAGCAGAGCTGAAAAGTATGCAGCAGCGTGTAACAAAGGCCCATGAATGACAATAGCGAAGGGTTACACAACTGGACAATATCCAAACAAAAGTGGAAGTCCTCATAGCACGGGAAGTAGAGGTCATGAAACAGGTTAAGGAGCAACTGGAGGAAGCGCGACAGAAGGGTTGCGAACACCCAACAGACGGGAAGGTAGAAGAATGTGCACAACTTAGAGCATCAGTGAAGGAAGCGGTAGACTAGCTCAAAACTGAATATGATGACTTTAGACAGTAGGTGAACAAACCAACAGTGTCCAGCTGAGGTGGCTCAAGGGAGAGCCAAAAGTTTGTGTTGGGGGCCTGTTGGCACGGTATTAGTCCGCAGAAAGTGCGGAATCCGACAACCGCAAAAGGGATGATCCACGGAAGAAGGGTCATTCGCGGAGAACGTGGAAGCGCGGAAGTAGATAGTTAGTTAGATAAGGGTCATGTGGACCATTTTGTAACCACTTAGTATGGTATAAATAGAAGTATCATTGTAAGCCTAAGGGAATCCATATCAGTGATGAATAGAGCAATAGATCTTTTGGGTTTTGATCCAGTAGTTGATCCATTTTGTATCCACGATATGATGTATTGACTGTTTCTACGAAGGTCATTCCGCAGGTTTTAATGAATGCATGAAGATTTCCGATTATGGTTTTATCTTTGTCTTTGTTCTTGTTGAATGATAAATGCTAATGTTTGATGATATGTTTAATTCTCTTTGGGTTTAGTAATTGTTGTTTATGCTAATGGGTAATTAGATCATGCGAATGTCTATTATATGTTAACTCTACGATTGATAAATATGTGAATGATGAAATGTTAGCATAGTGCGAATGAAATAATATCTGGTTTCTGTGAGTACAATGTGTGTTTGATGCATGTCCTCAACTCCACTGCGGAAACTTGGTTCCTACATCCCCCTTGTGCATCTCGGGTGAGACTTCACTCGCTCTACGAGTGTTGCTGGAAAGGTTAACACCTTTTTGGTCTGGTGCGTAAGGGAGTTTGGTTGATGGTTTGTTGACGACAGTGCGCAGTAAACCCCTGTCGGCAGTTGCTGTGGCAACAATAATTGATTTCAAATTTATATATTATCACCCATAATACACATTTTCTCATGGTTATACGCCCAGTGATACCCCATTATATCTCGTTTCTCGTTGATTGATCTAGTTAACCAATAGCATCTTCACTTGTTTCCCAGTTTCATAATGATAGTAATAGAAGCTCGCAGAGAACTCACTCCGTACCTATATCCACCGCCATCAAAAAAACAAAAAAAACAAAAATGGGGAAAGGATATGTCTCGATGAACCTTGTCTCCTCTCAACAAGTTGTTATACGATAATCCTTCTAGGGTTCCTAGCAATACTGTAAGAATTCATCAATCGTATCTAGCCCACGTGAATCCTGGCCCGACAAGGGGCACAAGGGCTGCCAAAGTTAATGAAAGTTTTCTTGGCCCTCGGCCATGTGCCAACACAAGAGACCGTTAGCCATATCACAAGCCAATAAGTAAACCATCGCTAAGTAACTCAACCACAACTCACTTTCCCTCTTGCAAATGGATTTACCTCTTACCATCTCCTTCCTGTAAACACACTTTCTTATATTTCACTTCCTTTAGTAGACAAGCAAAAAAAACAAAAATGCATGACTCAATATGAAACATATTCCATTCAGAATTTGGAAACTCTTAGGGGCCATGCACTCATAAAAGTTCCCTCCTTAGTCCACTAGAAAGGGAATTCGTCTTGTCAAATACACCGATAACTACTCTACAAGCCAATGTGTAGAATTTGGTAGTGTTTTGGGTATGTAGATCTTTAAGAGTGCAACATAGATAATGGCAGACCCGAATTCATCCAACAAAGAAAACTTCCAGAAAGAAATTCACCCTACTTCCAAAACTACTTTACCTATCTGAAGACGAGTCATAGTAAAATTAATTACCTGGAAAATTGTATCATATCCACAAACTTGCCCAGATTTGGAGCTTCAAGGCCCTTTATCACGCCCAGAATTTGAAATTCCTCTTGTTGGTGCTGTTAGAAGATTGGACAGGTCTAGTTTTGGATTCACCGTGCCCGAAATGTTGATTTCGGAGATGAGAGAAATGATGCCTTTTACCACTATTGTATTGCATAAACTCATCCACAATGTGTGCGTCTCCTAATCCTAAGTCAAAATCAGAGATATAAGCCATCATCTAGATTTATCGCAAGTGCGCCATAAAATGTCAACACAACACTGAGCCACTAAGTGTTTAGTGTGCCAAGAGGACTCCATGTGGAGCATGGCTGTGCACCATGCTCTCCTCCACGGCATGCACATCTCCTCATTCTAAGTCATGTCGAATGTAAACCCCTAATAAACCCTCTTACAGGTATGAACCTGAGCTTTAGCTGGCCTCTCGGACTTCATAATTTTTCTAACATGAAGGGATAACTGCTTACAGGGAGGAAAAACATTTTAACCACATTTTGGAAACATCAGATAAAAACATGTTTTCATCTTTGTCCAAACACTATCTGGTCAATTCCTTCCAGAAGAACTCATATAGGCCCTTAATCTGATCAGGAATTACAATGGAGCTCTAAATTATATTATTCCCATTTTCAATAAGCTTCTTACTTTTTATGCAGTTGATAGAGCAACATTATCCCGTTGGCATACTTCTAGAAGGAAAACGTGTTAGTAATTTTCTATATTCGATGGACTCACATATTAATATAATTGTACATAGATCAGCTATCGATTATAGGAGCCCAAATTATGTGATCTAATAAAGTTTTTAATTAAATGGGCTTACATAAATATCAATTAATTAATTAAGGTATGGAATTTTTACGTGTAGAAAACCATTAACCTTTCCGTTATGATTGATGGGCCCATAACTGAAAGTGTTTCAACCAAATCATATATTAGGGTTATGGTCCCTAAGTCAAATACAAGAACAGTTATTCTCTCTACCCCATCTCGGAGAAGAACACCAAAAAGACTACATATCGGAGGCTTAGAAGTTCTTAATCCCTTGAGTTGCTCTCATCAATGGATCAAAGTAAGTGTTCTTTACCAATTTTGTTTAAGTATCACTGTCTAATGATTTACTTAAGATCTTGAGAAATTTAATTGATGTTAAATTTCCGTATATGAAATTTTACAACAAGTGGTATCAGAGCCTGGTAATGTTAAATCTTTAGACGTGTTTTGGGTTTTATTATTCTGCCATTGAAGAGCATTTACGGATTTATGGGACATACTGTAATAAATTTGTGAGTTTCTTCTGTCATTATTAATGACTTATAGCCCATAATTCCTCTGCGTACCTGTGCTGCGTTAAACCAATCTTAAGTATTGCCTATTTCTTCTGCGTTAACATCTCCTCTCCAACACTACAGTCTCCTCTGCTTTAACTTTCAGCTCTCCAACGCCACGGTATTTTTTTTTTAAACACTCAACAGCTGCATGGACATTTCCATTAGTTGCACTTAATGTACGGATGTTCTCCTGTGTGTCGTAGAACCCCATTTCTTGTAAGTGTGTTGCATACAGTTGCTATGTTGGCACATTGGATGCATTTTGTGAGTCTCCACTGCTTAACCCTCCAAACATTGTCAACAGAGTCTCCAATCCTGAGTTGTTGGCTCTAGCAGAACCAGTTTGACCATGTGCCTGGCCTCCCATCTGTTGAGCTAGTTGAGACATGAGATATTGCTGCAACGATAGCAATTGCTGCATGCTCATTGGACTCGTTAGCTGCCGGCTGAGAATGCTTCTTGATCCCAATGGTCAGTCTTCCACCCAAGACACAAAACAAGAATCAAGCTTCGGAACTTGATGTTGCTGCTACAGTTTGTTTGTTTTTTTTTTTTTAGCGTGGATATACATTGAGCCATAGGAGACGACATCTCTGGAGACACCCTGGTAACATATTAATATCTTTTTGTGGCCGTTAATTAAATTCCATTAAAGTATCCCAGCGCAGGCGGCTGCTCTCTTTTAATAGTACAGCTTCTTGTTTCGTGGAGTAGGTCGAATCTCTTAAAGTCCATTAAAGTATCCAGTAGTCCTTTGCAATTCAAGTTGACTCTACTACTCCTTGACATTCGTCAAGTTGACTCTACTGCTCCTTGACATTCAATTTTCATCCCTAATTTTAAATTCGATTTTGATTTCTTAATTATGGCTGGAAAGCTTATGAAAGAATGAATGTATTTTGGAGAAGCAGATACCAGAAACTTAATATTTGTAAACCAGACATGGAACTCAATAGCGGAGTCCAATTTCTACCATAATTCAGGCGCCTTATCTACTAGGCCGTGAGTGCGTCATATCTAAAATGGAATAAATTGAACTGATATGTTGCCAAAGTAACCTCTATTGGGTAAAATTTATTTTTTGTGTTGGGTATGTAGGCATGTTTTGTCTATGCGGAATAATCATCCCGAAGGAAGATTATTTTGGCTAGATAAAGGATAGTCATGGATATGTGATACATTTTAGATTACCATGCTAGTAATATGTCGGTCCAAAGAAAGGCATATATCTAGGCCGCTTAAGTCATCTATGTTCATGAACTATGTATAAGAGTACCACTTTTTTTTGATGAAGAAGATGGCGAGCAGTACTACGAGGATCCTGGGAGGGCCATCCCTATCAGGGATCGGCCAGCCACGATGATCTGGGAACGTGACAGGTTTTTTGGACTGTATCCCCACCCTCGCGGGCATGGTTTTTTTTACTGTTTTTTGGAAGGTGGGCAGTATGATTTGCCTAAGGTTTGGAGCTTAGAAGATTGGTGACGTTTAGGGTTTGGGTGAAACTTCTCTTCTGCCATGGAAGATATGGAGGCCGTTGGCACTGGGTGTGACAGGTTGGATGGACTCGATGGATGGGGGGTGCCATGTGGGAGGGAACACGTTGAACAGGTAGATATTCCTGTGTCGGGGACTGAGATGACACAGCCGGCGGGGTTGGAGCCTTTAAATCTCCCTTCTGACATTTCTCAATGCGTTTCCAATACTTCGCCGGAGCAGTCAACACTTGGGATACCGAAGGGCCCGGTGGTGGAACAGCAGTTCGTGGATCTGCTTGGAAATGCGAGCTGGAGGGAAGCCGAGGTTTTATTCTCAAAGGCCCTTGGGTTTCCAGATGAAACAGCGCTGGGTGGGTCTGCAGAGGTGGTGGGCTTTGACCGGGTTGCGACGGGAGGAGTGGCTCGACAGGGATGAGTGGGCAGTGGTTCAAGTGGGTTCTCGTCGGAGGAAGAATGAAGGGTTTCCCTAGGGGTTGCTGAGCAGAGGGGTTTCAGCTCTCCGGAGCGGGACAGGGGTCGGGGGAAGGAGACCGTGGATGTTGCAGTAGGCTCGAAGAAGGGTGGTGGCGGAACTGTGAAGAAGCGGAGGAAGAGTTGGATCAAGGTTAAGGTGGTTCAAAACTATGTGGTGGGCGAAGACATAGCTTGGGGTAATGTACTGCAGATGGCTCAATTTACCCTTGTTGGCAGGGTTATGGGGCGAAATTTCTCTAGGAAGACGGTGGTGGACTGGGTTGAGGAAGTGTGGAAGGACCTGGTAGGTCATTTACCGGTGGTGGTGGAGCTGAATCGGGGGTGGTTTGCATTCAATTTCTCCAAAGAGGAGGAGCTGCGGCAGGTTTTGAATAGGAACTGGCATCTCAATCATACTCCGGTGCTGCTGAAGCCATGGCACTCTTTGTTTGATGCCAACCGGGAAAGGGTGGATGTAGTTCCGATTTGGGTCCGTTTGCCAGCCCTTCCACTGCACTTCTGGGACCTACAACATTTCAAACGGATTGGGGCTATTTTGGGGACCTTCCTGGAGGCGGATATGTCTTTTTTGGAGACTCACAGTCAAAAGGTTGCGCGCATCCTGGTTAATATCAATATCAGAGAAGGACTGGCAGAAGAAATTAAGCTTGAATGGGGACCGGAGATCATTTCCCAAATTATGGACTACGAAAATGTACCATTTCGGTGCCGGCGCTGTCACGCTTATGGACACCCTGTATCTGATTGCAGCCTTCCATTTCATAACCAGAGGGGGGGGCGGAGAAATCTTACACCTGGAGCTGAGGTGCATTACACGGAAATTGGATCGGGTTCTTCTGACTCTATCCGTTCCTCCCCTGATGACCTTGGGAATACGCGGTCCGGAGATGATCCTTGTCATAAGTGTCCGGTGGTGGAGCAGACTGTGGCAGAACAGACGGCATTGGTGACTCCATGTCCGATTGCAGATGATCGTCGGGGACCTGCCCTCCATGGTAACACCCCTCTCTCTTTTTCCCATTCTGACATGAACCCTGTTACATTAGTGAAGCATGATTGGGTGGAGGGTTTACGCAACCTCTCTCACTCGAACATTGTGGAACCTGGGGGGCCTCGGTATGGTGTTTACGATGGTTTGCAGGACGTTACAGCTAAGATTTCTCCCGCTTTGGAATCGGTTTTGGAACCTGTTATTGCTAGTATAGGTGTTGTGGATGATACCCCTCGGGGTTTTTTTGACCCTGATCCAGGAGATGCTCAAGAGGAGGATTACCTCTCTCCCTCGGAAACACACGATCCGGGTTATTTCCTACGCTCCTATATGAAAAACTCCTCTGCGGGGCTGGGGAATGTCACTGTTCCTGCTCGTAAGGGAAGGGGAAGAAAATCTAATATTCAAAAGGCACAAACCCGGGCAAGGGTTGATCTCCTGGAAGGGAAACAAACTTCAATTGTTAAGGCAGTTAGAGCAGGGAATGCCTTGAAGAAGGGGCGTACATGAAGATTATGTCTTTCAATTGCCGGGGTTTGGCTGGGCCCAACAAGAAATCAGCCTTCAGAAGGGTGCTTACTCTTGAACCCCCGGATGTGATTCTGCTACAAGAGACCTTAGGTGTAGGAGATGTTATCAAGAATCGTTTGGAGAGCTGGATTCCTGGATGGTCCTTTACCACTTTGGATGTAAAGGGACGCTCTGGGGGGTTGGCTGTGGGATGGAGGCAAGGTAATTTCAAGCTTGTGAATTCGTGGGGAATGGATTATGTTCTTTGTGTTGATGTTTTGTCAATTGATCTGGGGATCATTATTAAGGTGATCAATATATATGGGCCTTATCTGCATCGCATGGAGTTTTGGGACTCTTTGTTTGGAAACCCGCTCTTGAGTAGTGACACACTGATCATCGGGGGGGATTTAAACTTTTCATTGGGGCTGAACGAGGTATGGGGACCACATGCTCAAGTGGATTTACTGGCTGGATACTTTGTTCAGAAGCTCATGCTGAAAGGCTTGCTGGATATAGAGCCACTGAAGCTGAAACCGACATGGCGGAATAATCGCAGTGGGGATGCTAGGGTGGCGAAAAGGATTGATCGTTTTCTGGTGGCTGAACAGTTGGTGGACAGATTCTTTCAAGTTCGACAGTGGGTTGGTACCGGGGGTAACTCGGATCACTTTCCTATCTTTTTTGAGATTCAAAAGGGGCCTGCAAACCCTCCGAGCTCTTTGAAATTCAATAAATTATGGTTACAAGATGAGACTTTTAAAAATCTCTTTCTTACTAACTGGATACATTTTGATAGGGCTTTTGATCGAACTGCTGCCTTCCAATTTGCAGATAATATTAAAAAGATGAAACGACTAGTCAAAGACTGGGCTATTGCTAAGA
The DNA here is from genome assembly GCA_027924585.1 of Larix kaempferi. NCBI lineage: Eukaryota > Viridiplantae > Streptophyta > Pinopsida > Pinales > Pinaceae > Larix > Larix kaempferi. The sequence continues at coordinate 16,307,657 of BSBM01000229.1, read as the reverse complement.
AATGTAGGGAAAATGCTGAACTAAAACAGGTGGAGGATGAACTACAGCTAATTTATGAAGGTGAAGGGGGAGGACTGGTCACACAGGAATCCAAGGTGGCTTTAATCCGCTTGGAAGGGCGGCGGAATACCATGTTATGTGATATGGAGGAGACCTGGAGGTTGAAGAGCAGAGCGATCTGGCTGGAGTGTGGGGATGATAATACCAAGTTTTTTCATGCATACGCCCGTGGGAGAAAAGCAGCTAATACTATATGGAGTCTGCAGGACGATGATGGTATCACCCATGTCAGTTTTGATGAGAAGGCCAGATGTGGGGTAACACATTTTAAGAATTTATTCCGGGCTCCAAATCAGGTTTCTATCGCTGAGGTGATAAAAGTGGCTGAGATGTTTCCTAGTTTTGTTGATGATGATGGAAACAGGGAACTGATGAAGGAAATAACGGAGGAGGAGCTTAAAAAAGTACTCTCAAGCTTTCAAAAAGACAAGAGCCCGGGCCCTGATGGGTGGACTATGGATTTTTTCCTGGATCTCTTTGAGATTTTGGGGAATGACCTCATGGCCGTTGTAGAAGATTCCAGAGATACAGGGTTGATTCCGGCAAGTTTCAATTCTACTTTTATTGCCCTCATTCCAAAGTCTGATAATGCGTTGACCCTCAATGAATTCAGGCCCATCTCACTGTGCAACTGTATCTATAAGATCATCTCAAAAGTCATTGCCAGAAGACTAAAAAGTATTCTCTCACAACATATATCTGCTGAACAGTTTGGGTTTTTGGAGGGTCGACAAATTCATGAGGCTGTTGGAGTGGCTCAGGAAGGGATGCATAGCTTGAAGACCAAGAACCTGAAGGGAGCCATACTTAAAATTGACCTCTCTAAGGCCTATGATAAAGTGAGCTGGATGTATCTCCGTCTACTTTTTACACATCTGGGGTTTGGTATTACTTTTATTAGATGGGTTATGTCATGCATCACTACTGTCTCCTTTTCTGTACTTGTCAATGGTGCGGCTTCGCATTTTTTCCACGCTAAAAGGGGACTACGTCAGGGTTGTCCCTTATCACCGCTGCTCTTTCTGTTGGTTGCTGAAGGACTCAGTAGGGCCATTAGCAGGGCAAAGGCGGATGGGCTGTTTCAGGGGATTCCGGTGGCTCCAAATCTGTATATTACACATTTGCTATTCGTGGATGATGTCTTAATCTTCTGTTCTGGTAGCAGAGGGGATACCCGTATTTTAAAGGAGATATTGGATCTATTCTCTAAGGCTACAGGTATGGAGATTAATGCTGGGAAATCCACCTTATCCACACACTTGTTGAGACCGGAAGAGGAGGTCGAACTCACAAGGTTCTTTCCCTTCATTACTGCGGGACTTGAGGATGGCCTGAAATACCTTGGGTTCACGATTAAAGCAAACTTATATTTGAAGAGAGATTGGGCTTGGTTGATTGGGAAGGTGGAGAAGCGATTGATGGTCTGGAGCCACAGGTGGCTTTCACGTGCTGGTAGACTGGTCCTGGTCAAAGCAGTGCTGGAAGCAATTCCTGTATATTGGATGTCATTAGCTTGGATACCTAAAGGCATTCTTGATAGCATTAGGAGGATCTGTTTCAGATTTCTTTAGAGTGGCAAGAAGGACGTACAGGTCACCCCCTGGATTAACTGGAAGAGACTCGCAGTCCCTAAGGGTATGGGGGGATGGGGGATAAAGAACATTTTCTTGCTTTCAAAGGCTTTGGCAGCCAAGGGGGGGTGGAGGCTGGTGAAGACTAATAGTCTCTGGACCAGGGTTATCAAGCAGAAATATTTGGCAGATGAAAGCATTGATGATTGGATTCGGAATCCTCGGAAGTCACATCTGGGGGGGTCGATGATTTGGAAGGCTGTAGTTAAATCTTTTGGCCTCATTGAATCCAAACTAGCATGGAATGTGGGGAATGGCGAAAAGCTGCTGGTGGGAAGGGACCCTTGGATGGGATGTTCACATGAACACATTCTCCCCGGTCATGTTATTGAGGCACTTGGCAGAAGAGGGATCTACACACTGAATCAGCTGGCGGTTCCGAGACCAGTGGAGTCTTGGAGACAGAGTTGGTGTAGTGCACACACCTTGGGGCTTCAGGAACAGGAGTCAGCTTTCGTGGAGGTTTATACTCGACACTTGGAAATGACCAATGTACTGCTGAGTGATGAGGAGGACTCTCTGGTCTGGGAGGCAGACCCGGAAGGTAAGTACACCCCAAAGGCTGGTTATATTTTATTAAGCTCTGAGGAGGAACAAAGGGAGGTTGTATGGTGGTGGAAGTCCCTCTGGAAATTAAAATGCCCAGCTAAATCGAAACTTTTCATGTGGTGCGTACTCGAGAACAGAGCACCTACATGGGATATTTTGCAGAAGAGGTCCTTTCATGGGCCAAGCTGGTGTGTGCTTTGCAAAAGGGATAACGAAACTGCTACTCACCTGTTCCTTACTTGTCCTTTTTCTGTTGCTGTTTGGAAGGAGTGCACTGTATTGGTGGGGCATCTTTGCCAATGGGATGGAGAGTCAGTTGGGGCAGCTTGGGATGCTTTGTGGCGAAGGAACACTGTTAAAATTTTTCAGAATCTACCTCTGCTTGTTATCTGGGGGATTTGGGTGGCACTGAACACTGCTATCTTCAATGATAAGCCAAGTCTTCCTGAGATAATTGCAGCACAAGCCATAGGCATCTTTAAGTCACTACCTGTACATATTAGGGCTGACAATCAAAGAAGGCATTTGGAGGTGGAGATTGATCGCTCTCGGCCATGGGCGTTTTTTGATGGGGCATCACAACATAATTTGTGTGGGGGCGGGGCGGTTCTACATCTCTCGGAAACGCATTCTTACACTATTTCTATGGGTCTAGGGGAGGGATCCAACAACTATGCCGAACTACAGAGCTTGAAGCTTTTATTAATTTTTGCACTTGAAAAAGGATGCAACACATTGACATGCTACGGGGACTCGATGAATGTTATAAATTGGATCAATCAGATTCAAGAATGCAGAAATGTGAGGCTGGCGATTACTTTGACATCCATCCTGATGATCCTTCTGCATTTCGTAAATATAACTTGCCAGCATGTTTACAGGAACAACAACAGGGAAGCGGACATCGCATCAAAGGAGGGGCTCATGAGGGTTTTTGGCACTTGGCATATTAAAGAATTTCATGAAGGACGAACACGGTCTTATTTTCATAGGCCTTTTATAGAGAATCTATGAAAGAAAAACAACACACTAACTATGGTTACAGATTCTGCTAACTGAAAGCTTAACAGCATTACTACTGGTAATGTTTGAAGAGACGGTCCAGAAATATTGATAGAAAACATGTATGAGATATGCCTTTCGGGGCTGATACATTTACCTATTCAGCATCATAGTATGTGTAATGTAAACTGAAGGAAGACATATCAGTTCCATCATAGGAATTTATGATCTTTATGTATTCACTCTTTAATGGTGAACCTACAGAATGTAATTTTGATCTCTACAGATGAATGAAATTACGCTTTTTTTTCTTGGAAAAAAAAAAATGTATAAGAGTACCACTTACAAATTATTATTTTTGTCCAAAGACAAAATAATAGTGTTGCGCTAGGTATCTTAAGATGGGCCCACTTGCATGTATATGTGTTTTATATATTTGTTTATTTATTAATTTATTTATATACATGTTTCATATGGTTGATTAATTGTGAGCATTACTTGTTTTCATTTATAGTGTCTTCTATATCTGCCAACATGAATAGCATTCCTATGCTTAACAACACAAACTTCAAGAAATGGAAAGAGCACATTATGATTGTGCTTGGCTGCATGGATATAGACTATGCATTAAGGTTTGATCGCCCTACGGATCTGACCAATAGTAGCACTACTGAACAGAAAGCCACATATGAGAAGTGGGAGCGATCAAACCGCATGAGTCTGATGATCATGTAGCATTCAATTCCAGAATCCATAAGGGGCGGTATACCTGAGGATAAAGATGCCAAAGGTTTCCTAAAACAGATTGCAAACCGATTCACTGCCAACGAAAAGGTCGAAACGAGCACCATTCTTAGTAAGATCGTTTCAATGCGGTATAAAGGTAAAGGAAACATAAGGGAGTACATTATGGAAATGTCCAATCTTGTGACAAAACTGAGGGCCTTAAAGCTTCAATTGTTGGATGACATACTTGTGCACCTGGTTTTGATCTCCCTTCCTGCACAATTCAATCCATTCAAAATATCATACAATACCCAAAAGGAGAAATGGACTTTAAATGAGCTTATAGCTCAATGTGTGCAAGAAGAGGAGAGACTGAAACAAGAGGAGACTGAAAGTGCCAATTTGGCATCAACTTTCGGGACTAAATCCGTCTCATATAAGCGGAAAAGGAATAAGGTTAAAGAAATTGCAAATCAAGGAACATCGCAGCCTAAAGCTCAAAAGAAACAGGATTCGACAACTACCTGTTACTTTTGCAAGAAAGTTGATCACATGAAGAAAGAATGTTCCAAGTACACCACTTGGCATGAAAAGAAAGGATTGCCTAAGGAGCCGAGTGCCAATTGATGTTGAAAGATACATCTATGTGGGAAATGGAAATAAGGTGGCTGTGGAGGCTATTGGTGTCTTTAGAATTCGATTAGATACTGGTTTCTATTTAGAATTAGAGGAGACTTTTGTTGTGCCGTCATTTAGACGGAATTTAATTTCTATTTCTTGTTTGGACAAATCCGGATACACTTGTTCTTTTGGAAATGGAATTTGCAGTATTTCTCTAAATTCAAATGTTGTTGGAACTGGTACTCTAATTGATAAATTGAACAACCGGAGTTCGTCGAAATCAAAGCATATAGACATCAAATTTCTGGTTGTGAAGGAAAGAATTCAAAGTCATCAGGTGTCAATAGAGCACATTAGTACAAACTCGATGGGTATTGTTAAGCTATGATATGCCATTTTAGTGGGAGTTTGTTATTTAGTTTTGTGCTTTTGACATGTTTATATTTATGTTCTGTACAGACTTAAGTGCTATGAAATAAATGAATTTCATGATTAATTGAATACTCTGAAAATAAAGATGACAACTTTTTACTGTGGTTTTACATAAAGTATTAAAAGTGTTTTAGACCATTTGAGTCATAAAGCAGGACCAATTGGAAATAGGCATGACTGAGATCACTTAACATGTAATTTCCATGCTACACATCCATACTTGATCTATGTCATTAATTTTTATGATATTGTGACCATTGATGGGTTTAGTTATGAATATCTATGACGAAAGCCGCTTTGATCCTATAAAAGTATGATTGATGGACCAGATTGTTTTGGAATATTTCAAAATTGAGATAGCAAAAGATTGTGCACAATAAGGTTCTAGCTATGTACAATTTTCAGAAACATATGTGGTCCAAGTGGGATATTGTTAGTAATTTTCTATATTCGATGGACTCACATATTAATATAATTGTAGATAGGTCAACTATAAATTATAGGAGCCCAAATTATGTGATCCAATAAAGTTTTTAATTAAATGGGCTTACAGAAATATCAATTAATTAATTAAGGTATGGAATTTTTACGTGTATAAAACCGTTAACCTTTCCGTTATGATTGATGGGCCCATAACTGAAAGTGTTTCAACCAAATCATATATTAGGGTTATGGTCCCTAAGTCAAATACGAGAACAGTTATTCTCTCTGCCCCATCTCGGAGAAGAACTCCAGAAAGACTATGTATCGAAGGCTTAGAAGTTCCTAATCCCTTGAGTTGCTCTCATCAATGGATCAAAGTAAGTGTTCTTTACCAATTTTGTTTAAGTATCACTGTCTAATGATTTACTTAAGATCTTGAGAAATTTCATTGATGTTAAAGTTCTGTATAAGAAAATTTTACAACAAAACGTCCTTTAAGCGGCCTTATGCAACCACACTAAAGTATGTATGAGGAATTTCTGTGTAAAAGGTATAAAACTAGGCTAACGTTATGAATGAGTAACATGACCTGGAATGTGTACTGGTAGAATATTACTCCCCTCCTCTTCTTCACTTTCATTCGACCTCACTTTCATTCCACTCCAAAGAAGGATGATTTTGGGCATGCTTGTCTTTTGTTGCATTTTTTTTTACATCATGGTTGCTCCAGTGAGCATCGAGGTAAGCACAATGCATCCCTATGAGCACCAACAATTGTACAAATACCATGTTTCCATGCTTAGCATCTATTCCACCAGCCTGGGCCGCGCAGGTGAGGAAGTGAAGGGGGGAGCGCCTAGCAGTCGAGCTCATTGAGTATTGCAGAGTGGAACCTCTGTGGAAAAGGGGGGGAAATAGTGGGTTCCCTTGGGGATGAACCTATTTAGGGTTTCCTCTCTTTGCATGATAGTGGGATACATGAAGAGGCCAGGTGGCCTTCATGCATACTCTCTCTTTGCATGGCGAAGGGTTGAATGGAGGGGCTGCGTGGGGAAGGTGTAAGGCTAGGTTCTAACCGCCAAGTCATAGGCTGAGAAAATACTACCACGTCACATCATATGACAAGCCACATGGTGCATCATATCCATAAGTCTCACTTGGCAGGTCGTTGTGGGGTTGGTATAGTTTCAGATGAGTAGAATAATAATTTAAAACAAGATATACCAAAGTATTGAATATATAAAAGCTTAATATATCAAGGAAACCCTCCATGTGATATTTAATATTATATATATTAAAAATGGGTATATATATAATGAGGTGGTAGCATCACTACAAAAGGAATCGAGAAGATGGTTCATTGCACCGAGTGATGCTCTACAGCCCAGTATGGGGGAGATGTTGTAACGTGATGTAACATTTGTAACAAAATAGCGTTTGTAACAAAATAATTAAAAAAATTCATGTCGGCTCATAAAATAAAAAATTATGGAAAGTATTAAAAAAAAAAATCCATGTTGGTTCATAAAATAAAATATTATGAAAAATAATTAAAAAATAAATGTTTGTTTATAAAATAAAAACTTAAAACTTAAACCAGGATCTATCAATCAAGAAAGATCAAATTTCTTGAGTTTAAAATTTAAAAAAAAGAAATACACCTCAAGAAATTGGATCCCTCTCGGTGGTGCTTGATAGATACGGGTTTAAGATGGATCTATGCTGGTATATATTTGTTACAATATATGTTTCATTTCAATTAAAAAATTATTTTTACATATTTGTTATAATATTTGTGTTATTAAAATTAAAATTTATTTTTCTTATATTTTGTTATAATACATGTTTATATATATATATATAGTTGTAATATATGTTTTATGGAAAATTTCATTTCATTTAAATTAGAAAATTATTTTTACATATTTGTTACAATATCTGTGTTATAAAAATTGAAATTTATTTTTCCAATATTTTGTTATAATATATGTTTATATATATATATATAGTTGTAATATATGTTTTATTGAAAATTTAATTTCAAATGTAAATTTTAAAGTTTAGTAGAGTTATCCATAATTAGATTATGGGTTAACAGTTAAAACTAATTAAAATGTAAGTATTAATGTTGAACCATAACTTTAAGTAGTAAGACCCAAAATGTCCTTCTGTCGAGACTTAAAATCATAGTCGAAGGGACGAGACACACGCGAAATCTCAAAAACAAGACACCGTTGAGACCAGCATGAAGAACTGGACGTTAAGACACTGATTTTACCACATGACAAAATCATTTAATGAAAACTACGATAGATTCAACACAGCAATCCTAACAAACTGTTCCTTAAACATAAGTATAAACATATGCATAGCTAAATTTTTATGATTGAGGAATTAATGCTTTTTTGTTTTGATCATGGACCTAGGAACTACCATGGTTCAAACACGCAGAGGTAGAGGTCGGTATCGAGGTCGAGGTCGACCACCCTCGCCGCTGCCACAAGCACTACCACCGACACCAACACGATCAACCTCAACACCAGAAATGCAGATCATAATGAGATATTTGGAGGCAGTCGGAAAGTTCCGTCGAGGTGGAAACCACTCAAGTGATTTGAGAGAAATCTGAGAGGGAACAGGGCCCGCGACAAGAACCGCTTTAGGACATTTCGAGGGAGTTGCAAAATATAAAGGTTCCTGATTTTTCAGGAGGACGACCTGATAAGGATGTCGAAGCATGGTTGGAAGGCATGAAACTATGCTTCGCATTGAACGAGTATACTTCTAGTTCCATAGAGATTTCTTATACTGCTATGGGAAGGTGTTGTGCCTCGATGACAAGGGAAGGACAATTCAAATCCAAGGTTTGAAGAGGAAGGTGTCCCTCCATTTCATCTCTATGATGAAATCTAAGTGGTTCCTAAGACATGGATGTCAGTTTTTCATAGTGGAGGTAGTGAGTGACAGTAAAGGAACTTCCTTGAATTATTACCTAGTACTTTCTGAGTTCAAGGATGTCTTTCCAAATGAATTGCTAGGATGAACTCCAGAAAGAGAGCTCAATTTCACGATCGAACTAAAACCTGGTGCAAAGCCTATATCAAAGAATCCTTACAGAATGACAACTCCAGAGCTTCATGAGTTACAGATCCAGTTAAAAGAGCTTCTAGATTTGGGACTGATTAGACGTAGTATCTCACTGTGGGAAGTTCTAGTGATCTTCGTTAAGAAGAAGGATGGATCTCTACGTCTTTGCATATATTACACAGATTTGAAAAAATCCATAGTGAAGAACAAGTATCCAATACCAAGAAATGATGACCTCTTTGATCAGATGAAAGGTTCGTCAGTATTCTCTAAGATTGATTTACGATCGGGGTATCACTAGTTGAGGATCAAAGAATGTGACATTCCTAATACTACCTTTCGAACTTGATTTGGTCATTACAAGTTCGTAGTGGTACCATTTGGTTTGACCAATGCTCCAGCTGTATTCATGAGCCTCATGAATGGTGTTTTCCAAAAGTACTTGGACTACTTTGTTCACGTATTCTTAGATGATATTCTTATCTATTCCAAGAACGAGAAGGAGCATGAGGAACACTTTTGGTTATTCTTGACATTCTTAAGGGAACATAAACTATATCGTAAATTTTCAAAGTGTTCCTTCTTCCAAAAGGAGATTCACCACTTAGGACATATTATCTCAGGGGAAGGGATCTCAGTAGACCCGGAGACGGTGAATTCCATCGAGGATTGGCCAATTCCAAAGAATGCTCATGAGGTGAGTAGCTTCATGGGGTTAGAAGGATATTACTAGAGGTTTGTGGAATGATTTTCTAAAATTTCAAAACCTATTACCACCTTGCAGTGCAATGGAATCTGGTATGAATAGAGCAGTGAATGCGATGGCACTTTTACAGAGCTAAAGAGATTGTTGACGAGTACACCGATATTGTGGGTACCAAACATGGATTAATATTTCATGGTATGCACTGATGCCTCGAAGCAAGGGCTAGGTGTGGTTCTAATGCAAGAAGGTGGGGTAATAGCTTATGCATCTCGTAAGCTAAAACCTCATGAGGAGAAATATGCCACACATGATATAGAATTAGCAATGGTAATGTTGGCACTAAAATTATGGAGGCATTACTTGGTTGGAAGAATCTTCACACTTAAAACAAATCATCAAAGCTTATAGTATATTTTTACACAAAGGGATCTGAATGCCAGGTATAGGCAATGGAGTGATTTTATGAGTGAGTACGTCTTCGGGATCTCATATATCAAAGGAAAGGAGAATGTAGTGGCAGATTCTCTAAGCCGAAGGACGAGACTTTTCTCCTTAAATCCCTTGAAGGTTGAATTGAGGGAAAGAGTACTAGGACAACTTTTGGGGGACAGTTGGTTTCTAAAGGTAACCTCAACTATTCAAAGTGGGAATAAACTGGAATTGAAGTATGATGGGTACCATCTTGAGGCAGATGGATTGCTACGATATCAAGGGAGGATGTATGTTCGTAAGGAGAGTGATATCAAGGAAACGATCCTTAGAGAGTCCCATAGAGCACATTATTGTGCGCACCCATGGGTGAATAAGATGTATGATGACATGAAGAAGCTCTGCTTCTGGCAAGGTATGAAGGGTGATGTAGTGTATTTTGTTTTGAAGTGCCTCGAGTTTCAACAGGTTAAGGTAGATCATCGTCACCCAACCAATCTCTTACAGCCTCATTATATTCGTATGAAAAAATGGGAGGTCATTTCCATGGAATTTGTTGTAGGATTTCCACTCACATATTTGAGACGTCATTCTATATTGGTGGTAGTCGACAAATTGATTAGGAGTGCTCATGTCATTCCAGTCAGAGACACTTATGATGTGACAGATGTGGCAAGGGTATTTATAAATGATATTGTACGTCTTCATGGAGTTCCTAAGAAGATAATTTCTAACAGAGACCCTAAGTTTACTTCCATATTTTTTACAAGCATGCAGTCGGTATTAGGAACATAGTTGAACTTAAGCTCAACTTATCACCCCGAGACAGATGGACAAACGGAGAGGGTAAATCATCTCATGGAGGACATGCTTAGGATGTATGTTATGGATCAACATACTTAGTGGGAAAAATATCTTCCTTTAATGGAGTTTTCATACAACAACAATCATCATAGCGCCATTGGTATGCCTCCATTCCAGGCATTGTATGGGAGACTGTGCACGACATCACTCAGTTGGGACATGTTGGACAATCGCATTTTAGTTGGGCTTGATTTGATTCAGGAGATGGAAGAGAAGGTGGTCGAGATTAGGCAGCGGCTCAAAGAGGCAGAGGATAGGAAAAGAGTTATGCAGATGCTCATAGATATGATAGAAGTTATGAAGTGGGAGATCAGGTATTTATTCGCATCAGGCCAAACAAAAGCACCATTCAGTTTGGAAAAGGGACTAAGTTGTCACCTCGCTTCATAGGGACATATGAGGTTCTTTAGAGAATTGTACCGGTATCTTATCGTCTTGCACTGCCACCCCCACTTGCATAGAACTCATAATGTATTTCATGTTTCTGGATTACGACATTACATAGCTGATGAAACTCACAAAATTCATTGGAAGGAATGGCAAGTCTCAGACGAGGGAACCTTCATGGTGAAACCATTAGGTATACTCGATCGTAGGGTTAGACAGCTCCATAGTCACCATGTGGACCAAGTTAAGGTCCATTGGAACAAGTATAGACCGGCATATGCTACCTGGGAGGACGCAGAGACTATGCGTCGATATTTTCCATCACTATTTTGACCATGAATTCGAGACGAAGTTTCCCGAAGGGTGGGTGTATGTAACGCCCCATATTTTTACTAGGCATGTTTACCTTTCGTACATACTACACTCTATTTTGCTTATTATCTGTTGGAACCAGCTAGATTGAGTAAACTATATTTCGGTATGTTAGACTTATTATATGTTGCTACTATGTTTATGATGTTACTATGCTTATGTTGATACTATGATTATGATGTTATGATGTTACCATTCTCATGATGTTATTATGTTTATGCAATTACTATGTTGTAGTTATCATGATATTCCTTTCTTTCATAATGACAGTGTATGTTTAATAATCGTCCTTAATGAAATGTGATATATATGATGCGGTACATGGATACCAACCCATGATTTGATCTATTTAATGGTTTTATGTGATGAAATTAAATGATGTTGATAATAGGGACCAGCTAATAATCAAATGGAAATATTTGTTATAGATATATGTCTGCAAAATACTAATCTGCATGACACAGGGGCTACGTGGTAGCTGGATATCTGATATGATATGAGGAAGAAGTAAACAATGAACATTAAATCTTAGAAACCAACAGGATGATATGATGAAAAAAACCGATAATCCCAATAACAACACGGTATGATTTTGACAGGGTATAGACCCAGTATGTTGAGAGGGATGGAGGCATTTCCCACCTTATGTTCTATGATACCTGAGGTTGCGAGAGGGTTGTACTAAGTCACGCTCCCATAGATGTGTGATGGTGATGGTAAGATGCCTACTAGGAGAGGTTTGGTCTTTTGTTTACCCGACGCTATTGCCCTCAGTTTCGATATGTGGTCGGGTCGGTAAATCCGACACCACATCCTTACTAGTAGAGGAAGGATAGGGAGGATAGAATCCTTACATAATGAAAACTCAAGAGATACATGAGTTAGATCCAGTTAAAAGAACTTCTAGATTTGGGACTGATTAGACCTAGTATCTCACCGTGGGAAGTTCCAGTGTTCTTCATTAACAAGAAGGACGGATCTCTACATCTGTGGATATATTACACAGTTTGAACAAAGCCACAGTGAAGAACAGGTATCAAATACCAAGAAATGATGACCTCTTTGATCAGATGAAAGGTGTGTTAGTATTCTCTAAGATTGATTTACGATCGGGGTATAACCAAATGAAGATCAAAGAAGGTGACATTCCTAATACTTCCTTTCAAACTCGATTTGTTCATTACAAGTTCGTAGTGGTACCATTTGGTTTGACCAATTCTCCAGCTGTATTCATGAGCCTCATGAATGGTGTTTTCCAAAAGTACTTGGACTGCTTTGTTCAGGTCTTCTTAGATGATATTCTTATCTATTCCAAGAACGAGAAGGAACATGAGGAACACTTGTGGTTATTCGTGATATGCTTAAGGGAACATAAACTATATGGTAAATTTTCAAAGTGTTCCTTCTTCCAAAAGGAGATTCGTGACTTAGAGCATATTATCTCGGGGAAGGGATCTCAGTAGGCCCAAAGAAGGTGAATTCCATCGAGGATTGGTCAATTCCAAAGAATTCTCATTGGGTGAGTAGCTTCATGGGGTTAGCAGGCTTACTAGAGGTTTGTGGAAGGATTTTCTAAAATTGCAAAACCTATTACCACCTTGCAGCGCAATGGAATCTGGTATGAATGGAGCAGTGAATGCGATGGCGCTTTTAGAAAGCTAAAGAGATTGTTTACGAGTGCACCGATATTGCGGGTACCAAACAACGATTAATATTTCATGGTATGCACTAATGCCTCAAAGCAAGGGCCAGGTGTGGTTCTAATGCAGGAAGGTGGGCTAATAGCTTATGCATCTCGTAAGCTAAAACCTCATGAAGAGCAATATGCCACACATGATATAGAATTAGCAGTGGTAATGTTGGCACTAAAATTATGGAGGCACTACTTGGTTGGAAAAAGCTTCACACTTAAAACAAATCATCAAATCTTACAATATATTTTTACACATAGGGATCTGAATGCCGGGTAGAAGCAATGGAGTGAGTTTATGAGTGAGTACGACTTCGGGATCTCATATATCAAAGGAAAGGAGAATGTAGTGGCAGATTCTCTAAGCCGAAGGCCGAGACTTTTATCCTTAATTCCCTTGAAGGTTGAATTGAGGGAAAGAGTACTAGGACAGCTTTTGGGGGACAGTTGGTATCTAAAGGAAAACTCAACTATTCAGAGTGGGAATAAACCGGAATTGAAGTATGATGGGTACCATCCTGAGGCAGATGGATTGCTACGGTATCAAGGGAGGATGTATGTTCATAAGGAAGGTGATATCAGGGAAATGATCCTTAGATAGGCCCATAAAGCACATTATTGTGTGCACCCATGGGTGAATAAGATGTATGATGACATGAAGAAGCTCTGCTTCTGGCCAGGTATGAAGGGTGATGTAGTGTATTTTGTTTCGAAGTGCCTCAAGTGTCAACAAGTTAAGGTAGATCATCATCACCCAGTTGGTCTCTTACAGCCTCATAATATTCCTATGAAAAAATGGGAGGTCATTTCCATGGAATTTGTTGTAGGATTTCCACTCACATATTTGAGACATAATTCTATATTGGTGGTAGTCGACAAATTGACCAAGAGTGCTCACATCATTCCAATTAGAGACACTTATGATGTGACAGATGTGGCAAGGGTATTTATAAATGATATTGTACGTCTTCATGGAGTTCCTAAGAATATAAAATCTGATAGAGGCCCTAAGTTTACTTCCATATTTTTTACAAGTATGCAGTCGGCATTAGGGACATAGTTGAACTTAAGCTCAACTTATCACCCCGAGACAATTGGATAGATAGAGAGGGTAAATCATCTCATGGAGGACATGCTTAGGATGTATGTTATGGATCAGTAGACTGTTCAATGGGAAAAATATCTTACTTTAGTGGAGTTTTCATACAACAACAATCATCATAGCGCTATTGGTATGCCTCCATTCCGGGCATTGTCTGGGAGACGGTGCACAACACCAATCAGTTGGGACAGGTTGGAGGATCGCATTTTAGTTGGGCTTGAGTTGATTCAGGAGATGGAAGAGCAGGTGGTCGAGATTAGGCAGCGGCTCGAAGAGGCACGGGATAGGAAAAAGAGCTATGCAAATGCTCATAGATATGATAGAAGTTATGAAGTGGGAGATCAGGTATTTATTCGCATCAGGCCAAAAAAAAGCACCATTCGGTTTGGAAAAGGGCCTATGTTGTCACCTCGCTTCATAGGGCCATTTGAGGTTCTTGAGAGAATCATACCAGTATCTTATCGTCTTGCACCGCCACCCCACTTGCATAGAACTCATAATGTATTTCATGTTTCTGGATTACGACATTACATAGCTTATGAAACTCACAAAATTCATTGGAAGGAATGGCAAGTATCAGGCGAGGGAACCTTCATGGTCAAACCATTATGTATACTCGATCGTAGGGTTAGACGTCTCCATAGTCTCCATGTGGAACAAGTTAAGGTCCAATGGAACAAGTATAGCCCGACATATGCTACCTGGGAGGACGCAGAGACTATGCGTCGATATTTTCCCTCACTATTTTGACCATGAATTTGGGACGAAGTTTCCCGAAGGGTGGGTCTATGTAAGGCCCCATATTTTTACTAGGCATGTTTGCCTTTCGTACATACTGCAGTCTATTTTCCTTATTATCTGTTGGACTCAGCTAGACTGAGTAAACTATATTTCGGCATGTTAGACCTGATTATATGTTGCTACTATGTTTATGATGTTACTATGCTTATGCTGATACTATGATTATGATGTTATGATGTTACCATTCTCATGATGTTATTATGTTTATGCGGTTACTATGTTGTAGTTATCACTAAGGTTGGTGTCTTAGGCTTCCAAGGGTGGGCCATTGGGTCACATGACCACCACATTTTTCTTCCTTGAGGGTGACTACATTTCATCTAGCGATTTCATGCCTAGTTCATTCACCCCTCTCACCCTCACTTGGACCTATTCTTGCAACAGTTAAGAAGATATCTAGTCAAAACGACCCTATGATGTCAAAATTTGATCAAGCCTACAAGCTAATGTAGTGGGGACATTGAGGTATTTTTCATCACTTTGGGGTTACTAGGGGCATGCCGTCCCCCTTGGAATTACTCTTTCCAACACAGTGAGGCATTAGCTTACTTATTTTAGCATTTTCATAGTTTTATGCTAGTTTTAGGGTCTAGTCCCCAACAAGTGGATGACATTCCCTATTTTTGGCTTATTTTAAATTATTTTAGTATTATTATTGTTGTAATTTTAAATTTACAAATTAAGACATGTAGGCTTGATAAAAATTAAATATTATGCTAAGATGGATATAAATATCCATTCTAATTTCATTTGTAAAGCACAAGACTTGGGATCAAACATCATTATGTTACTTTTTTACCCTTCTTGGCCTCTTTAAGTGATGCATACCTCTTGGATGATGTTGTTCTTTGGATTAAGGTGAATGTTGGAGAATTTATCTAGGGTTGCATGCACATGCAAAGTTGATGCTAGCATTGTTGGACTAACACAAGATCAAGGAGGATCTAAAGATTCTTACTTTGGTCTCTCTTTGGTAAACGTTGGTGAGTTATGTTTTTTATGGATTGAATTGTGGTGTAACGCAATATTTTTTCTTATCTAAGGCTCCTTAAAAACCTTTTGTCTTCTTTTGCATGGTAGAAAACGTCCTCTTGGAGGAGTTTTCTCTTGTTTGGGCCTTGGATCTATGATTTTTTCCCTAATTAGGCTCCTCCAACGAACCCTAGAGGTTGTTGTTGGATTCCCTAGTTTGAGGGCCTTAGAGAAGGATTCCAAGAGGGAGGTTGGTCACCCATCCCTCATGGTCTATGGTTTGAAGTAATTCTTCAAAAAACCTTAAGTTTTGTCATTTTTACTAAATTTTCAATTATCTCATGTGCATTTTATATTCTTGTATTGCATATTAATTTAGGACTGCATTTTAACCTAAAAACCATAAAAGATCTCAGAAAATAAAAAACCTTAAAATTTTAAAAATTCAAATTCCAAAACATTTTCAAATTTTCAAAATTTGGATTCACCCTAAAATTTCAGCCTACCATTTTAGCCATAAAAACCCTAGGGATTTACTCTTAAGGTTTTTTTTAGCCTCTAAAACCCTAGCCTGAAATTTTTGGCAGCTAAAAAAAAATTTAAAAGGTCAAAAAATTCATAAAATATCAAAATTTTGCAAATTCTAAGCCAACAAGGGATTGTGCCCTAGCTGATTTCTCCTCAAATCCTTAATGGCGTCAAGCTTAGCCTTGATTTGAACACCAAAATCCTTCAACGAACCTGTTGTTGTTGACTGTAGACTGGTTAGGGCTGCGAAATTTTTCAGGTCTTCTTGGTACAAAGAAACTCAGCCTCACTTTGTGGTTATCTTCTTCACTTGGGCGAATATTTCTGATGTCTTTAGGACTCCTTGTTAGGGCTAGGTTCACTGTGTTTGTAATGCATATTATTACCACAATTTGATGAATTGCATATTCTACTTGTATGGTAGACTTCTTATTACAAATTAATTGAGATATATAATCATTTCTAAGGTTGTATTTCATGTGCTTTGTTGCTAGTTCCTTAATGATAACTGGTGGAGTTGAAGATACATTGCAGCAGTCGTATATAATTGTTGCTTTGGTCAACACATATTGAGTAACTTTGAATGCAAAAGTCGATTACCTATACTGTTCATATGAATACTGAATATTGATTTCCTTTTCTAAAAACTTATTGTGCTAGTTATAATTCTAGACTAGCCCTTTGCCATTTTGGTTTAGCATGCATATCGGTGATCTAATTTATAATTCTTGTTTTGCACACTCAATTTGTGGTTTCATATTAGCACTAGGTTATCTTATAGTGAAATATCACCGCAATTGGTTGTCTATATTTATACACCTCAAGGGTCACTACAACATCATTTGCTATTTTGGATAAGTGGCTACCTAAATTAACTGATAGATTGATTCAGTATGTCTTCTTCAATCTTTGCTTGCTTCCATTGAAGGCATTGATCTATGTTATAAGGTTGTAGGAGGTATCTGTGTATTTGTATCAGTAGGTGTCCCAATTAGAAGGGCTCTCCCCTTGGGATAAAAATATTTCCCAAAGAAGTTGTGAGAGTGGGCTAAGGTGACAATGGTTCACAGTCTCACCAATGATTGCCATTCACTGGCAAGAAATGTAATTGTTGCTACAACTAACCCTGCTAGTTTAAATGATAACAATATCAAAGCTAACTGTATAAGATAAGGTGTGATCATCGTGGTGCATTGATGATCTTTTAAGCTAATTATCTAAGATAAGATGTGATTATCATGACACACTAATGATCCTTTAACTTGTAAAATTTCAACTATTCTAGATATATTTTATTATTTCAAACCTTTTCCACTAGGTATGAGATCATGTTGCTTTGACCTTGAAGTCCTTGATGATGTTAGATTTATTTTTGCACTTGGGTGCAACTATTAGTATATTGAAAAGATTCCTTATATAATTAATTGTTACTAAGTGAAGCAAAGACAATCTTTATAGAAATTGTTACTAAGTGAAGTGAAGGCAATCCTTCTAGAATTCATTGTTATTGTTTGTGTTTTAGTGAATGTGAATCCTTATTTAAGTTGAAGGGGTGATGTGTCTCTTAAGTCGTCCATGAATAATATTTTAATGGAAGTAATGAAGACTTTTTTTAATTTTACTTAAGCGACAACCATCCACCACTTATAAGAGGAGGGAATCTATTTTCATTATGGGATGTGTGAATACTTAATCTGACATCATAATCATAACATTTCAACTACATAACAATACCCCCTTATGGGGGTACACCAATATCGGTAAGAAAACAGCCACATGATGAAAGAGGAATCAAACCTTAATGGGGGTTGTGATAGTGCCCTAGTTTTATTGACCTAACTTACATATCGTCGTAAATTGATATTTTAATGATTTAATGTCCTCTTTTAGTATTACATAATGAGTTGATCTTGGAATTATAACCCAAATGAGGCATGCTCCTTCACTTGTGATTATCATTTAACCTAATCTTATTTATAGGATTCGACGACCTTCTTCCTTGGAATGCAAGATCCCATTTGTAATGTCACCTTCATTATTCAATAAATACAATGATCATTTACCTCACATATCTATAAAGTGAGTAATAATCTTTCATTTGGGCAATTCAAGGGAGTTGTATTTGTTTCTAACGGTAGACACAATGTATTTTTTGTATGCTCAAGTAAACCTAAAGGGTGTTGTTTTGGATGTTATGGCTTTGCAATTAAAGTAAATGCTAGAGTAATATTGACTCTTGAGAAATATCAAAATACTCATCATAGGTGTATTTAATCGAGTTGTTTTCTTGGATATACATGCAAACTGTTAATTGACATGCAAAATACAATTTATCATTGGATTGCCTTTGAATGATCAATTAATCATTGATTGAGTAACTCATTATATAATTATTCCATGTAATGCTTTCATTTTTATTATCCATCTAGACCTTTGAAGCTTCAAGTTGCTACCCTTCTACTAATAGGAAGGCCATAACAATTTACAAATTTGTAACCACTTTTCCAATTGATCTAAGGTTTAACATTTTAAGGTTAATTCCTATGGCTATATAGTTGTTTTATTTTCTTTCAATGAGGAAATAATGTTACTCCACCCTCACATAGATAAGTGATAAGGGTTGTTGGTACCATGCTAGCTCATAGAGCTCTCCTCTTCTTCCACAAAATTTTTGGATGGAAAGAGAATCAACTGCCAGCCACATAGATGGCTAAGAACCTCAAAGGGCCTGATGAGATTTGATCTTGAGAAGTATATAAGCTTAACACAAGAGCATTTACCAATAAAGCTAACCCCCAAGTCTTTCTACTTAATTTTGTTACAAAGTCACTACTTGGATATATGAGATCAGATTTGAATATACTATAAGTAAGATTATAATTATGAGTTTATTTTAATTCCATTGATCATATTATATATTGTAAACCAATCTATCTATAAAGTGATCATAATTTCTATTTTAACTTGTTTATTGAAATTTGTCTTCAATGAATATAATGTTTTTAATATAATAGTGAAATTATGGAAAATTGAATGGAACAAAGTTAGGGGAGGGACTCCTATTGTTGTGCGGGGACCAGTAGTGGTCATGGTTCCCGTCATATCAACCACCCAATGAATGAACATTCCCAACTCAAAATAAAATCATTAAACAATTTATTTATGCATAAATATATATTATATTAAGTCCAAAAAGAATTCAACGGCTTATTAGAACCCCAGCTGACATTGGACAGTCCATTTAATTCCAACGTTACAAACCATCAAGTCCAATTGAGAACAAACTCTGTCCTACCATAAATACCAAATCTAGCATTAAAACAGCCTAACATGCTTAATCTACTAAGTACACCCTGGGCATCACATCATCCCTCATGAACCACAACTGGAGAAGCAACAATCAAACAGCAGGATGCAATGCTCCATCACCCATTACCACCTGCACACTGCAAGTGAAATTAGGGTCAGCATCTAGTCCAGAATTCATCAACAACTCACACATGCAACCTCAATAAATGATACCCACCCATTGAAAAATGATCAAATCATTCATTAAACTCTATGAAATCAAAAGGAGCAGCAAATACGAATGCCCAAAATCAAATCATCCATTAAACTCAACGAAATCACATGGATCAACAAAATAGAATTCACTGCCCAAAATCAAATCAGGCATTAAACTCAACGAAAGCACATGGATCAGCAAAACATCCATTAATCGAATTCCCAGCTGCCCAAAATCAAATCATCCATTAAACACACTAAGAGCACATGGATCATGCAAATACAAATCTCCAGCCATTGGATCGGTGCCAAATTAATCCCAACCTCCCATTCCAAGAATTAACCTTGCAATCCATGTCAATTCCACTAAGCAATCATTTTCAGCATAAAAAACTATAAACCAACCTCTTTGCATACAATTGAATACATTTTCATTCCTTGGATTTAAGCTGTGCATCTATCAAATTGTTCATCTATCAACCAGGAATCAACCATTCAAGTAGTGCGTCTATCATCTATCAAACTGTTATTCCTGCAAAATGTTCATCTATCAACCAGGACTCAACCATTCATCAACATCCCATCAGTGTGTGCACATTTTTTCAGGTATTGACATTCACTTATTTCATGTATCCATTCAATTAACTATATAAGTTTTCATGTATCCATTAACTATCCATTAACTATCCATTAATTATCCATTTCACATATCCATTCTATTAACTAGTTTAGCATATAATACTCACAGGCTAACCATTGCAGAAGGATACCCTATTAAATGTTACCTGTATGGATTGTGTAGATTCTCGTAGCCATTCCAAGAGTCAATATTGCACCCCGTATAAGGGGCACAAGGAAGCGGGGTACCTGGGGTGCCCAGCTACAATGCACACATCATCGGATGAGGAAAGGGCCCATGTTTCAAATGACAACATTGCTACAACAAATTATGAGAATGGTCCTGTGGAAGAGGTAGATGGTGTGGTTCCACCATCAACGTCCGTGCCATCACCACCCACAGTGCTAGCATCGCCCATATTTCCACCATCTTCTATAGTGCAAGGTGCCAGTTCAACGAAGAAAATCAGTGCAATTAGAGGATGGACAAAAGAAGACATGCTGGCTGCAATTGACGATGTCGAATTCAAGGGGTTTTCAGTTAGAGAAGCGACCAAAAAATATGGGATTGCACCCAAATTAATCCATTACTGGATAAATGGCCTGGCCCACACCAAGAGGAGAGGTCCTATTACAGTCATGACTGAACAGGAGGAGGAGGTGGTGGTGGTGTGGTGTTAGGAGATGGCCTAATTGGGACATGGGCTAGAGTTGATACAACTGAAATCAACTGTTACTCAAATCTATTAGGGGAGGCCAATCCCATTCAAAGATGGGTTTCCAGGTAAGTCATGGTGGGATGGTTTCAAAAAAAGGCATCCATATCTAGTGCTATGAACTGTAAAGGGTCTCGATAGAGACAGGGCATTGAATCTACGCCCCACAATTGTGTCCAAGTTCTATGACACTCTTTCTTCTGCATATGAGAAACACTCTTATGCTCCAAACCATATTTGGAACTGCAACGAGACAGTGTTACAGGAAGGAAGGAATTGTGGCATCTGGTTCATTGCAAAGAGAGGGAGATGGAATGTGCCAAATATTATTCCCAAGAGCAGGGAGTGGATAACCATTCTATGTTGTGTGAATGCAATTGTTATGGCAATCCAGGGATTTTATTTGTTCAAGGGAAAAACTCGGCTGCAAAACTATATCCAAAACTATGAACCTAGGGCGTGCATGGCTACACATCCCCATGCATGGATGACTAAAGAAATTTTTCTGAATTGGCTTTGTCACTTTGCAGTGTCTCCCCTGAAAATAGACACCTGTTGGTTTTAGATGGCCATGGCAGCCACATTGTTGTGCAAACCATCAAGGAGGAAAACAGGTTGGGCATTGACTTGTTAACACTTCCTTCTCACACCACTCACAGGTTGAAGCCCCTAGATGTGAGTGTGTTTGGGCCTTTCAAGGCGTTTTTCAGGTCAAAACATGCTGCATGGATGGAGAAGAACCCAGGGGTAGAGGTAAAGAGGTTTGAGTTAGCTGAGCTTGCAAGCAAGGCTTTCAAAAGGGCTCTCACATCCTCGAATATCAAGGTTGGTTTTAGGCGAACAGGTATCTAGCCATTGAATTATGATGCTCTTATGCATGACACCGAGTGTAGCTGAGCATTTGATGTGTATGGCCAAGAAGATGTGGTTGGCGAAGATCTTGAGGATATCGAAGAGAATTTGGATGGGAAGCAAGAGGCAGATGTTGTGGATAACATCATGTCCCTTTCTCAAGGAAACTACCGAGGAATTGGCGCTAATGATGATGATGAACAATAGGTCAGTGCTACACAATTCAATGACGAAGCAACGAAAGATAAAATGGGGCTAGGTGGTCTAGGCAGCACACAAGTGGATTCTGTGGCACATAGAAATGTGGTCGATGGTTTTTGTAGTCCAAGCAGCAACAATGACACATTGACAGTGCCAACCCAAGTATCCCAACCATCATGGATGGCAGAGGCCATGATGAACTTGAACAAACACATTAGCGGTTCCACCAACGATGAAATCATGAACATGCCTTCGCAGCCAGCAGTCATATAAGATGAGATTGTCCATTTTTATGTTGATGGTGGATTGATAGAAGAACCTAACATAGACAACCAGGATGCAGCCAAAGAACATACTACAACAGAAGAACCTCTCATAGCAGAAGAACCACTGCCAGGGAACACACCAAGGCTTGGACAATTCCTAAATTTGCTAGTGGAGAGAGTGTCAACGCAAGGAAGAAAAGGAAAGACAAGCATTCTCCGATTGGGCCAGAATTCACAACTACTCACTTCAGAGGAGTACATAAGCCTCTTGGTTGAATCTGAACAAAAAAAACATGCTTTGCAAGAATTAAAACAAAGGAAGAAGGATCTTGCAAAGGAAAAGAAGGAATCAATGATGATTGCAGCTGGACATCGAGCACAGGAAAGGATTGCAAGAGAGGCTAATCGAAAAGAAAAAGAGAACCAGAAGCAGTTGGTAAGGCAAGCAAAGGATGCAAGGAAGGTGCAACAGATGAACCAAAATTATGCAAGAGAAATGGAGGAAAGGAATGTAATGGCTGACACTACAAGAACAACCGATGAAAGGAACATGATGGAAGGATCATTAGAAGCATTTTCAAATAGTGCACGATTCTACTAGGATCTTATTAACATTCAGATACCCCGCTATAATCAGGCAGGTTTACACCCCCCCTATATTCCTACTAGTGCAGAGGCCCATTCTATGTTATCTTATCCAACACCTGCAATTAGTCCAGGGGTCTCAAGCACAAGTCAATCCTATGGCTATTCAATTCCTCCTTGGTTGCAAGGAGTAAATTGGCCTCAATCTTTTTCCACCAACCCCACCCATCCTAATCAAACATGCTCAGTAAGGTCACCCTACTTGGCTCAAAGTGGAAACCCGACAAGAAATGATGGGGAAGGTGACGAACCTCGTGAAGAATGGGATATCTGGTATATAGGCTAACCAAATACTATTTTGTTTTCAAGGCATTTATAATATCTGGTGTATAGGCTAACCAAATGTTATTTTGTTTTGAAGGCATTTTCTTTTTTTGCAGCTTCAATCAAGCATGATGATGGCTTGACATAACCTTAAACCTAGGTGATAGTTTTCATACAGACTACAAATCCCAGGCATCGACATCTACTACAAATAGAGGCATTGTATTTGTATTTCAGTAATCTTAATATAAAGTGCAGTTGTTTTATTATAAATGAGCAGGTTTTATTTATGTTTGTTTATTTCCATTCTATGAATGTTGATCATAATGGCCAAAGGAATCTAGGCTGTAATAATAATATAGGAAAAGGTCCAAGCAACTATTGACTTTTGACACCAAAGTCTACATTTGATATAAGGATTTTAGTTTTCGATGGTGCCTACAAAACATAACAGCCACATAATCCATCAATTGTTTTTTTTTTCAACCTCCTAGCAACACTCCTTTCACAAGCTCATTCAAGGAGGCATATAAGGTAAAAGGAATACCAACAAATTTGAACCTATGTCAAAGTTGCAATTAAGTGAACCTATCACAAATTTGCAATTAATTTAGCAACACTCCTTTCATTGGAATTAGTTCATTGGAATTTTAGTTTTCCTTTGTTCCTACAAAACAGAACAACCACATAATCCATCTATTGTTTTTTTTTCAAACTTCTAGCAACACTCCTTTCACAATCTCATTCAAGGAGGCTTATAAGGTAAAAGGAATACCAAAAAATTTGGACCTATGTCAAAGTTGCAATTAAGTGAATCTATGTCAAAGTTGCAATTAAGTTGATTCTTGCATTAATAGCAAATCCATCATATCCATCTAACTCTATGGATAGCAATAGGTTTTTTCCATTTGCAACTTTGATCTTAAAGTTGTTTTGTTGAGATTGTGATAAGATGTTTTAAACAAATGAACATGCACAAACTATCCAAACAACACTCTTACGTACCATCTCTAATTTCCACTTAAACTCAAATCCATAATTAATATTGAGAAAAATTCATTCCATTAAATGTATCTGAATTTTTTACCATTAACTTATTCACTTACAATAAATCTTCTTGCTAACTTACTTACTGTTTTACTGATGCTATGAACAAGAAAAGATATCGTATGAACAATAAAAGGCATTTAGTATACCAACAAGAAACTGTGTCAAAGTATCTGCATCAGTTCACTGCATAAGATTGCAAAGCCATCAGGAAAAGAAAGACAAACATTCACACTAAATGAGAGGCCATGCCAAATTTCAGAATTTTCATCAAACACCATGACAATGTATCCACAACATTTTCTTCTTTTTCAGCTTCAAACAAGAATATAAAGTTCAAACACCTACTGCTGCAAATTTTGCAGCAATATGGATATAAACTATAACATCCCCAAAATTCACAAAAAAATAAAATTTTCTAAGTAGCATTAAATGCTTACACTCGTTACGCGGAAGTATATTTAATGATGATTAGCTTATTTAAACTTCAGCCTGATTTTGTATTATGACGACAACTTCTTCAATAGTCGTCAATATTATAAATATGTTACGTAAATTACATGCTATGTTTGTCCGAATGATTAAATGTATGTATATATGTTTGTCATTTACGGCTGGATGTTTTAATACCATTTTTGTTTTCTGAATAATTATGGTTACTTCTTTAAATGCATAAACATCTTCAATTACCTATAGTATTGTTTTATTCATAAGTACTAACTGTTTGATTTTCTTTTTGATGAATGGGTCCTATGGGAACGCCGAGGCTTACTTAGCTATTTATAGCTAACGTTCTTAAACCTCTGTCGCAGATCATAGGTAAGAGAGAGTTCACTAACCGAAGCATTATCGATGTATGTCAAAAAGACTTTGCTTAAACTTCAATTAGCCCCGATATTAAAATGTATAGAGAACTTGGCTTGTTCAAGGGTGAGATCTACCTTAGCTTCGATCATCTATTTTAAAGGTTTATTTAATATAATGTCACCTATATTTTTATATAGTTTGAAAAGCATAATATACGTAGTTCATTATCATCTTGTATATCTACTTACATTGTCCATAGCATTTAAACTTCATATCCAAAAATCATGTTTAAGCCATTATATTTTATTTGTATTAAGTCATGGCTTAATGTAATCAAACTTCGACTATATCTTTTATACATGACCAAACCCTACACTAAAGGTTTTATACCATGTGCTAACATATGTGTTAGAACTATTTATAGATGTTATAACTATATGCATATATACTATTGCTAGATGTTGTAAGCCATAAGCACCTAAACCTTATGCTATATGCATAGTATGGCTCTTCGAAAGCTCTAAATGGAACTATACACTATATGCTTGTCTAAATGCATTCACATATTTTACGTTATAAGTATGGGGTGGCTCTTCGAATTGCTCTACATATACACTATATACCAAGACTATAGTGCCCAGACTTACTTTACGTTGTAAGTATAATGAAGACCATAATTGAACCTCGATGGAACTCTACGTTGGCAGGCATACGTGCATCTGATAGCTATGATACTTAAATGTTATTAAATGTGTTTGGGTGGAATTCCCGTTGCCAATCCTCGTGGCAGGGCTTCACGTGAAGATTCTTGGTTGTTGTGTTAAACCCTAGCTGCACTTTCAACTAACTCGACGAGACATTAACATGGAGCATTCATTTTGCATTGAAGGTGAGGGGAGATGCTGACAAGATCTCAGGTTTTCAGGGTTTGTAAACCATGCTTGCAGTTCCTCCCGGGGTTCGATATCGTGACCTTGTTGCCTGTATAATAATCACATGAGGTTATATGGATCTGAGTTCTTTGCATATTTTTTAACTCTTACAAGGTTCAATGTTGAAATCTTGCACTACCAGTGTGGATGTTGATAGTTTAACCACCACATACGTTTAAGGAAGACAATGCTCATGCGAAATGATGAGTTACGGGTACAATCAAATCGACCCCTCGTGTTTGCTAAGTATTTTATCATTTACATTCTTTTAAATTATAACGTATGAGTTACTTTCAAGACTTAACCAATAGCTTTGTTAATGTCCCTGCTAGGTCACTTCCTCAGCATTTGGTTTTAAGGTTGGCCAGAAAGGATAAGAACTTCTTTGGCCCTGGTAAGCCTCGATGACTCCCTATGGGCAATTAAATGCACTTGGAATATTATGGTGAAGCTTGGCACTGATGTCGTCCTTCGTTTGGTTAGTCGAGGTTTCAGTTTCAAATAAACTTTGGTTTTACAGTCGGTTGTAATTTTTATAAGCCATATGGCATTTTGTTTTTATGGGGTTGAACCCTTAAGCCATTGCTCGCGTCGGTTTCTCGATGCTTTTCCTTAGTTACTGTCTGTAAGTAAATTTTAAGAATTTTATACAATGGTTTGTTTGGATTACAAAAAGTAGTTTGATCCACTGTCAAGAGATACTCTTCGGCATTCAAGTATTTGAAATTAATTGTTTTGATAAAAGTTTCTTGGTGATTAGGGTTTGAAACCCCGTTCTGTTTTATGAATGTTTGGTACAGGGAGGGTTGAACCCTCGACCTTGACTTGTGTTGCTTCGTTTCATACTGTATGTGTATAAAATTTTATGGATAATATATATAGTTTTTGCAAAGAACTAAGTGTAGTTTGAAATACAAATTCAAAGAGATTGCTCTCGGCATTTTTTGTTATTTTGTATTAAAAAGATTTTGATGCTTGTTACTCGTATTTTAGGGAAAATCCCGTCGCTATTGGTGAATGGTTGTGATGTTTTATTTTAAAAGTTGTTTCAAACAATGGTCGTAAGGAGGGGATTGGAAACCCTATCAACATTGTTTACAGCGTTAAAGACTTGCTTATGGGAAAAATTAAGGGTTTCGAACCCCGAACCTGTTATACATTTTAAGGTTTTGTTGATAGCCTAATAAAATTATTATGTGTCTTTAGGGTGAGTCGAAACTCGAACCCTGTACACCTGTTCTTTAGAAAACCTGTAAAGGTTATGTTTATAATTATGAAAACATGGACCGGTTTGGGTGAACCCTTATGGGTATCCAACCCTAGTCTTGTATTAAATTCTTGTGTTGAAAAGAATACAATGTTAATTATAGTATTACCAGTCGTGGATTATGCACGGGGTTTTCAACCCTGGAAGGGTCGATTGTCTTAGTTATAGTTACTATTTGCTTAGTAAATCTTGGCATATTTTAATGGTTAAATTAAATGGTAATTATTTTGTAAGTGCGTTATGAGGCAGTAAGTTTGAGATGATTCGATACATGATGTCTATAGATGTGTTCACAATTAATACTTATAACTTCGATTGTTTATGCAATTATCTTGTATCCTAAATTTACAATACTATTAGGGTTTTTGTAACAACAATTGTTTATAAACAGAGTTTTATTTATTTCTGAAAGTAAACTAGGTTTAAGATTATTACTTCTTAATGAAACAGTTGAAATGCTAAGTAAAGTTGTTTATTTATAGGGTGATTCCTGTAATTTTTTCCAACCTTATTTCTTTATAAAATGAGTTATGTTTATAAAAGAAACAAGATATTACTATACATGAATTAGAATAGTTTAAATAATACAGATATTTATGATACATTTTCAGTCTATGACAAAGAATCATTATAATCTATTTCTAAATCAACTTCTCTATACTAGAGTACGGTACATAATGTATGTGGAAAAATACAGAGAAGTATTTCTACTCTATCATTTATCATTTAGCAAATTCAGAATTATTCATTCAGTTTTATAACTAACAAATGCATGGACTTTAAACATAGATAATATGGTAACAAATTAAAAGCATTACTAACAGTTCAAGAGATGTCTAGGTTTTAATAGAAAACTGATAACATAATATAATCATTTCCGTAGTAAATAATTTGGGTAGAAAGTAAATAAGATAACACAATTAGATCCTGGTAACTGTAGAAGAGACAAACAACCAAAGGAGCCCGTTACACCCAACCTTTTCCTGAAGACATCCAAGTTACTTGCCTTAGGACCCCCAAGCCTATTCATTGAACCACCAGGATGAAGATGTTGTGTGGAGAATGGAATAAATTCCCTTGCAACTCAGCAGTAGTACTTGACAGTAATACTTCTGCCTTTAGCAATATTGAACTCAGCAATGTTGTTGCACTAGTTCAGAATGCAGTCTTAACTCACTCAATCACTTCTAACCTTCCCCTCATCGAATCTCTTGTGCTCTCTCGTTTTTCTCTTTCATAAATTTTCACAACGTAAGAATTGAACAGCCTCTTGCTGAATTCGATGGGTATATAAAGCATGCCTAGGTCTTTGGTCAGTTTTCTTTAGTTAATGAGCCACATGGTTAGTTCCACTTTCTTGGGGAACATGACCATAAACATAGGGAAGTTGACCCCTACAACAACTAGAAGTGAGTTGAGGATGCTGCCAAGTGTTAGTTTGCTCTCCACCCCAGTCCATTCCTCCTAGTGGGTCAATGAACACTCATTCAACAGTCTCCTTTGGATATTTGTCTCCTCTTTTATTTATAAATAATAAAACATTCAGAGTAATTAATTACAGTCATCCTTGACCCCACTTGGTCAATTAACATAAAACATTACAATAACATAAAAACATAATGTTTTTATGGCAACATAAAATGTTCAGAATTTTGGTATGTGACAAACACCCCCTCTTAAATTCAATATCTTCCTCGATGTTTCTTTATTCATCACCCTCTAATTCCTCCTGGAAAAGATTCAGATATGCCACCCGCATATTACTTTTCAACTCCCAAGTTGCTTCATTTGGACTAAGGTGCTTCCATTGCACCTTTACTTGTCCAATGGTACGATTACGAAGCAAAATTTCTGTCTTGTCGATGATACAATCCGGTTCCACCAAAAAATCTCCTTCTGGTTCCACGTGTACATCATTCCAATTAATCACATGAGTAGCATCGTGCACATACTTTTTCAAAAGAGAGATGTGAAATACATTATGTACTTTAAGATTTGGTGACAAGGCCAACTGATATGCCACTTGTCCTACCATGGACAGTATTTCAAAAGGTCCACAATACCTTGGTGCTAGTTTAGCGCAGCTTCCTAACTTTAAAGAGCTCTTTTTGGGTTTTACCGTGAGGAACACATGTTCACCAACCTGAAACTCTTTTTGAGTTCTTTTGAGATTTGCATGACTTGTCTGTCTATCTTGTGCAATTTTCAAATTACCTTGAACCTGTTTCATGGTTAGTTCCATTTCCTTTAATAACTCGGGTCCTAACATTAACATGTCAACTGGATTACTCCATGAAATAGGAGTATTACATTTGTTGCCATATAAAATTTCAAATGGACTGAGTTTTGCTGAAGATTGATAATGATTATTATAAGCAAACTCAGCAATATGCAAATATTCCTCCCATTTACCTGGTTGATCTCTAACATACATTCTTAACATATCTTCAAGAATCTGATTGACTCTTTTGTTCTTCCCATCCGTTTGTGAATGAAATGTTGTACTGAAATTTAAGGTCATATCTAAACCTTTAAATAAAGACTTCTAGAAATTTCCTGTAAAATTTGAGTCTCTGTCAGAAATTATAATTTTTGGAATCCCATGCAAACGAAAAATTTGTTTCATAAAAATTTCAGCAATGTTAGCACCCTTGTAAGTTGTTTTAACAGGTATGAAATGGGTTGCTTTACTAAGCTTATCCACAACTACCATTATGGAATCATTCTGTTTCTGATTTTTAGGTAAACCAGTTATAAAATCAATACTAATTATTTCCCACTTCCAATCTGGAACAGGTAGTGGCTGCAATAGTCCTGCTAGGTGTTGAGGTTCAGCCTTTATTTGCTGACATTCCATACACCTGGCAATATATTCAGCTACCTCATTTTTAATACTTGGCCAAAAGTAATCCTTCCTCAACATTGTTATCATATTTTGGTAACTAGGATATCCTGAGTATAGACTTTTATCTAATTCATTTAAAATCAACAACTTAATTTCAGCAACATTAGGCACATAGAGTCTGTTTTTATACAGCATTAATCCTCTTTCGTCAATTCTGAAATTTGTTATTTTATTTTCAGAATTACTTTCAGCAATCTTTTCATGTAATTTTTAATATTTTTCATCCATTCTGATTCCTTCCTTAATCTGATTTTCTAGATCAATTTTATAAGTACTGATTGCTGAAACAAAATTTAGCCTAGCATTTCTGCTTAAGGCATCAAAAAACTTTATTTTCTTTACCTTTAATGTGCTGAGTCTCGAAATCATATTCACTAAGGAAAGCTAGCCACCTAGCTTGCCTTGCGTTCAGATTTGGTAGATCCAGCAAATATTTTAAACCTTTATTCTGTCATTAAAGTAAATTTTCTTCCAATTAAGTGATGATGCCACATCTTTAACACATGTATCACGGCAGCCAACTCTAAGTCGTAAGTTGCATAGTTCTTCTCATGGATTTTTAGCTTCCTAGACTCATATGCAATCACATGACCTTCTTGTGTTAAGACTCCTCCAAGTCCATCATTGCATGCATCAGTGCATATAATGAAATCCTTGTTTGGGTCTGCAATTTTTAGAATAGGCGTCGTTATTAATAGTTCTTTTAGTTTCTTAAAACTTTCTTCGCATTTTTTATCCCACACAAATTTCTTACCTTTCTTCTGTAAAGAGGTTATAGGATTCGCTATTCTAGAAAATCCCTCTACAAATTTACGATAGTAACCAATAATTCCCATAAAAGATCGTACACCAGTTACGTCTTTAGGGGCAGGCCATTCATTAATTGATTTTATCTTGTCCGGGTCTACTATGATTCCGTCCTTGGATATCACATTCCCTAAGTACTGTATTTTATCTTTGAAGAAATCACATTTGTTGAACTTAGCGTAAAGTTGGTGTTCCCTTAACACTTGTAAAATTATCTTTAAATGTTCTTCGAGTTCCTCTTTAGTCTTAGAATAAATTAATATGTCATCAATAAATACCACTACAAATTTATCCAAGTAATTATGTAAGACATTATTCATTAAACACATGAAGACTACTGGGGCGTTGGTTATCCCAAAAGGCATAGACACGAACTCGTACTGCTCGTAACGGGTTCTGAAAGCAGTCTTAAAGATGTCCTCATCTTTAATTCTCACTTGATGGTACCCTGACCTCAAGTTTATCTTAGAAAAAATCTTTGCGTCGCGTAGTTGATCAAACAGATCATCAATGTGAGGTAGAGGATATCTATTCTTTATGGTCATTTTATTTAACTGACGGTAATCTATGCATAAACACATAGTTTCGTCCTTCTTTTTAACAAAAATGACAGGTGCTCCCCATGGAGACACACTGGGCCTTATATAATTTTTATCAATCAGTTCCTTAAGCTATGATTTAAGTTCATTAAGTTCGAGAATGTTCATTCTGTAAGGAGCCTTTGAGCTTGGTACCGCTCCCGGTACTAACTCAATGGTGAAATCTAGTTCCCTTTTCAGAGGTAGTCCTGGAATTTCTTCCACAAATACATCCGAAAATTCCTTTAGAATGGGTATGTCTTCCAACTTTAACTTATATTCCTTAGTTGATTGTTCATCATTAATTACATTTACAACAAACAACTTACACCCTTTATGAACAACCTTTTAACTTGTAAAGCAGAAATTTGTCTAAAATAAATCTTTCTAGGAATTCATTTTACTCTTACAGTTTCACATTCATCATTTAAGCAAGTAAAAGTCTTTTCAAAGCAATTTAATACTACCCTATGATTTTCCAACCAATCCATTCCAATCAAAACATCGTAAGAACCTAAAAGTAACACATTTAGCTTGACATGAGTCCTAAACTGATTCATCAGTAATTCACATTCTTTTACATAATTAGTCACTTTTATTTTAGTTCCAGTAGCTAATTGAACCAACCATGACTTTTCAAACTTGTCTATTTTTAGATTGTAACATCTAACTAATTCAGGTGACACATAGCTAAGACTTGCTCCTAGATCAATTAAAATAGAAATAGGTTTATCTTTCAGCATACCTTCTACTTCAACCATGGAAGTTTGATGATCAGCCTGTCTGTTTTCCAAAGTTGCATTGATTATGGGAATTTCCCTCGCTAAGTCACCAACAGTAGCCTCCTCATGTACTGTGTGTATGTTGTTGATGGTCCTTTTTCTGAGTGGGCAGTTTGATGCATAGTGAGGTACCTGGAAGTCCCAACATTCAACAGGTTCTTTATGTTCATTGTCTTTGACAAAAAATTTAGGTGAATCATTGTTTCTTGCATCTGTAAATTTTGATTGTATATTACCTGTTGAATTATTCCCTTGAAATTTTCTGTTAGAATAATTACGTGAATTATTATTTCCAAAGTTGCGATTAAAAGAGAACTGCTTCTTCCTTTGTTCAAAGTTATTAGGCCTTTTTACCTTCTAGTTTGGTATGCTTCTCTCTTCTTGTTTTGTTCATAACATATATTTGATTTCTCATGGCCTGATCCTGATTTATGTGGGAACGAAATAAAAGAGCATTTGCAGAATCAAATACAGAGATATTGGAAATGACACAGTGATACAGTAAACACATATTCTATTAAATAGCGGAAATAGAACAGACTGTAAAATACAATAGCTAGAATGGTGGTAGCTATCTCTGAGAAGAGATGCCGCCGCTATGCTCATTCATGCCAAGATGAATACAAAGAGATGCCCAAAGGGCCTATTTATCATAAGCATGAGGGAAAGAATCACAAACATCCAATAACCTAACCCTAGAAGATGAACCGTCATAAATTTTGCGGCCCCAAGGTGGTTAGTTGAACAGTCAACTTCTCGAGGTCATAACTTTTGCATACGATCTCTATTTGGGGCGCTCGGTAGCCCGTTGGAAAGGTCTATCCGAGATTTACAACTTTTGACTAAAACCAAATGAATACCTAGTTGATTGATGATGGCATCCATTTGGCCCACCAAATCGCCAAAAAGGTCATTTAGGGCCTCAAAATGGCCCCGAAATTTTAGGACGCGAAAAAACGTAGAAAATTATTAGAAAAATGGCAAAATGGGAAACAGTTTTGAGCCAGTGGAATAGGTGGGTGGCCACCAATATCCATATGGATCAATCCTCCCCTATTAGGAAGCAATGGTCTCCATTGTGTCAAATCCCTTATCATAAGTCGAGCTGTGTGTCGAGTTGAGATCCTGTTGCGACATTTGCTGAAGTGGAAAGGTTGCCTTACTTTGACATCTTCAGAGGGTTGTAATTGTTGTTGATGGATGTGCTGGAGCTGTTCAATAGTTTTGGTTGTTGTGGTATCCTTGGTTTGCAACGGTGTGGATGGTTTCTTTTTGGAGGAGCACCTTGAATGCATGGCTTTACACTATACAGGTACCCAAATAGGAGACGCTGCACTAACTTTGGGTTCATCTTGTTTCTGCTGAGTAGATGGATAATGTGCAGAGGTTGTGGATGCCTCTGCGATCTGATGTTCTCCTTTAGTGGCAATTGTGAATAGTGAAAATTTCCCAGTGTGGGAGATTATCTTCCTTCCCTGCTTAGTTGGGGTAGGTGCAACTATATCTGGTATCCGATAGAGTTGTCCTCCCAAAGTGACAATGACACTGCGAGGTCATGATTCATATACAACATGATGCTTCCACATATATGGCTGTCCAAAATGAACATCACATACTTCAAGTGGGGCCAAATCACACAATACCTCATCTTTGAAGGGCTTGATGCCATATGGTAGGCGACATTGGTGACTAATGCAGATACCTCGTCCTTGGCTTAGCCACCCAATGGTGTATGGTAGTGGGTGTAGTGTTATTGGTAGCTCTAATATCTTGATGACTTCTACTGAGATCAGGTTCTTTTGGTTGTCGCTGTCCACAACAAAATGTAGGGGAATTCCCTTCACCCACATCTGTGAGTGGAAAAGGCGCTCCTCTGCCTCTAACTCTTCAGGTTCCTCTGGTTGAATCTGCGTGGTGGCAACAATGGCACTGGGTTTTGCATCAATGATCTTCCTCCCTTTTTGCGCGGCTATGAAATTAGGTTCTGAGTCAGAATCGGAACTGGGATCTGATTCTGAAGCTTTGATCTCAGCCACCAATGACTGTTTTGAGCGACATTCATCAATGTTGTGCCAGGGGCTTTTGTGGAACTCCCACCACTTCCTGGTGTCCTTATTTGTCTTTTTGTCACCCTTCTTCGCTTGTGGGTGGGACTGGTTGTCATTTCCCTGCCCCGTGTTCTGCGAGCCAGAGTTTCCCTTGCCCTGCTTATGCACGGGTCCGAAGTCACGCTTGTTCTTTTGCTGAAATTTCTACTCAATTTTGACAGCATATCGATAGGCGGATCTGAGTGGAGATATTTCCAGGAAATCCATCTCTATTCATATGTCCTGGTGTAGGCCACTGCGATATTTCAGTACTAGGTGCCGCTCGGAATCCTTGATACCTAGCTTTGTGCGCAAGGTATGAAATTTGTTGGTGTACTCTGACACCATTTGGTCCTTCTCTTGATGCAGAATGGTCCATTTTGTGTACTGGTCATCATAGTTTCCAACAGGGTAATATTGTTCCTTGACAGCATCTATAAAAGAGGCCCAAGTGGGATTGGAATATTCAAACAATCCAGACTCGTCTGATGAGTTTTGCTAACAATAAGTTTCCCACCAATTTTTGACATGGGGGATGGTCTTGAGGAGTGCAAAGATGATCTTTTACCTGTCAAAAAAATTGTGGACAAAGAAATACCCTTCTAGTAGATTCAACCATTTATCTATGACATCGGCATTGATCTGGCTTTCAAATAAAGGGATATAAAAGTTAACTTGCACCTTGAAGGGATTCGCATCTCCGAAACAACTGCTTGTCGAAGGTGTATCTGTTGTCGTCGGCATGTGTCGAACGATCTAGGCGAAATTATCCATCATCTCATTCCTATGTCACGCGAGGTCTTCCTCGAGCAACAACTTGATAGGATCTCTTGCTCCATCGTCTCTCTTTTCGTCCGCCATGGGAGGCCATTTGGGGCGGCGAGAGTGATATTCCCCAAGTGAAACTAGTTCGAGACCCAACTCTCTGTATCCTGACCTCGTCGGGGACATGCAATGAGAAACAATCAAAGAGCTAACCGCTCTGATACCACTGATCCGGATTTATGCGGGAATGAAATAAAAAAGCATTTACAGAATCAAATACAGAGATATATTGCAAATGACATAGTGATACAATAAACACATTTTCTATTAAATAGCAAAAATAGAACAGACTGTAAAATACAATAGCTAGAAAGGTGGTATCTATCTCTGAGAAGACATGTGGCCGCTATGCTCATTCGTGCCAAGATTAATACAAAGAAAGGCCCAAATGGCATATTTATCATAAGCATGAGGGAAAGAAACCCAAACATCCAAAAATCTAACCCTAGAAGATGAACCGTCATAAAGTTTGCGGCCCCAAGCTCGTTAGTTGAACAGTCAACTTCCCAGGGTCATAGATTTTGCATATGATCTTCGTTTGGGGCACTCGGTAGCCCATTCGAAAGGTCTATCCGAGATTTACAACTTTCGACTATGACTAAATGGATTTCATTGGAAACCATTTGGCCCCCCAAATGGCCAAAAAAAGTCATTTAGGGCCTCAAAATGGCCACGAAAGTTTAGGACCCGAAAAACCGTAGAAAAATTACTAGAAAATTGGCAAAATGGGAAACTGTTTTGAGCCAGTGGAATAGGTGGGTGGCCACCAATATCCATCTGTATAAATCCTCCCCCTTTAGGAAGCAATGGTCTCCATTGTGTCAAATCCATTTATCATAAGTCGAGTTATGTGTCGAGTTGAGCTCCTGTTGCGACATTTACTGAAGTGGAAAGGTTGCCTTACTTTGACATCTTCAAAAGGTTGTAATTGTTGTTGATGGATGCGCTGGAGCTGTTCAATAGTTTTGATTGTTTTGGCATCCTTGGTCTGCACCGGTGTGGATGGTTTATTTTTGTAGGAGAACCTTGAATGCATGGCCTTGCACTATAGAGGTACCCAAATATGCGACGCTGCACTGACTTTGGGTTCTTCTTGTTTCTACTGAGTAGAAGGATAATGTGCAAAGGTTGTGGATGTCTCTGCGATATGATGTTCTCCTTTAGTGGAAATTGCGAATAGTGAAAATTTCCTAGTCTGCGAGATTATTTCCTTCCCTGCTTGGTTGGGGTAGGTGCAACTATCTCTGGTATCCGATAGAGTTGTCCTCCCAAAGTGACAATGACACTGCGAGGTCATCATTCATATACAGCATGACGCTTCCACATATATGGTTGTCCTAAAAGAACATCACATAATTCAAGTGGGGCCACATCACACAATACCTCGTCTTTGAAGGGCTTGATGCCGTATGGTAGGCGACATTGGTAACTAATGCGGATACCTCGTCCTTGGCTTAGCCACCCAATGTTGTATGGTTGTGGGTGTGGTGTTATTGGTAGCTTTAATCTCTTGATGACTTCTGCTGAGATCAGGTTCTTTTGGCTGCCGCTATCCACAACAAAATGTAGGGGAATTCCCTTCACCCACATCTGTGAGTGGAAAAGGTGCACCTCTGCCTCTGACTCTTCAGGTTCCTCTGGTTGAATCTGCATAGTGGCAACAACGGCACTGGGTTCTGCATCAATGATCTGCTTCCCTTTTTGCGTGGCTGTGAAATTAGGTTCTGAGTCAGAATCGGAACTGGGATTTGATTCTGAAGCTTTGATCTCAACCACCAATGACTGTTTTGAGCGACATTCATCAGTGTTGTGCCAGGGGCTTTTGTGGAACTCGCACCACTTCCCAGTGTCCTTCTTTGTCTTTTGGTTACCCTTCTTCTCTTGCGGTTGGGACTGGTTGTCCTATCCCTCCCCCTTGTTCTGCGAGCCAGAGTTTCCCTTGCACTGCTTCTGCGCAGGTCCGAAGTCACGCTTGTTCTTTTGCTGAAATTTATGCTCAATTTTGACAGCATATCGATAGGCAGATCCGAGTGAAGATATTTCCAGGAAATCCATCTTTGTTCGTATGTATCGGAGTGTAGGCCACTGCAATATTTCAGTACTAGGTTCCACTCGGATTCCTTGATACCTAGCTTTGTGCGCAAGGTATGAAATTTGTCGGTGTACTACGACACCGTTTGGTCCCTCTCTTGATGTAGAATGGTCCATTTTTTGTACCGGTCATCATAGTTTCCAACAAGGTAATATTGTTCCTTGACAGCATCTATAAAAGAGGCCCAAGTGGGATTGGAATATTCAAACAATCCAGACTTGTCTGATGAGTTTTTCTCACAATACGTTTCCCACCGATTTTTGACATGGGGGACGGCCTTGAGGAGTGCAAGTATGATCTTTTCGCTGTCATAAAATTTGTGCACAGAAAAATACCGTTTTAGTAGATTCAACCATTTATCTATGGCATTGGCATCGATCTGGCCTTCAAATAAAGGGATATCAAAGTTAACTTGTACTTTGAAGGGAGTTGCATCTCCAAAACGACTGCTTGTCGAAGGTGTATTTGTTGTCGTCGGCAAGCGTCGAAGGATCTGGGCGAAATTATCCATCATCTCGTTCCTCTGTCGCGCGAGGGATTCCTCGAGCAACAACTTGATAGGATCTCCTTCTCTGTCGTCTCTCTTTTCGTCCGCCATGGGAGGTCGTTTGGGGCAGCGAGAGAGATCTTCCCCAAGTGAAACTAGCTCGAGACCCAACTCTCTGTATCTTGATCTCGTCGGGGACATGCATCGAGAAACAATCAAAGAGCAGACCGCTCTGATACCATTGATATGGATTTATGTGGAAGCGAAATAAAAGAGCATTTACATAATCAAATACAGAGATATATTGCAAATGACACAGTGATACAGTAAACACATATTCTATTAAATAGCAGAAATAGAACAGACTGTAAAATACAATAGCTAGAATGGTGGTAGCTATCTCTGAGAAGAGATGTGGCTGCTATTCTCATTCATGCCAAGATGAATACAAAGAAAGGCCCAAAGGGCCTATTTATCATAAGCATGACGGAAAGAATCCCAAATATCCAAAAACCTAACCCTAGAAGATGAACCGTCATAAAGTTTGCGGCCCCAAGGTGGTTAGTTGAACAGTCAACTTCCCAGGGTCATAACTTTTGTATACGATCTCCTTGGGGTGATTGGTAGCCCGTTGGAAACGTCTATTTGAGATTTACAACTTTTGATTGGGGCCAAATGAATGCCTTGGCAAACATTTGGCCTTCGAAATCGCCAAAATAGGTCATTTAGGGCCTCAAAACGGCCCCGGAAGTTTAGGACCTGAAAAACAGTAGAAAAATTACTAGAAAATTGGAAAAATGGGAAACTATTTTGAGCCAGTGGAATGGGTGGGTGGCCACCGATATCCATTTGGATCAACACTCCCCCCTTCGGAAGCAATGGTCTCCATTGTGTCAAATCCCTTATCATAAGTCGAGTTGTGTGTCGAGTTGAGCTCCTATTGCGACATTTGCTGAAGTGGAAAGGTTTCCTTACTTTGACATCTTCAGAGGGTTGTAATTGTTGTTGATGGATGCGCTGGAGCTGTTCAACCGTTTTGGTTGTTGTGATATCCTTGGTCTACACCGGTGTGGAAAGTTTCTTTTTGGAGGAGCACCTTGAATGCGTGGCCTTGCACTATATAGGTACCCGAATAGGCGACGCTGCACATAATTTGGGTTCTTGTTGTTTCTGCTGAGTATAACGATAATGTGCAGAGGTTGTGGATGTCTCTACAATATGATGTTCTCCTTCAGTGGCAATTGCGAATAGTGAAAATTTCCCAGTGTGGGAGATTATCTTCTTCCCTGCTTGGTTGGGGTAGGTGCAACTATCTCTAGTATCCGATAGAGTTGTCATCCCAAAGTGACAATGACAATGCGATGTCGTGATTCATATACAGCATGATGCTTCCACATATATGGTTGTCCTAAAAGAACATCACATACTTCAAGTGGGGCCACATCACACAATACCTTATCTTTGAAGGGCTTGATGCCGTATGGTAGGCGACATTGGTGACTAACACAGATACCTCGTCCTTGGCTTAGCCACCCAATGGTGTATGGTTGTGGGTGCGGTGTTATTGGTAGCTCCAATATCTTGATGACTTCTACTAAGATAAAT
This sequence comes from Larix kaempferi, assembly GCA_027924585.1. Classification (NCBI taxonomy): domain Eukaryota; kingdom Viridiplantae; phylum Streptophyta; class Pinopsida; order Pinales; family Pinaceae; genus Larix; species Larix kaempferi. The sequence continues at coordinate 16,267,988 of BSBM01000229.1, read as the reverse complement.
TTCTTTTGGCTGCCGTTGTCCACAACAAAATGTAGGGGAATTCCCTTCACCCACTTCTATGAGTGGAAAAGGTGCTTCTCTTCCTCCGACTCTTCAAGTTCCTTTGGTTGAATTTGCGTGGTGGAAACAACGGCACTGGGTTCTACATCAATGATCTACTTCCATTTTTGCGCGGCTGTGAAATTAGGTTCTGAGTCAGAATCGGAACCGGGATCTTATTCTTAAGCTTTGATCTCAGCCACCAATGACTGTTTTGAGTGACATTCATCAGTGTTGTGCCAGGGGATTTTGTGGAACTTACACAACTTCCCGGTGTCCTTCTTTGTCTTTTGGTTACCCTTCTTCGCTTGTGGTTGGGACTGGTTGTCCTTTCCATGCCATGTGTTCTGTGAGCCAGAGTTTCCCTTTCCCTGCTTCTGCGTAGGTCTGAAGTCACGCTTGTTCTTTTGCTGAAATTTCTGCTCAATTTTGAAACATATCGATAGGCAGATCCGAGTGAAGAGATTTTAAGGAAATCCATCTCTGTTCGTATGTACCGGTGTAGGCCACTGCGATATTTCAATACTAGGTGCCGCTCAGAGTCCTTGATACCTAGCTTTGTACGCAAGGTATGAAATTTGGTGGTGTACTCCGACATCGGTTGGTCCCTCTCTTGATGCAGAATGGTCCATTTTGTGTACTGGTCATCATAGTTTCCAGCAGGGTAATATTGTTCCTTGACGGCATCAATAAAAGAGGCCCAAGTGGGATTGGAATATTCAAAGAATCTAGACTCATCTGATGAGTTTTGCTCACAATACGTTTCCCACCAATTTTTGACATGGGGGATGGCCTTGAGGAGTGCAAAGATGATATTTTCCCTGTCCGAAAATTTGTGGACAGAGAAATACCCTTCTAGTAGAATCAACCATTTATCTATGGCATCGGCATTGATGCAGCCTTCAAATAAAGGGATATCAAAGTTAACTTGTACCTTGAAAGGAGTCGCATCTCCGAAACGACTGCTTGTCAAAGGTGTATCTATTGTCGTCGGCATGCCTCGAAGGATCTGGGTGAAATTATCCATCATCTCATTCCTCTATCACGTGAGGGCTTTCTCGAACAACAACTTGATAGGATCTCCTGCTCCGTCGTCTCTCTTTTTTTCCGCCATGGGAGGTCGTTTGGGGTGGCAAGAGTGATCTTCCCCAAGTGAAACTAGTTCGAAACCCAACTCTCTGTATCCTGACCTCGTCGGAGACATGCACCGAGAAACAATCAAAGAGAAGACTGCTCTGATACCACTGATATGGACTTATGTGGGAACGAAATAAAAGAGCATTGACAGAATCAAATACAGAGATATATTGCAAATGGCACAATGAGACAGTAAACACATATTCTATTAAATAGCGGAAATAGAACAGACTGTAAAATACAATAGCTAAAATGGTGGTAGCTATATCTGAGAAGACATGTGGCTGCTATGCTCATTCGTGCCAAGATGAATACAAAGAGAGGCCCAAAGGGCCTATTTATTATAAGCATGAGGGAAAGAATCCCAAACATCCAAAAACCTAAATCTAGAAGATGAACTGTCATAAAGTTTGCGGCCCCAAGGTGGTTAGTTGAACAGTCAACTTCCCGAGGTCATAACTTTTGCATACGATTTCCGTTTGGGGCGCTCAGTAGCCCGTTGGAAAGGACTATTCGAGAATTACAAATTTTGAATGGGATTAATGATTGTATTGGCATTAATTTGGCCTTCCAAATCGCTAAAAAATGTTATTTAGGGCCTCAAAATGGCCCCGGAAGTTTAGGACCCGAAAAACAATAGAAAAATTACTAGAAAATTGGAAAAATGGGAAACTGTTTTGAGCCAATGCAATAGGTGGGTGGCCACCAATATCCATATGGATCAATCATCCCCCCTGAGGAAGCAATGGTCTCCATTGTGTCAAATCCCTTATCATAAGTCGATTTGAGCTCCTGTTGCGACATTTGTTGAAGTGGAAAAGTTGCCTTTGGCATCTTCAGAGGGTTGTAATTGTTGTTGATGGATGTGCTGGAGCTATTCAACAGTTTTGGTTCTTGTGGTATCTTGGTATGCACCGGTGTGGATGGTTTCTTTTTGGAGGAGCACCTTGAATGCATGGCCTTGCACTATACAGGTACCCGAATAGGCGACGCTGCACTAACTTTGGGTTCTTGTTGTTTCTACTGAGTAGAAGGATAATGTGAAGAGGTTGTGGATGTCTCTACGATCTAATGTTCTCCTTCAGTGGCAATTGCGAATAGTGAAAATTTCCCAGTGTGGGAGATTATCTTCCTTCCCTGCTTGGTTGGGGTAGGTGCAACTATCTCTGGTATCGGATAGAGTTGTCCTCCCAAAGTGACAATGACACTGCGAGGTATTGATTCATATACAGCATTACGCTTCCACATATATGGTTATCCTAAAAGAACATCACATACTTCAAGTGGGGCCACATCACACAATACCTCATCTTTGAAGGGCTTGATGTCGTATGGTAGGTGACATTGGTGACTAACGCGGATACCTCGTCCTTGGCTTAGCCACCCAATGGTGTATGGTTGTGGGTGTGGTGTTATTGGTATCTCCAATCTCTTGATGAATTCTGATAAGATCGGGTTCTTTTGACTATCTCCATCCACAACAAAATGTAGGGGAATTCCCTTCACCCACATTTGTGAGTGGAAAAGGAACTCCTCTACCTCCGACAATTCAGGTTCCTATGATTGAATCTGCGTGGTGGCAACAACGGCACTGGGTTATGCATCAATGAGCTGCTTCCCTTTTTGCGCGGCTGTGAAATTAGGTTCTGAGTCAGAATTGGAATTGGGATCTGATTCTGAAGCTTTGATCTCAACCACCAATGACTATTTTGAGCGACATTCATCAGTGTTGTGCCAGGGGCTTTTGTGGAACTCGTACCACTTCTCAATGTCCTTCTTTGTCTTTTCGTTACCCTTCTTTGCTTGTGGTTGGGACTGGTTGTCCTTTCCATGCCCCGTGTTCTGTGAGCCAGAGTTTCCCTTGCGTTGCTTCTGCACAGGTCCGAAGTCACGCTTGTTCTTTTGCTGAAATTTCTACTCAATTTTGGCAGCATTTCGATAGGCGGATCCGAGTGAAGAGATTTCCAGGAAATCCATCTCTGCTCATATGTACCGGTGTAGGCCACTGCGATATTTCAGTACTAGGTACCACTCAGAGTCCTTGATACCTAGCTTTGTGCGTAAGGTACGAAATTTGTTGGTGTACTTTGACACCATTTGGACCCTCTCTTGATGCAGAATGGTCCATTTTGTGTACTGGTCATCATAGTTTCCAACAAGGTAATATTGTTCCTTGATGGTATCTATAAAAGAGGCCCAAGTGGGATTGGAATATTCAAACAATCCAGACTTGTCTAATGAGTTTTGCTCACAATAAGTTTCCCACCAATTTTTTACATGGGGGGCAACCTTGAGGAGTGCAAGGATGATGTTTTCTCTTTCAAAAAATTTGTGGACAGAGATATACCCTTCTAGTATATTCAACCATTTATCTATGGCATCAGCATCGATCTGGCCTTCAAATAAAGGGATATCAAAGTTAACTTGTACCTTGAAGGGATTCGCATCTCCGAAACGACTGTTTGTCAAAGGTGTATATATTGTCGTTGTCATGCGTCAAAGGATCTGGGCGAAATTATCCAGCATCTCGTTCCTCTGTCGCGCGAGGGCTTCCTCCAGCAACAACTTGATAGGATCTCTTGCTCCGTCGTCTCTCTTTTCGTCCGCCGTGGGAGGCCGTTTGGGGCGGCGAGAGTGATCTTCCCCAAGTGAAACTAGTTCGAGACCCAACTCTCTGTATCTTGACCTCGTCAGGGACATGCACCGAGAAATAATCAAAGAGCATACCGCTCTGATACCAATGATCCGGATTTATGTGGGGACGAAATAAAAGAGCATTTATAAAATCAAATACAGAGATATATTGCAAATGACACAGTGATACAGTAAACACATATTCTATTAAATAACGGAAATAGAACAGACTGTAAAATACAATAGCTAGAATGGTGGTAGCTATCTCTGAGAAGAGATGTGGTCGATATGCTCATTCGTGCCAAGATGAATACAAAGAGAGGCCCAAAGGGCCTATTTATCATAAGCATGAGGGAAAGAATCCCAAACATCCAAAAACCTAACCCTAGAAGATGAGGAGTCATAAATTTTGCAGCCCCAAGGTGGTTAGTTGAACAGTTAACTTCCCGGGGTCATAACTTTTGCATACGATCTCCGTTTGGGGCGCTCGGTAGCCCGTTGGAAAGGTCTATCCGAGATTTACAACTTTTGATTAAAACTAGATGGATGCCTATGGCAACGATTTGGCTCCCCAAATCGCCAAAAAAGGCCATTTAGGGCCTCAAAACGGCCCCAGAAGTTTAGGACCCGAAAAACCGTAGAAAAATTACTAGAAAATTGGAAAAATGAGAAACTGTTTTGAGCTAGTGGAATAGGTGGGTGGCCACCAATATCCATCTGGATCATGGCCTCTTCAAGAGTTCGAAGACTATCATACTCAATTATGTCCTTTATATGAGAGGGAAAACAGCTCAGAAATCTCTGTACCTTAGGCTTTTCTTCAGTTATGTAAGACACATATCTTAATAAATTTAAGAACTTGCTACATTATTCCCTCATATCCATGGAACCTAACTTTAAATCATAAAACTCTTTAGCTCGTTCCGATAGAAACTTTCTTTTAAAATATTTCTTAAAATTACTCCAATTTACATTTTTCTCTTTTAAACCTTTTACTCGTTTCAGATCTTGCCACTAGATGTCTGCTTTTCCAGTCAGATTATAAATTGCCATTTTAGTTTTTAGATGACTTGAGTAGTTGTAAATCTGAAAGTACTTATTCATACCAGACAACCACGCTTCGACTGTCTCACTCTTTTCTATTTCTCCATTAAAGTCGGTGGTTTGATCTTTTTAAACTCGCCAGAAATTTCTTCGTATGGCCTGTACTTCTTCTCTCTAGTGTAGCAGTCACTTTCACTACTATCACTAGAATACTTGTGCTTTTTCCTGCGTGCTTTTTCATAAAATTCAGAAGATAAGCTGCTGTCATAATTAGTTAATTTTAGTCTTTTATCCTTACATTAGTAGGATATAGTTCCATATTCAACATTATTTTATGTTCCTTATCTTTATCATTGTTCATCAAGATTTGATTCAGCTCCTCTTGAGCTTTCAGGATTCGTTCATTTTCTTCCTTAACAGTTTTTATCTCAATTTTTAAATCTTTTACTATTCTTAATAATTCAGATGAATTATCATTCAATTCAAAAAATAATTTTTCTGCATTAATGTGTCCTTGTTCATTATTATTCTGTTCATTATTAAGGGAACTGTCCTCGGCTGACTCTTCGGGTCCTTCCATACCTGCAGACTAAATTTATAAAATGCTGAACATAAACAAAATAAAAATCAGTAATTTGTAATTTTGTTCTAAATTTTTTATTTTTATTTTTATTTGCGCAAGGGAGCCACTTCAGGCTTAGTATTTGAACTTGCGCTCTGATACCACATGTAACATCCCCAAAATTCACAAAAATTTAAAATTTTCTAAGAAGCATTAAATGCTTACATTCGTTATGCGGAAGTATATTTAATGATGATTAGCTTATTTAAACTTTAGCCTGATTTTGTATTATGACGACACCTTCTTCAATAGTCGACAATATTATACGTAAATTACATGCTATGTTTGTTCGAATGATTAAATGTATGTATTTATGTTTGTCATTTACTACTGGATGTTTTAATACCATTTTTGTTTTCGGAATAATTATGGTCACTTCTTTAAATGCATACACATCGTCAATTACCTATAGTAATGTTTTATTGATAAGTACTAACTGTTTGATTTTCTCTTTGATGAAGGGGTCCTATGGGAACCCCAAGGCTTACTTAGCTATTTATAGCTAACGCTCTTAAAACTTTGTCGTAGATCACAGGTAAGAGCGAGTTCACTAACCGAAGCATTAACGATGTATGTCAAAAATACTTTGCTTAAACTTCAATTAGCTCCGATATTAAAATGTATAGAGAACTTGACTTGTTCAAGGGTGAGATCTACCTTAGCTTCGATCATCTATTTTAAAGGTTTATTGCGCCAAGAGGCGCTCTACAGCCCAGTATGAGGGAGATCTTGTAACGTGTATGTGTCCCGTTACATGTAGCGTTACACCTAATAAAACATAAAAAGTAAAAAATGATAATATGAGGAAGATCTTGTAATGTGGATGTGTCTCGTTACATGTAGCGTTACACCTAATAAAACGTAAAAACTAATTAATATTTTTTCGGCCATTAAAAAAGGACGTGTATTTTTTATTGAAAAAAGACGATTGAAATCAAAGCTTATATAAACAAAAAACAACATAAAAGAAATTCTAAAACAAGCGACAAAGAGAAACGGAAAAGAGAAGTGGATCGGCGATCAAAGTAGCAAAGAGAAGGTAATCTAATTAGAATATTTAATACACTGACAACTAATAAAAGATGCCATATTCGCATGCACCTCCTCCACCGTCCATCCTCCATTCGCAGACCTCCCCAACCTCCCACCATCCTCCTCCCCTCCTCCCTTCTTGCGCATCTCCACGCTGTCTCCCTCATACTGGGTTGTAGAGCCATCCATCCCCTCGCCTCCTTCCTCCCTCACGTCCACCCTCCCACTTGCACCATTCTCCTCCCTTCCCGCGCATCCACCCTCCTTCCTGCACCATTCTCCTCCCCTCCCACCATATCCCTCCCCATCCATCCCCTCGCCTCCTTCCTCCCTCCAATCCACCACCATCTCCTCCCCTCCCGCGTGTCCTCCCTCCTGCCTGCACCATCTCCTCCCCTCCCATTCATCCTCCCTCCCGCTTGCACCATCTCCTCCCCTCCCCCGCATCCACCCTCCCACCTGCACCATCCCCTTCGCCTCCAGCGCGTTCACCCTCCCGCCTGCACCATCCCCTTGCCTCCTTCCTCCTTGGCGTCCACCCTCCCGCCGTCGCCATCCTCCTCCGCTCCTGACCACCGCTGCCATCGCCTGCACCAATATATTTTTAATATCATTTTACACTATATAAATAATTTTACACTATAAATTTAATATAGTTTTGTGTTTCATTTTTTAAATTTGAAATTATATAATATATAAATTTAATTTAGTTATATTTAATATCTATAAATATTAAATATACATTAAATTAATTTAGTTTTAGTTTTAGTTTTAGATGAAAAATTAAATATACATTAAATTTAAAATTATAATATATATATTTAATTTAGTTAGATTTAAATATATATAATTAGATTTAGAGTTAGATTTAAAAATAAATACATATTAAATTTAAAATTAAAATATATATGTTAAATTTAGTTAGATTTAATATATATATTTAGTTTTACACTAAAATGAATGCATCTTGGGCGTATCCCATTGGTAACACATTGTGGTGGTCATAGGTAGGTCACGGTGTCAAATCCTCTTGATCCACCCTTCCCCCATTTTCAAGTTTATATATAATTTTTATACTATTTATAATAAGAAGTACCTGTGGTATAATGGTAAGGGTGTGGGGATAATGGATGTGAGGTCCAAGGTTCGATCCTCCCAAACCACTTATTTATTTGGAAAATATATTCAATTTTTAAACTATATTGAATTTTACACTTGCATAGATTTCAGTGTATTATTTATTAAAATTGCATAGATTTCAATGTCAAGGGTGTGGGGATAATGGGTGTGAGGTCCAAGGTTCGATCCTCCCAAATCAACTATTTTTTTGGAAAATATTTTGAATTTTTAAACTATATTGAAATTTACACTTGCATAGATTTTAGTGTATTATTTTTTAAAATTGCATAGTTTTCAGTGTCAAGCATTGATTTTATTGTGGATAACAAATAGGCATTAATTTCAGGGTATATGTTAATCGTTGACATTTTTTATATAGATTCAACACTAGAAATGGAAGATTTGCATGCGGAAGATGCTATGAGACAAACAAAATAAGAACAAAAATCTAACGAAATAACAGCAAAAGAACATCAAGAAGACTTGAAACGAAAAGCAGAAGACGTGAGACGAAAGGTGTATGAAATGACAGCAGAAGAACGAGAAGAACGAAGAAAACGAAACGTAGATCAACAGAAAGAATATCGAAAAAGAAAGTTAAACAAATTGACCGTAGAAGAACAAGAGGAACAAAAAAAACAAGACACTAAACGACGAAGGGCGAATCGTGAGAAAAAGTTGAAGCATCTGGAAGAACAAGGAAATCAATTTGCAAAACAATAAATAAATAAAAATGTAGAACATGATATGGCGATTGAGATGGATGCTAATATCGCAGTACCATGTAAAGAAATGACAACAAAAGAACGTCAAGAAGACTTGAAACGAAAAGCAGAAGAGGTGAGCCGAAAGGTGTATGAAATGACAGCAGAAGAACGAGAAGAATGAAGAAAACGAAACGTAGATCGACAGAAAGAATATCAAAAAAGAAAGTTAAACAAAATGACAACAGAAGAACAAGAGGAACAAAAAAAAAAAGACACTGAATGACGAAGGGGAATCGTGAGAAAAAGTTGAAGCTTCTGGAAGAAGAAGGAAATCAAGTTTGCAGAACAACGAATAAATCAAAAGAAATCAATCCTTTACGAGGACCGACTTTAATTAACTTACAAGAAGAGTTGAGGAATGTTAGATATATTTTGATCGATGAAATGAGTTTTATTGGAAAACATCTATTAATCAAAATAGATTCAAGACTTCGCCAAGCATTCCCAGAATATGCTAATATACCTTTTGGTGGACGATCAATTATATTGGTCGGTGATTTGGGACAATTGCCGCCTATCATGGATAAGCCTGTATATGCATCGGAAGGTATTGTAAAAGAATTGTGGAACACATTCACAACAGTTGTGACCCTCGATACTGTGTTTCGACAAAATGGACAAAGCAATGAACAAATATCTTTTCTTAATGTGTTAATGAATATTAGAGATGCAATTCCAACAATAGAGTATTGGAAATTACAGATGACTCGTACAGATACTTCCTTACATGATACGATGAAAAAGACCTTCGATAAGGCGATACATTTGTTTGCGACAAATGATGATGTAAACTGTCATAACAAGCGTTTAATAAGAAGCCTAAACTGTCCCATTGCAACCAATATTGCTACATCTGTAAGAAGCAACTATTCTATGGAAGGATATGAAGAAGGGTTAGAAGTTGAATTACTTATAGCCATAGGAGCAAGGGTAATGCTGACATCAAACCTCTGGACTGATGCAGGACTCGTCAATGGTGCTCTTGGAGTTATACAACAAATTGTATATAACCCTGGAAGTTCACCTCCACAACCACCCACGTATGTTTTGATAAAATTTGATAATTATGTGGGGGGGCCATGGGATGAATCGTTTTCTCAAGTTGTTCCTATTACACCTATCGAAAGAGGTAATAAAAAACAACTTCCATTGAAACTCGCTTGGGGTTTAACAATCCATAAGTCACAAGGATTGACATTGGAGAAAGCTACTATTAGTATTAGAAAGCAAGAGAGGCAAGGTATGACATTTACAGCAATATCTTGAGTTAAAGTATTGCCAGGTCTACGATTTCAATCTCCATTCTCATATGATCGATATGAGAAGATGTCAAAACTACCAGGTGTGAAGATAAGAAAAGATGAAGAAGATAGATTGATAATGATCACAATGTGAACCATATATTCATTTATTTAATCCTTGCAAAATTATTGTCTCTATTTTTCACTTTAACAATTTACTCAATCCTTAATACTTATTACTTACAGTATGATGGTACTCGTATATGTGTTTTCAACTTAACCTGTTCCTTACCATGTTGATCAAACTCCTATTTTGTCTCACCGCCCACGACTGAAACCAGCCTAGATCCAAATCCTAAGGCTCTGTCAAGCGCCGAGAGGGATCAAATCTCCCGAGGTGCAAACCTGTTCTCAAGTATTGCACTCAAGGAGCTTTTCGAGGAGAGGTTTGCACCTCGGGAGATTTGATCCCTCTCGGTGCTTGATAGAGCCTTGGGACTTGGATCTAGGCTGGTTTAATATAATGTCACCTATATTTTTATATAGTTTGAAAAGCATAATATATGTAGTTCTTTATCGTCTTGTATATCTACTTAAATTGTCCATAGCATTTAAACTTCATATCCAAAAATCATGTTTAAGCCATTATATTTTATTTGTATTAAGTCATGGCTTAATGTAATCAAACTTCGACTATAGCTTTTATACATGACCAAACCCTACACTAAAGGTTTTATACCATGTGCTAACATATGTGTTAGAACTATTTCTAGATGTTATAACTATATGCATATATACTATTGCTAGATGTTGTAAGCCATAAGCACCTAAACCTTATTCTATATGCATAGTATGGCTCTTCCAAAGTTCTAAATGGAACTATACACTATATGCTTGACTAAATGCATTAACATATTTTACGTTATAAGTATGGGGTGGCTCTTCGAATTGCTCTACATATACACTATATACCAAGACTATAGTGCCTAGACTTACTTTACGCTGTAAGTATAATGAAGACCATAACTGAACCTCAGTAGATCTCTGCATTGGCAGGCATATGTGCATCCGGTAGCTATAATACTTAAATATTATTAAATGTGTTTGGGTAGAATGCATGTTGGAAATCCTCGTGGCAGGGCTTCACGTGAAGATTCTTGGTTGTTGTGTTAAACCCTAGCTGCACTTTGAACTAACTCGACGAGACATTAACCTGGAGCATTCATTTTGCATTGAAGGTGAAGGGAGAGGCCGACAGGCTCTCGGGTTTTCAGGGTTTGTAAACCATGCTTGCAGTTCCTCTCGGGGTTTGATATCATGACCTTGCTACCTGTATAATGATCACAGGAGGTTATATGGATCCGAGTTCTTTACAGATTTTTTAACTCTTACAGGGTTTGATGTTGAAATCTTGCACCACCAGTGTGGATGTTGATAGTTTAACCATCGCATATGTTTAAGGAAGACAATGCTCGGCCAAACTGATGAGTTACAGGTACATTCAAATCGACCCTTCGTGTTTGCTAAGTATTTATCATTTAAATTGTTTTAAATTATAACGAGTGAGTTAGTTTTAAGATTTAACCAATAGCTTTGTTAATGTCCCTGACAGGTCACTTCCTCGGCATTTGGTTTTAAGGTTGGCCAAAAAGGATAAGAGCTTCTTTGGCCCTGGTAAGCCTCAGTGACTCCCTATGGGCAATTAAATGCACTTGGAAGATTATGGTGAAGCTTGGCACTGATGCCATCCTTTGTTTAGTTAGCCAAGGTTTCAGTTTCAAATAAACTTTGGTTTTACTGTCGGTTGTGATTTTTATAAGCCGTATGGCATTTTTTTTTATGGGGTTGAACCCTTGAGCCATAGCTCACGTCAGTTTCTTGATGCTTTTCCTTAGTTACTGTCTGTAAGTCAATTTTAAGGATTTAATACAATGGTTTGTTTGGATTACAAAAAGTAGTTTGATCCACTATCAAGAGATACTCTTCGGCATTCAAGTATTTGAAATGAATTGTTTTGATAAAAGTTTCTCGGTGATTAGGGTTTGAAACCCCGTTCTGTTTTATGAATGTTTGGTACAGGGAGGGTTGAACCCTCGACCTTGACTTGCGTTGCTTCTTTTCGTACTATATGTATATAAATTTATATGGATAATATATATGGTTTTTGCAAAGATCTAAGTGTAGTTCGAAATACAAATTCAAAGAGATTTCTCTCGGCATTTTTTGTAATTTTGTATTAAAAAACTTTTGATGCTTGTTACTCGTATTTTAGGGAAAAGCCCGTCGCTGTTGGTGAATGGTTGTAATGTTTTATTTTAAAAGTTGTTTCAAACACTGGCCGTAAGGCAGGGATTGGAAACCCTATCAAAACTGTTTACAACGTTAAAGACTTGCTTATGGGAAAAATTAAGGGTTTCAAACCCCGAACCTATTGTACATTTTAAGGTTTTTGTCTTTAGGGTGAGCCGAAACTCAAACCCTGTACACCTGTTCTTTAGAAAACCTGTAAAGGTTATGTTTATAATTATGAAAACATGGACCGGTTTGGGTGAACCCTTACGAGTATCGAACTCTAGTCTTGTATTAAATTCTCGTGTTGAAAAGAATACAATGTTAATTATAGTATTACCAGTCGTGGATTATACATAAGGTTTTCAACCCTGGAAGGGTCAATTGTCTTGGTTATAGTTACTATTTGCTTAGTAAATCTTGGTATATTTTAATGGTTGAATTAAATGGTAATTATTTTGTAAGTGCGTTATGAGGCAGTAAGTTTGAGATCTCTGTGTAAATGTTTAAGTGGTTAATTATGATGATTCGATACATGATGTTTATAGATGTGTTCACAATTAATACTTATAACTTCGATTGTTTATGCAATTATCATGTATCATGAGTTTACAATACTATTAGGGTTTTTGTAACAACAATTGTTTATAAACAGAGTTATATTTATTTTTGAAAGTAAACTAGGTTTAAGATTATTACTTCTTAATGAAACACTTGAAATGCTAAGTAAAGTTGTTTATTTACAAGGTGATTCTTGTAATTTTTGCCTACCTTATTTATTTATAAAATGAGTTTTGTTTATAAAAGAAACAAGATATTGTTGTACATGAATTAGAATAGTTTAAATAATACAGATCTTTATGATACATTTTCAGTCTATGATAAAGAATCATTCTAATCTATTTCTAAACCAACTTCTCTGTACTAGAGTACGGTACATAATGTATGTGGAAAAATACAGAGAAGTATTTCTACTCTATCATTTATCATTTAGCAAATTCAGAATTATTCATTCAGTTTTATAACTAACAAATACATGGACTTTCAACATAGATAATATGGTAACAAATTAAAAGCATTACTAACAGTTTAAGAGATATCTAGGTTTTAATAGAAAACTGATAACATAATATAATCATTTCCTTAGTAAATAATTTGGGCAGAACGTAAATAAGATAACACAATTAGAACCTAGTAACTGTAGAAGAGACAAACAACCAAAGGAGCCCGTTCCACCCAACATTTTTTCGAAGACAGCCAAGTTACTTGCCTTAGGACCCCCGAGCCTGTTCCCTGAACCACCAAGACGAAGATGCTGTGTGGAGAATGGAATAAATTCTCTTGTAACTCAGCAGTAGTACTTGACAGTAATACTTCTGTCTTTAGCAATATTGAACTCAACAATGTGGCTGCACTAGTTCAGAATGCAGTCTTAACTCACTCAATCACTTCTAACCTTCCCCTCATCGAATCTCTTGTGCTCTCTTGTCTTTCTCTTTCATAAATTTGCACAAGCTAAGAACTAAACATCCTCCTACTGAATTCGATGGGTAGATAAAGCATGCCTAGGTCTTTGGTCAGTTTTCTTTAGTTAATGAGCCACCTGCTCAGTTCCAATTTCTTGGAGAACATGACCATAAAAATAGGGAAGTTGCCCCCTGCAACAGCTAGAACTGAGTTGAGGATGCTGCCAAGTGTTAGTTTTCTCTCCAACCTAGTCCATTCCTTATAGTGGGTCAATGAACACTCATTCAACAGTCTCCTTTGGATATTTGTCTCTTCTTTTATTTATAAATAACAAAATATTCAGAGTAATTAATTACCGTCATCCTTGACCCCACTTGGTCAATTAACATAAAAACATAATGTTTTTCTGACAACATAAAATGTTCAGAATTTGGGTATGTGACATAAACTACAGTAATCATAACCAAAATGTATAACAATATTGCTCCCAATAATCCATGCTACAATAATATATGCTAGAACATACCAATAATCTACAATAATTTACAATAATCATAGCGATAATGCATAACAATATTTATGCCAACACTGAAAGCATCCAGCATTCATCCACACAATAAGGCATAACAATATTTCTGTCAACACTGAAAGCAACTAGCATTCATTCACACAATAAGGCATAACAATATTTCTGCCAACACTGAAAGCAACCATCATTCATCCACACAATATCGCATACCATGCCAAATTCCAAAAATTGTCAACCACCACATTTACAAACTATTGATTGCATATGCCAAAAAAATATTCACGAACAGAAGGCAAAAGCCAAATCTAAGCTGGAGTAAAAATAGAGAATCTCCTACGAAACCCTCCACCACCAACCCTAAACAAAAAATATTTTAACAACTGTATAATTAGCCAAAAACAAACATGTGGAAGCATCACCAAATTAGCCAAAGTCCCAAATTACAATCACGCAAAGCCAGAACCATAACAGTATGCAATAACCACACAGGGTTTGAAATATATTCAAGAGACACCCATATCCATCCATGGTCCGCCAAAACCCTTGTTTCTCCAAACCTTTAGACCAACGGTGTCAAGTATACACACTGCCCTTAGAACCAGAGACACCCAACAGATTTCAACAAGCTGAACTGTTGCATAATTACCCAAAAAATGGTCTACAGTAACCAGAACCACATTATTCAATTGCAGAACATGTTCAACACACCATTTTGTCGGGGCTACTCCACCATAAAAAACCAGTAACCAGACAGGGTCTGAAAACATAACAAAACTCACACATAATCGCAGTTGCAGATATCAAGCATAAAGACAAATCGCAGTGGCTAAGAAATCCACCATATTTTTGTGCAAACATACCCTGCAAACCTCCTCGCAACCAGAGAAACCCTAAAAACGAAACAACCAGACAAACCCGTGCCCGAAATAGCCAGACAAATCCACTTACGAGATACAATTACAATACAACCAGACAAACACAAGCAACCACAGAGAAATTGTTCCAAAGGTTTAACGAAATCATCCATGAGGAGGTGTGGAGTGTTGAAAAACACTGTCGAGATGCTGGTAAGGATTAAACCCTACAAGTTCCAGGATGCAAAGCCGAGGCCCATCGAATGCACAAACCCGCCATCGCCAACCTCCTCGAACCCGTAGCCGGCACCAGAGCTTGCAGGGACTGAGCCAGTCAGAACCGCCAACGGGGAGAGCAACGCACATGAGAAATTCCTTGCTGAGCAAAGCCACTAGAAGAACAACGCCACAAATCGAACCGAACTGAACCGAATGACAAGGAAGGCTGCCCAAAACACAGAGCATGGCGCACAATGTGAGGTTCTGCGGGGCTCCGTCCATCGGCAAACCATGTACCACTGTTCACACAGGCCTGCACGGGCAATGGAACCCCGACGGACCAGTATCGGGGTGGCGAAATGGCCACACACCGGCCCCAAGCAAGAATGCACCAGGTGGTGGAGTAGCCCCGGTAAAATGACGAAATGCAAACCCTAAACCTCGTTAAAACCCTAAAATGCCATGCGGCCACCTGCCTAACACGTGGTGCTAGGTTGTGGGCGTGTGTCATACAAAAAAGGGCCGTTGCCAGGTGTCCTCCGACGTGGCGGAGTGGACCCCACACAACAATTGGCGTCCCTCCCCTAAGCCATCAAAGAAGTGGAAGTCTTGGAAGAAGAATTTTTTCTCAATATCAAGAACACTTCATTGAAAAATAAAAGTAATGTAATGAATAACAGCGGTGCGAAGCAATTCAATAATTTGCTAATTTAATTTTTCTTTTAACACTTCAATGAATGTTTCTGATCTAAGGATTTTAAATTCTGTAAAAGAGGCCCAGTTTACTACCAAACAAAAGTATTCTATAAATCTAATGACATAGGTACAGTCCATAAACCGTTTCAGTGGTAAGGACATGTAAGGAAAGGTACGGTATAGGATAAATTTAATCGAAAAGCCAGATCGGGAGTCGGGACTTCAAGAAGATAACATGCTATCATTATCCCTTCCGCTGTTGGGACTTTACAGCGAAAATTTCTCTGCAATTGGTCCAGGAAAACTACACAATTCTGCATGTCAGCAGTTGTTTTCTACTTCTTCTGCAAGATTGAGTTGTGAGTCAATCTACTCGGAGTATTCTTCAACGTTTGCTCGCTTGAACTGGGCCTCACGAAGGGATAGATCAACTGGGGCCATCTTAACTCACGCTAAGAGGAAGACTAGCAAACTTGAGGAGGTTAAGGAAAGCTTATCCATAGACGAGGATCTCCTACCTGTACTAAACCAGGCAAGTAGCATGATTATTTTTTTACCAATAATTTGCTGGATTGGATTTAAATACGTTTTATTTGTTATGTGACTCGGTGGGTTTCAAATGTACTGCCAATGCCAATGCTATTTGATAATGGGGCGCATGAATGACATTTGATGCCAGGGGCATTGCGCTCTATGTGTCTTCTCTTTCTTTCTGCTCTTTGTTTTGTTTTAAATTCGGTATGGGTGTTTGTGCTTGTCAATGCGATTGTTACAGCCTAAATGTGTGAAAGAACCCATTGTTAATGCCATTGCTATATCTGTGTGAGAGAGCATTGTCAATGCCATTGCTATATCTGCGTGTCAGTGAGAGAGACAGAAAGAATGGTTTTTGGTTCAAAACCTGTTGGAGGTAACAATAGCCGAAGCATAGTCCGAAATCAATATGCATGAACTATAAGGACAAAAGTTAAAATTGTCAAGTGGGCATGTGCCAGACTGACCTACAAGCATGCTGTTTCTAAATCCCAAGTGTTTCCCATGACTTGAATCCTATTTGAATACGATCAAAATCATCAGCCCTCACTGATTGATTAAACAATTAATGACCCAATGCTCAATAAATGAAGGTGAATTAATAACTGCTTATTACAAACAAGAACTACTTGGTGACAGTCCCTGCATAAAATTTAAATAGCCATTACAACACATTAAAATAGAGAAATTCCTTTTAAAAAGGATCTTGCTACATGGATATGTATACATCCAACCTGAATATTTGAACACAAAGACTAGAGAGTGGAAAAAAGGAACATCTAAGATAAGGTTTACCTTAGTAACAGACGTATGTCCCTGCTTGAAGCAGGAACAGCAAACATTTAGCTGATGAATATAAATTCCAGAACTTGAAATGCTTTCACAGATCTATCAAATATGTAATATTGTTGGCAGAAATCAACACATAACATATGATATCAATAGATAGGTGTAACTTGTAAGGCAGGGTGCATAGTGTCAGATAGTTTCATGGGTAAAGACTTTGAGGTGGTTTTTGGTTCAAAACCTGTTGGAGGCAACAATAGCCGAAGCATAGTCCGAAATCAATATGCATGAACTATAAGGAAAAAAGTTAAAATTGTCAAGTGGGCATGTGCCAGACTGACCTACAAGCATGCTGTTTCTAAATCCCAAGTGTTTCCCATGACTTGAATCCTATTTGAATACGATCAAAATCATCAGCCCTCACTGATTGATTAAACAATTAATGACCCAATGCTCAATAAATGAAGGTTAATTAATAACTGCTTATTACAAACAAGAACTACTTGGTGACAGTCCCTGCATAAAATTTAAATAGCCATTACAACACATTAAAATAGAGAAATTCCTTTTAAAAAGGATCTTGCTACATGGATATGTATACATCCAACCTGAATATTTGAACACAAAGACTAGAGAGTGGACAAAAGGAACATCTAAGATAAGGTTTACCTTAGTAACAGAAGTATGTCCCTGCTTGAAGCAAGAACAGCAAACATTTAGCTGATGAATATAAATTCCAGAACTTGAAATGCTTTCACAGATCTATCAAATATGTAATATTGTTGGCAGAAATCAACACATAACATATGATATCAATAGATAGGTGTAACTTGTAAGGCAGGGTGCATAGTATCAGATAGTTTCATGGGTAAAGACTTTGAGGTGGTTTTTGGTTCAAAACCTGTTGGAGGCAACAATAGCCGAAGCATAGTCCGAAATCAATATGCATGAACTATAAGGACAAAAGTTAAAATTGTCAAGTGGGCATGTGCCAGACTGACCTACAAGCATGCTGTTTCTAAATCCCAAGTGTTTCCCATGACTTGAATCCTATTTGAATACGATCAAAATCATCAGCCCTCATTGATTGATTAAACAATTAATGACCCAATGCTCAATAAATGAAGGTGAATTAATAACTGCTTATTACAAACAAGAACTACTTGGTGACAGTCCCTGCATAAAATTTAAATAGCCATTACAACACATTAAAATAGAGAAATTCCTTTTAAAAAGGATCTTGCTACATGGATATGTATACATCCAACCTGAATATTTGAACACAAAGACTAGAGAGTGGAAAAAAGGAACATCTAAGATAAGGTTTACCTTAGTAACAGAAGTATGTCCCTGCTTGAAGCAGGAACAGCAAACATTTAGCTGATGAATATAAATTCCAGAACTTGAAATGCTTTCACAGATCTATCGAATATGTAATATTGTTGGCAGAAATCAACACATAACATATGATATCAATAGATAGGTGTAACTTGTAAGGCAGGGTGCATAGTGTCAGATAGTTTCATGGGTAAAGACTTTGAGGTCGTGTTGCTGCGAAAGTGTAAGTGAACCTAGTGTGGACAATTTTGTGTCAAACTCTAGGAAATGTGTTTTTGGGAAAGATGCTACTACAAGAAAAAATGTGATACAACAGAAGAGTACAGAAGAATACAAGGAGTTTCAATCTACCTAAATGACAATAAGAATGACCTTAAGTTAGGTTGAGCCCCCTGATCACAATCTCTCACATCTCTCCTAATGAGAATTCCTTTGAATCTGAATTGTACAACGAACTCATCAAAAGGATGTTCTCTAAAGAGAAAAATAGAGAGCTTGGACCCACTAAAACATCTTCACATGTAATCTTACAGATTACATACAAGCTAACAATTCTAATTCAATGCCACACTCCACAAAATGGGGACGAGCAACAAAATCAATCTCCCCTAAAAGCACACTACAAAAAAAAAATCCTGTATAGGATATGTTACCAAGTAGTGCATACAAATTCCCAGCCCTCTTGGGAACACTTGTAGTTCTAAAAAATTTGTGTCGAATAGTTTTTATTCTTTCACAGTGTGGGCACAAGGTGTCAGTGAACCTAGTCCTTGACAATCACTCCTTTGAGGGAAGTACTTGGGAGATTAACAACCATTTAAAGACCCTCAAATGATATGAGAATTTAAAAGACCACAACACCCACGGAGGATCAACCCATTTAACATCTTCCTCTGTAAGGCCCCATCTCCTGTTAAGGGTTTCTTTAAATGAACACCTAGCATGGAGCATTTGGTACAATCTCTGGGGCTTCAAAATCTAAATGTGTTTATTATATCACCACATCCAATCCCACCAAATGGACCTTGGAGGATTTTTATTAAGTTTTCATGTTTCATAAGTTGGAATGCAATTTTGAAGCTCCAAGATGGCTAGCTGGTTAGAGCACAGAAGTCCATAGTCATGCAAGAGGAAAGGCCAAGCCTTCCACTCTTGATGAACTCATCCCACAAATCCCTCCAACAAAGTAGCCCCTTCCTAGACAACCTCTTAGGAAGAAATCTCTTCATGTGAGACACAACAAATTTCTTAACCTTCCAAGTCCAAATTGAATGACTAGCAATATAAATACTCTTCCATCTAGAAACCATTGTTAGAAAAGACATGGTACAATTTTTTTCCAAGCTTCCCATATCCCTTCGAGAATGGGAGGACCTCTATTCCTAAATTCATGTAGAGTGCTAATCACATCACAAATTTGGAATGGACCTCAAATCCTAGTTTTATGTTTCTCATGGAAGATTCTATGTATGATCAGCATTTTCCATGGCTCCTCACTAAAAGGATATCCAACAATCTATTTCACTAACAAGATAGTGTTGGGATTATTGATGTAATCTATACGTGTGGTCATGACACATTGATATGTATCATTATGTACTTGTAATTATGGCTAAGGCCATATTTTATTTCACTTATTGGATAATAGGTTTATGGTTAAGGACAACCTAGTCAAACTTAATATGTAGGCTCAATAACCCTTGTGGGGTGTGTGCCCTTGCTTTGTGATCCTATAACCCCCGAGAAGGGATGACTCCTCCTCTTGAAGTGACTCTTTACTTGAGTTTTGTACAATATGCAAATCAAGATATCATTTGCATTATCTCATTTTCTAATCTTCTTGATTTGAAATACCAAGTGTTATAATCCTAAGGACACTTAATCTTGGGGTTTTTCTCATCGATGCACTTGTGCATTTACATTTTCACCACTTGTATTTGGCTTTTGTTGGCAACAATTATGAGACTGTACAAGTTGGTCTTGGGTCACCTATAGATGACACATAGCCTTTTTGACTTCATCCAAAGTATCGATGGGGTAAAGCAGGGGTGAACCCATTTGTTGACTCTCTTTAGGATCTATATTGATGAGCTAGAATCTTTCTTCTATGAGCACATCTAGGAGGAAAATGGTTTCCCTCTACATCAGGTGTTAATTTCCCTACTCCATATTGTCGATGGCATGATCGTGTTGGCCTTTACTCTTGAGGGCCTACAGAGATAGATTGATGCTCTGGCCAGCTTTTGCGATCTTTGACAATTGACTGTCAACCTGGGTAAAACCAAGGTTATAATCTTCAATGCATCAAAGAGCTCTTTTTTTTACTTAAATTTATACTTCCTGGGGGAAGAGATTGATATCAAACATCTTACACCTACTTGGGGGTCTAGTTCATGGAGTTTCATTTCACAATTTGTCAAGCCTTCCACTGTCGCCTTAGCAAATTCTAAGATTCCCTAGCCCTTATTGGGTGACAGTGTTTTCATGGTCATTTGTAGGACATTTCATTCAATCTTTACCTCATGGAGTTGATTATCAAACCCACAGTCCTCTATGGTTCAAAGATCTAGAAACTGAGTCTACTATAGATAGAGTGGGCCTAGAAGGAGAGAGAGTTCAGATCTTTCTTTACAGGTGCATCATCTGATACAAGAATGTACAGTTTCCCAACCCGTTATTCAAGAAAATTTTGGAGTCCACCCATTTCACTTTGAGGCTATCTTTTGTCTAGTCTCTTTCCTACATAGAGTTAGGACCTTCGAGGACTCTGCCTCTAAGAGAGAGGTATATGTACCTTGCACTTTGCTCCTTAGATGCCCTTGCCTAGAATTTCCATACAGATCATGCAAGGGGTTGGATTTTAGAGGCCTCTTAGCTACTCCAATTGATGACCTTCTCCCTAGTGCACCTTTCCCCCTTTAGGTACTCTCTAGCTACACCACATCATCTTTGGTCGATTAGAGGAGACTTGAATTTTTCCATTCGAGATTACATCTATATTTTTTGCATCCAAGTTAGTTGGACTTCACCTACAGAGAGCTTGGGATCAAAGATATCTTTCTACCTAGAGCACTTCTTGTGGTTGTGGGATGGCATCATTGTTTGTCCCCCATACATAGGTAGGCATTGGATGCGTTCACTCAAGATCCCTTTGGGCCAACATCGATTTGGCTCTCATAGACTCTGGATGAAGACTGATCACCATATTCCTCGACTAGACATGATCTGCCAAATGTGCAACTTGCAACAGTTGAAGATAGAGATGCACCTCATTTTCAAGTGCCCCTTCTACTATGAGATCAGACAATGCTACCACTACCACAATAAGGACTCCGAGAGCTCCCTTGCCACTTTCTTTCAGTATTGCAACCAGATACACTTAGTCCTCTTCATAAGGGATATATTCAGCCATAGACCTCATCTGTTGGACGACTTGCCATGCCGGGTGACTACTAGGATTATCACCTCATACTTCCATTTTTCTTCGTCAAATCAAGCCAACAAGAGACATGAAAATCTCTAGAATACCTCAAATTGTAGAGTGGTGAGACCTCAACTCTCCCCTCAACATCCCCCCCACCCACGAGAGATCAACTGACATCCTCACGACTAGTTCGCAAGTACTAGACCAGGCATCAATCTACACATCCTTATAGTGACCAGCTCCAAACGAATCCAAAGCAAGGTGCCTCCCACCCATCAAATTACCTCTAAGCTTCAGTTGAGTAGCTATTGATCTATATAGAGAGTAGTGATCCCTCGCTCCTATGCCCCTCCAGGATCATATAGTCGGATCCCACCATGATGCTTGAGGACTCTGACAACGAGCCAATGCCTTGATTGCCCCCCTCATCTTCAGTCATTAGCCAAGGAGATATTGACATCATTGACATCATCCTTAGATTTCTCTCTTGATCAACATCAAGATGTCGAATTTTCCATTCTTGGACTCTTAATTCATATCACCACACCTATGAGAATATCATATATATCTTTTTGGTGTTGGTTAGACCTAGTGATTATCTTAGTTAGATAGTTATCGACATTGCACTTTTTCTTTTTCTTTAGCTTTCTTTATCTTGCTTTCAACATTACCTATGAGTTGCTTTCACTCCCACATTGTCTTCACATTGGATGTATCTTCTATTCCCATTGACCTACTTTTTTGGTCATATTCTAGACATTAATAAAATTATATTATCTTATCTGGCACACTAGACTTATCTCTTTCTGTCACACTTGTGAGGAGGCTATTTTAGAATTTGGGTGAGATTTGGTTCCATCAATTCTTTTGTTGACCCTTATAAATATCAACATGGTATCCAAGATGGTGTGAACCTTACTCTCTCAATTCTTTTGGTTGATCTGCAAAATATTGCACAGTGGCATATTTGCAATACTATTAGAACCAGCCCAGTCAATGAACTAGTGGACCCCAAGAATAGGAGAAAAAATAAGACATCCAAATTGTATATTAAAATTCAAATTTTGATAATAAAAATATATATTCATGTACATCCATGTGAATCCAAACCACTAGACATAGATATGCAAAGTTTACTCACATATACTCTTGTATGTGGCAACTTGCAAGTATGGGTGCATATAACCAAAGTAGCATGGAGTGCAATCCATATCTTGAACCAAAATACATGAACAAAGAGGCTCTAAATGGTCTCTAGATACCAAAAAACATCATGTTACAAATAGCTACATATTATCAAAGTCATCGACTATATTGGGACCATCATCATTAGTAGAATCCTTTGCCCCCACCTCTAGGCTATAGCCTTTTCCTTTACCTAGATCCTCCAAGGATATTAGTCAACACCCTCCAATTTTTTTGAACTCCCTAATCCAACTGTTACAATAAGGTAGAAAAAGATTAACATGCCTAATAAGTGGTTTTGCTTGAATGAAGGGTATATTTTTACTAAGGTCATGACAAAGGAGTTCAATAGTCATTACCACGAGTATCGAGGTATATAGAGGGATTGGTTCTCTAGATTAAATTCCAAGTCCATACCCTCGTAAATGTTAGAACCTAGTGGAAATGTTGCAATCCTACCAATCCTAAAATCTTGAAAACTATTAAGTCTATTGAATTTTGAATGGGATCTGAAATTCTACTTTCTCCAAATGAAGTCAGATGAGGTTGGAACCACTCTCAAATGTCCTAGAACAATTAAGGGTAATGCTAAAAATTTAAATAAACTGATAGAAAATGAAAGATTAAGGAGAATGCCATCTTTTACTCTAATAATTTAATATTACCAGTAACCTCCTTAACCTACCCTAACCTCCCTACTTGAGTCTACCTAGGAATTAGTTAATGTATGCGGCCATATTCCTTGAATAAAGGCCCATTAAATAGTAGTGAATAATTATTCAATGTAAATGAGTCATCTTTATTAAATAAGGCCCACTAGGTAGTTGGTAGTCATTAATGAGGGAACCACAAGTAGTTGGAGATTTGCTATTAAGAGTCTAATTAAAGAGTTAGGAGGCTAAGAAATTATTTCTGAGTATTGTTGTGTTTGGAGCTCTTCTCAAGTGAAAGGTCCCCCACCTTAAGGGGCAAGTAAACATTGCTTTTCTTTTGATTATTATAATAGAAGGGTATAGTATGCATTTTTACATTTTGTTTTTGTAAACTCGATTTCAATTAAAATTCAAAATATGCAAAAATATACAAACTCTATGGTGGTTGGCCTGCCACTAGGGAAACCATACTAGCCACATAGCCAAAGTTTAATCATTGTCTTCCAAACAAAGTCACTATTGGTGTCATTGAAAAAACAACTCCCACGGGGAGGCCAAAACTTCAAAAAACTACTTGAACTGGGATGGAAGCCAAATGTTCTAATGAAACTACGACTAATGTCAACAATCCTAGTGAAGCTAACCTGCAGATTAACCATACAAATAGAACAAGAAATCCTATGACTGAGCCTGATAGAGGACATAGAACATAACTTAGGAATCATTTGATATAATAATATGAGGCACCTAAGTGTTGTCTTTGGTTCAGCTCGTTTGCATTGGATCAGAACACTCCTTGAAAACCATCCCTGTAGTGGCACGAGCAAGAACGTTCATCTTCGCCCTGAACTCAATTTGTGTCCTAACTATCTACTTGAGGAGGGCCTCCATACAATCAAGGCAAACCTGGGAGCTTCTGTCAAGAGTCGAAGTCCCTTGTCTTTTTTCCTCATGCTCCAATAATTGGATTGATAAAAACATAAATATAGATTGGTAGGCGAATATTAAATATGAAACATACAATTTACTATTGAAAATTATAAATTTTGGTGAATATTATGATAAAAAAACATATTTTATGTAAATATAGGCGATATTAGAGCCTAAAAATGACCAAATAGCAAACTTATTTTTTGAAAAAAGGCCCAAAAAATAGCCAATTGGCCAAATTTCGCCCCTAAAAATTTCCATGTGCTCCATTAAGGATTGGCCCAAAAGGGTTTTGGTCTTCCATCCAGAGGAGGGTGAGAGTTTTGACATACTTGGTCTCTCGGGTCCTAGTCAACCCGAGTCCTCTTTGAAGTCCGCATGGATGAATACAGAGTCTTGTTAGACTTGCTTACTGGAAACCCAATTTTCCATATCTTTAATCGGTTGACGGACCGGAGCAGACACCATGCCACTGAAGCTAGCATGGGCTGCGTCATGCTCTTTCAGGACCCTCGGCATATGCGTGTGTCGGATACCCTGGAACTGCTTGCTTTCTGTGTGCTTGGCATGGACCATCTTGCACCTCCTGTTGCTGTTGCAAAGAATAACCTTCAAAGATTGTAGCCTGGTGAAGACCCGAATTGAAAAACTGATTGCTAAACCGTTATTTTGATTCTGCCGCAACCACCCTAAGACACAACGTAGAACCTTGCAATACTTCCTGGTGAATAATGGCTTGTCGTGGGTGTTGAACGAAGAGACGAAGGCAAGAGGTGGAGACGATGCCTCCATGATGAACCATAATTCTACATGCGAGTGGAGTCGTCGGGACATGACCGGTAGAGGGACTGTTCGATCTATAACCAAGATAGGAAGGAGACCATCGCTTCTTGGGAGACTCAACACTTCTCATAATCACGGATCTTCTAACCTGAATTCTTAAATCCATCTAAACCCTGCCTTGTCGCCACTTGTGGACTGACGTCGACCATCTCTCACGGTGGTCATGCCTGGAGAAGCAGGTGCGAGTATTACACCCGCCATGGGGATGCATTATCATATTTCAATTGTCTCGCGTATCTAGATTTTTGCCATTCTAATCTAGGTAATCTATGTATACATGTTTTGTGTTCTAAGTTTAAGAGTTAAGGAACACTACAAGTGGTATTAGAGTTCTTTCTTAAGTTTGTACATAGCTCCAAGTTTTAGCATTTTTTAAGGCTATAGATGTGTTTTGGCATCTTTAAATAACACAGAGATCTATTGTTCAGTGGATACAACTAGAGTTAGGGATGAATAAACGTATAAATACAAGTCGTGTCACTTGGTTGGACATCCTTGTAACCTCTGTTGGTACCCCTTTGAGTAGTAGTGCATTAGACAACACTTGTATATCGAATTGTCTTCCACGTACCCTCGGGTATATCTGATGCCCTTGAGGCTTGCCTAAAACCATCGTTAGATAAATTGGCATCCATCCTATTGCTATAGAACACCAAGAACAACACTCGGGGAGACCACTCTCACATACCAGGGTATCGGGTAGTACGACTAAGAGTATGGTCTATCCTCCTTGGTGCCATGAAAGATTTGACAAAGTACTATAGTTGGAAACCCTCAAATACTAGAAAGCTATAGCACTTGACATTCCACTGTACATAGAACACTGTAAACCCTAGCCCTTGTAACCAACCAACAAAATTCCTACATCTTTGCGTCCAAAAGGAATTTGGAAATTTTGTAAGTGCAGTAATATTCAACAGCGAGCAATACTCCCACTAGTGTAATATGCAACAAAAGTCTCAATCCCATTGGAACCATTGTGAGAGACCTATCTCAAAAGTATCCTTGTGTCGTGTTGATCGCATTGGTATACATCTACAACAACCCTTTTTGCGTGGACCTAAAAATATAGTATTTGGAGGTATATCTCAAAAGAATCCTCAAGCTATTGGTCATATTGAGATAAGTTGGTGTTAACATTTTGTAGGCTCTTAACTGGTCCCATGGTACACATTCACAATATGGTAACCACAAAGAACCAAAACACGAACCCACCCAAAATGCCCAATGAGCTTGAAACCAAGGTTACTAAACTCCTCATCAAGTGTGCCAAGGAATATATGCATGAAACAAGCCAATCCATTATGTGCTAGCACTACTCCATGTGCAAATTCATCTATATTATCCACTAGATCCATGAAGTAAGGGGAAACCCCATCAAACAAGTAATACCATGTGATTATGCCTCAACATATGTGCCAAGAAGGGGAGACTGAGGGAGCGCTCCAATAGGAATGATAATCAAGTATATCAATACTTGATCCATGTGCCAAGAACCTTCAAATAAGCAAGGGTGTCAACACACCAAGACTCAAACCATGCAATATCATGCCAAACATAGATGTTGAGAGGGCTATATCCATGTGGAAAAAGGTGTACAAGAGGAGCACTCTATTAGAACTAGGAGTCTATAATGCTAAGGTACCGTCCACATGTTAAACAAGCTCTTGAATGCTAGGGAATTCCTCTAATTGAGCCGAGAGTCCTCATATATTATCAACATCTAACCCCTTGGAGGGCTAGATCATCATATAAATGTGTGTAATGGTGGAGACTATCTCAACATGATGAACAAATGTACCAAGGATAACACCATAATGATCAAACATGACAACAAATCCAAATAAAAGAGAAAATGGATCTCCTCCAACTAAAGTGCTGAAACAAAAATCACCTACTGATAGCAAAGTATTCTAAGCCAAGCCTATGTACCCCTAGTCGATCAAATGCTTCGTTAGTGTCATCCTGGAGACATGTGTGATGAAAATCACAAGTGTAGGCCTAATGAGGGGTAACAACTATACAGGATGAATAAGCTTTTGTGAGAATTAGAATAGGATGAATAACCTCAATATGCATGAGCACTAGGTTTATTTTCATGTTCTAGTGGTAACAAGTAGAAACTTTGAAGATTTTAAAACTGGACATCAGTCTATTCAGCATGAGATTCCAGGGAAACCCCTAAGGCTATACTCTGCATGAGAATCTACCAATGCCAAGCTGCTACCTGCATGTCTTCATTGACATACAGTGGGCAGTAGAAAAGTTACCAAGTTCCTCAGACATGACTCGTCGTCTCCTACAGCAAACACTATAGGCTACACTCCATGGTTCTTAACAAGTACAATGCAGACATAATGATCAAGCCTTACAGTAAATTAGTGCACTAATTTTACTTTGGAACCACTTTGCCATGACACACAAGTCCCACAATGAACACACTGCCCTGCTTCCATGTGATTTTATCCCCTATCAGGCCTAGGGTTAGTTTATAGACCATAGGATTTATGGCTTTGAACAGAGGATACAACCATGATAAAAAGCATGCCTAACGCACCCCACAACTGCAAGTAACATGCCGAGACAGACACCTACAATTGGGTGTATGTGACATCCCGATACCCAATTCAAAATGAAAATACTAGTATATTGACCACGATATAAAAAAATTTAACTAAATATTATGGCACTAAGAAGAAAATGATAATTATGTATAGATAAAAATAGTCGTATTGTAATAAAACATGGAAAACTGCATTAAAATTCCTGGCATTATTCCAAGGAGATTTATTTGATCACTAAATTCAAAATTTTAACTAAATTTTATGGTATTAAGAAGAAAATAATAATTATATATGGATAAGAATAGTCTTATTGTAACAAAACACACAAAACTGCATTACAATGCCTGGCATTATTCCCAGGAAGTTTTATCGCCTGTGGAGCATTGCACAGCGACAAAATAATAAGCAGAAAAATGCATGAAAAGTTATTCTCAAGTGTACGAAAAAACAACATAAGTAAACACTTGCAGTTGCTCGTACTAGAAATTTGTCTAGAGTTTTCTTAAAGTTTCTGTAGTATAAAAACAACAGTTTGAAGAGCAAGTAAAACTTTTCAAAACGGAAATTCAACAAATAATAGACTGTACAAGTTACAACAGCCCAGTAATATGAAATGTATTTAAACTAAACACCCCAACAGAAGAGATTTGAGGAGGATCCACTTGAAATAATTTTTTCCCCGTTTCTACCATGAATGTTTCTGGAAAGTTCATCATTTCATACTACTTATAGTGCTTGTATGAAAAGAAAACAGTGTGAAATACTTGTATTGTACTATTCTGCAGTGATGCTTTTACTGTTTCTTAAGCTTTCAGTTTTTGAGTGTGTGGGCTGCATTTTGGTTTGTTCCTGACATCCTGTTGCAATTCAGATCTCGAACGAAGCTGTGAAAGCAATGGTTATGCCCAATGAGAAGGTAGTAAAGGAATTGAAGGAGAAAGTTTGTTATTTGGAAAGATTTTTGGTCCAGGAAGGAAAGACTGATGCCGCAAGATTTATGCTGATAATTGGTGGGATGCTTGACCATACGGTGAGATAATTTTAAATGCCTAAATGGTTAAAGGATTTCCCTTTCCCTGGATTATATGTACAGGTCATGTTTGATTATGAAATTTATTGCTTTGGTCTTCTTTTGACACTTCTAAGCTAGGTTTCTTGTGAAAATGTTTTCTTAACTGACCAAAAGCCCTTGTTTTTCCTATGCGACACCATTTGAGCTCAGCTAATGATTGGCCATACTAAGTTTGATATTATTTTGTTGAAACTTCAGGTTCCCGCTGAAAATGACAATCTCAATCATGTCTATAAGGCTGCTTTTATAAAGATATGGAATATTGTTGAGGATTCAGGATGGCCTCTCAAATTAGAAAATCAAGAAACACTGCAAGAGATGGTATGTTCTTTAAGTTCCTCAACTGTTTCCAACATTTCTGATTCCTTACCTATTCCTTAGTGATCGAGGAAATAGATGGATATCTAATACGGTGTATGTAATGTCCATGGTGTTCTTAGCTTGATAAGGAGTCATTTTCTTCTGTCTTTTCTTAGGAGTAAGATTGTTTTATTTCTCTTAGTACCTTGCATGATTTGAAAAAAGATCTGTACCACTTGCAACCTAATCGTTTTTGGTTCTTGATGCGAGGAGGCAGAGTTAACGCTCAGGTGGTCAATAAATTTATTATGTTTGTGCAATTCCATACCAACCTGGACTAAGACTGCTGGTTGTTGCTTGTAGTAGTTCGTGAAAGTTTATTTTTGGTTAAAGTAGTGCTTTAGAAACAATGATCATCCAATACAATGCTCCTAAAGATGGCATAGTCTATAATTTGAAAGTCTGTTATTGCATGAATTTTATTGTTTTGTCAATAAGCTGATTTTTATAATCTGCTTTGAATTGTACTCTTGCATGAGCCTCCCCTCGGCATCATCAGTTTTACTTATTTATTTTTTTGTTGGTAGTTGGCAAGGTCCTAAGTATACTCCGATCTATTTTCTTAGGAATTGGGTTATATCGTTCTAAGAATTTATAATCCACATTTCAAACCCATTTGAATGATCATGGTGTCCTGTTTGATCTTCACTTGCAGGTTGATGATGATCTTGTACCACCTTCGATTAAATCACCTTATTAAAACTTCCAGTTGCCATTGTTTTGCACAAAATAATGCACCAAAGCTTAATCTGGTTTTTGGGCTTCACAACTCCAGTGCATGAAGCTTGAGTGAGCCAATCAAGCTATTGGAAGTTAGAATTGCATCTGTTAGGGAAGCCGGGCATACAAATATCTACGTAAGTTGCAAGGTACAGACAAGATGATAAGGACAGACTACAAGGAAGGAATGCACTTACTTTTCTTTATATAGGATAATCGGCAAGAAGTCACCATGTAATTGCTAGAGAAGACAATGCTGAAAGTTAATGGCAATTTTCTTTCTTGGATTACCGTGTCAGAACTTACAACAAGCTAACTTTCAACCAGCTAATGTTGCAGAATTCAAAACACTTTTGCCTATTTGTATGCTGAAAGAATTATTTCATTCCTGGAACAAGTTCAACTCCCATGCCTTTGCTCGCTAAATACAATCCTCTTAAATTATCTCAATGGTAGCCTGGATTGGGTTGGAGATAACAACATAGGTGATTTTCATGAAATAGAACCTCTCATCCTCAGTTTCACAAGACAAAAGATGCCGTGTTATTGGAATTGACATACATTTGAGTAGTCAAGTAGTTATTTTCTAGCTCACTTGAGTACACACAGCAGTTAAATGGGTCTTTTAGTTGGGATAGATGTTCTTACAACGACTATTAAACCTCTATTGCTTAGGATTATTATCTACAATACACAATTTATAGAAGGTGAATCTCTGAGAATCTTATTTGTAGATCTTAAATTTTGAAAGAAAAGATGGATCTTTAAATGCATCATTGATGACGTATGAATATCAAGTTCAACAATTAAACCAGTATTTTCTCTGATGTGCATGGGGATTTGTTGTAGCCATATATTTGTATGTGATTTGACCTGATTGCAAATCTGCAACAATAAATAAATAAATATTGAAAATGCATCACATAATACATTAAAAATCAGCATGCTTATACATCAAAAGTGACATATCAAGGTTACAGAGAGGTCACACCAGAGCCCCCAACCTACATACGAGAACTAGTATATCCACCTTGGATTCAAGTGGAAGAGTGTCTATATCTTTTGGAAAAAGGGCATTTTCGCTAAAATATGTTTAGCCAAATCTTATCTAAAACATTGGAGTGAGTTACAAGCAGACTTCTTTGTG
This sequence comes from Larix kaempferi, assembly GCA_027924585.1. Classification (NCBI taxonomy): domain Eukaryota; kingdom Viridiplantae; phylum Streptophyta; class Pinopsida; order Pinales; family Pinaceae; genus Larix; species Larix kaempferi. The sequence continues at coordinate 16,236,743 of BSBM01000229.1, read as the reverse complement.
TTGGATTGAATCATATATTCTCTTGCAGATTGTTAGTTGCATCTTCTTGAAAAGTTGCATGAAGGATATGACATTTAGTGTAATTTCATCCCAGATCTCTTTCCAGCCTACCAAACATCCACTTGTTTCCAAACACGGTCCTTTATAAAGAGAATGTAACATAGTCCAAAATGACCTTGCAATTCCACATCACATGCTTAACTGTTTCCCACTTGTGGCAGACTACACAACATCCACTCTATTATGAAGGACCAACTACTTGACTATTTGATGGAGTGTTAAAACAGATCCATATTCTAGTGGGCAAGTCAGAATTGCGCACTGTGGGCAGAAATTTAAATTGCTAAGACAAACAAATTATTGCACATAAAATGGACTCAGAACCTTTCCTGGGTAATGGTTCTCTTCTTTTCTCTTTGCAAACTTTGTAGAAATTTCGTTAAAACATCATTTTTAGAAATTTTACCTCAATCTTGAGGTTTCTGGGATCTATTCCCTGTGAACTTTCAGCCTTGGTAAAAAATTGAAATATTAAATTACAACAGCAATATTTCACTTATTTTCAACCCAATTTCACATAGTGGTCCAAGAAAATAAATACCATACAAGTATCCTTTAACGCCACAATTCTACAACCATTAGAGCACATTTTTCAAAACCATTAACAGATTTGAATTATCTTATTACAACAAATTATAACAACAATAAATATGCTCCTTTATCATCAAGATATGTGTTAAATCATTTAACCAATTCAACTATATGTTATGTCAAATCAACATGAACAACAAGTGCTAGAATTTACACAATCATAAAAGACAAGATAAGCTCAAAATCAAATCTGCCATTACACAAATTTGGACAACCCTAGCTTCTCTAGGGTTTATCCCAAACCCTAGCCTTCTTTGCCTCCTTAATAACCCTAGACTTTCCCTTGAAATCCCTCCAAAAACCTAGCATCCAAGACAAAGAGAGCAAATATATATGAAGAAGATTACAGGAAGACCAGCTCTCCCTAGTATCGCATCTCTCACTCAAGTGTATGATCTCAAGAGGGAACACGTACAAAAAATGACTCTCCTCCCTCTATTTATCTGAGAGGTGAGGGAAGCCTACAATACAAGTGGATCTAGTCAACTACTAGTAGCCTAAATCTACATAAGATAGGCCAATCTAGAGCACTCCAACTACAAGTGACACATGTCAAGCTCCAAGGCAACAAGTTCAACAAGCAAGGCTTCAAGGATGAAAACCCTCAAGCATTCAATGTCTAATGCTCCAATGCTTCCTCCCAAATTGTGTACCTCTGAGTTCGTCCCCACCTCTACATGATTTCTCCTCCCCCCAAGCATCCTCAAGTCAAGTACAAACCTCCAATGCAAGTCATGCCATCTAGGGCTCAATGCCCTCCTCTAAGATGCCCAACACTCCTCCTTCATGGCAAGTTGTCGTCCCAAGTAAGCAACCACCCTCTATGTGTTGGTGACATGAAGAAGTCATCAAGCACCATAGGTCTACAACACTCTAAGGAAGAATGCCACACATGGATCAATGCAAGGTCTAGCAATTAATGAGCATGCCAACTTCAATGTTTAAATACATCACAAAACGGTCAAGGGTCATCTATACACCATGCTGCCCATATCACATAAAGCATCCCCAAGCATGGTATACCCCAAAAGCTATAAAACTTGGTTGATCTAGATAATGACTGGGCACCTTTTTGGCTACAGGTTTTCCTTAAGTAGCCACTCCAAGAATCAGTTACATCCATTATAGAAGTTAGATCAATTCAATCCCCATCGAACACATTGTTCTGGATCGTTCCTGAAATTGTTTTAGGGTCGTCGCTTGTTTTGGCAACTATCGAAGGATAAGCTGTCTCCCATAATGCCCAAGACCTTTTCATCTCCCCAGGTTTGAGCTATTGGTCTTCCCAGAACCTTCGGCTGGACACAAAATCCCGACCTAAAAAAACCAGTTCTCTTCTTATCGTTCTTTTCTCAGCTTCCTAAACTTCACCTGCTTACCAAGTTTTCTCCCTCGAGTTTTCTACGAGTTTTTCTCATCAACAGAAAAACCCGATGACAATTTCTCAGTTCTTGAGAATCACACTTTTACAAGAGTTTTCTATCTTCATGAATGTCTCTCTCGAATTTTTTGAGTTCTTCACTGTGATAGAAAACCCATCGTTGAATCCTTGCTCCGTGGTCGACGAGATGCCTTCTCTTGTGCTTGGCATTTTGATCGATTCTTTGCTTGGTGTTGTTCCTCGAGTGGTTCACTTTCGTGTTGCGCAAACTAATTCTCACCCCTTTTGAAAATGCGCTCTTGAGCAAGGTAGTTGTCACTTCGGGACCTCATCGACAATAGAAGGTTCCAACAACTTAGACACTATGCATTGATGACAAAGTAAATCCCCATATCAGGAAGCAACTCAAACCATCACTTGAAAATTTTAGGGCGAAATTTAGCCATGGGTTATTTTTTGGTCATTTTTCCCAAAACAATTCGTCAATTTACAATTTTTTCAAAGGTGATTTGCCCAAATTTCATGGGACGATGTTGTTTTTAGTTCATAGAAATTTGCATATTTTTACAAAAAAATCGTCAAACATTTTATGTTTGTTATTTTAAGAATTAGTAAGATTTGCCAAGGTTTCTACACTTTGAGAAAATTATGGATCCTTAAAATTTTCCCTGTTTCCATCCACTGCACAACCTTGAATGGATTGTATGTAATGGGTTTGATATTCTTGTTTGATCTTCTTCACCGATCTTTGTCACCACCTCTTTTCAAACTATAGCCATACCAAACCCCATACTAAACTGGTGTCCAAATTGATGTTTAGCATGCCACTTCTCATACCTCTACTATGTTGTTGCAAGTGCTCCTTGACCTGCCAGTGAATCCATTGTATCATTTCCACATACTTGTTGGCCTTTTGTTCATTGGGTTGAGAGTACCCGCACGAATCTAGTACCCAAAAAGGCTGCAATGGAAGCGCGAGAGTGGAAAAAAAACAAGGGCATGCATGCGCATTCAAACACGCATACGCGCCCTTGCTTCGACAATACCGATCGTCCACGTTGGTGAGTTGACATGGACAAAATGTGTGCGCATGCGTTATTAACGCGTACGCAGATATATGCACGCACGCGTGTTTACATGCGCGCACACGTTTTTTTAGCGCGTACACGTCATCAGTGCGTACGCGCTAAAACACGCGCACGCTGTAGGACCCTGGTCCTAGTTAATCTAAGTTCATAAATAAAGATCCTTCTAACATTGTTGACATAGTGTTTCATATCTCTGTTTTGTTTCCGTTTTTCTAATTTGGTTAAATTTCATGTCTTTAAAAAAATATAACACATTTTCATTTGCAGGTCAAATTTATTTCTAACATTTACTACCCTTGTGCAGGTGTACAGTATATATATAAATGCATTTTCTCATTCAATTTAATTTATGTTATAACATGAAGTAATGAATATTGACAGAGTTAGAATGGGTCATTATACCTGTAAGGAAAATACCTGCAAATAGCTAGTAGATCCCTTCTGTTTTTGTTGCTTCCTTTGCCCTGTTTCGTTGCTTCCTTTGCCCTGTTGTAGCCCTGCAATCAAACTCTTCCCACAACCCTGAAACTCAACCAGCCCAAACTGAGCTGCCACCCTGCCAACTGGAGAGGTCTCGCCGACCACCCAACTCCAAAGGTACCCCTTTGGACCCCCGAGCCCAAACCGAGTACAAGCTAACCAGTATTTCCCTTCTGCAAACTCTCCAACAAGAAACCCCTTTCTTTGCTGCTCTCTCCTGCTATCTCTGCTCCATCTCCTATCCAAAATATGCAAGGTGAAGAAGACTCCTTCTCCTCCTTCTCCTCTCGACCTTATTCCCCCTCTTTGTCCTTCCACCGACTCCTCCTATCATAACTACCCCTATCCTCCTCATTAATTTTATCCAACTCCCCATTCCTCCTCGAGCCCCCAACTTTTGACTCATAAACCAAGACTGTATTATTTTATTATTTAATTTAAGTTTGGGTTGGTTCATCTTCCAACTTTAAGTGCTTCACACTCAACCGACAACCTATCGGCAATATTTTGGCATTCTTTCCTTCTTCCAAAATTTTAATTAATAATTAATAAAATGTTATATTATAAAATTAAAATTTTTACACCAACCATAAGTGTTTCAGACTTACACGTTTTGCCCCATTAATTGCTAATCATCTCTCGGTGACCTCATAATTAAATGTTTCATAATCAATTTATAATTAATTCATAATAATTTATAATTAAATCATAATTAATTTATCATTTTCATGAATAATTCCAAAGTGTGTACCCGACACTTGTTTATAAGTTTCATATCACATCAATTCATAAATTATCCTATGTTCTAATTATCTTAGACATGATCATAATTAAATTAATAGTTATAAATTAATTCTTATCCATATGTTTTAATTAATTAACTAACCTTGTAATTAATACTAACCTATGAGATTAATATTACTTTAATTAATATTACAATAACCATTTATCATTTTAATCCTTACCCTTGACTAATTAAATTCATCAATAATCAATCAAGCATTACTAATCAATTACATTAGTTACTACTTAGGTTAACCATAGTTCGTTTATTAATCATTAACTGATAATAATTAACATTAATCAACATTACTAACATTAATCGACAATATTTAACATTATTATTCAGTATTATTAACATTAATCAACGATAATTACAATATTCTTAACATTAATCGACAATATTTAACATTAATAAACATTATTAATCATTAATCAACAATGATTAACATTAATCAATGTTATTAACATTAATTGACAATAATTAACACTATTACTAAATCGTCTTTCATTACCACCTAATTTACTTTATTATCCTATTCAATTATTAAACCAAAATTTACTAACTCGACGTATTAACTTAATCTCCTAGTTAGATAAGTAGTAACAATGTAATTAATGCCTAAACATCATAGTTTAGTTTTATTTTACGCAATTTATAAATATGTAGGCGATTTATGTAAGCGTAGCTACTGCTTACATACGTCACGTAAGTACACTAATAGTAATAAATCGCACACATCAATCAAAATCACAAAACTTATTGTTTACTGACACAGGTTTAAACATAGTTTGCGAGGTACATTCTTTTACCAAAAGACATATTATTAAGTTACGACAATTCATACATTACCGAGTTACGACACATAATCAATCAAAGGTTTTCCAACAAAACATAGTTAGATCACGTTTTCTTTTCAGCTTCAAGTTACACCTATCTACCTACATCATCTACTTAATCACAACTAACTTCCACACCCTATCCTTTCCTCTGCTGGACTACCCTGAAGTGTCAAGCCATGACCGAATCCAGCTAGAACCCGTAAGCGGAAGTATCGACTACATCGACCAAGCTTCCCCAGCAGGAAACCACCAGTCATCATCGCACACCTTGGGGAACGCGCTGTAGCACAGCCCTCCCATGACTCTGGGTTTCGGGGATAAACGGTGGGTAAATCCTCCACCCCCCTAATGGAACAAGGGACTATGTCTACCTGACATAATAACTGCGTTGCACCTATACTCGGTTTGTCATCGTATAACCAATCTGGGCGGTTGAGTTTCCTGAAACCCTACCCCACCCATACATCATAATAACAACATAATAATCATGCGAAAGTAAATAATGCATCACCCGCATACCGTTTATCTTTTGGAGTCCATGTCCCCGAGGCTCTCCCACCTCGTAGGATACAGCTACCACTTAGCCATTTTAACCTGTAAGTCAGTCCTCGACATACAATCTCGAATATCATGCACAAATCCTCAACATGTACACATACATTTCGTCATAACATAACCACAATAATCAATTCATTATTTTCACCATGCACCTGGTATAACATTCTTTCGTTCAACAATAACTTTAACGTTATCCACGTACCCATCATTCCTTAACTTGCATATATGAGACATAACTAACACATGATACATATCTAACATGACTATGTATCCTAATACTAACATCACACACACACACACATATATATCGGCCAAACAATAGAACCACATGTCCACAGTGTCGTCGAACCGATGAAGTCTCATAATCAAGCAAATACAACATATAATAATAGTTTAGGTAGTAATGTCAAAATGGGGCGTTACATACACCCACCCTTCAGGAAAGTTCGTCCCGAAGTTATGGTCAAAATAGTGTGGAATAATCATGATGCATGATCTGTGCGTCCTCCCAGGTGGCTGAACCTAGGGTGTACCTACCCTACTAGGCCACCTCCTAAATATACATAATGACATATACAAATTCTATTCATTTAATCTTATTGGAGGTGTTCTTATATTTCGTTTAACATTCGCATAGGTTGTTGGTTTGACTACTCAAGGTTCATTACCATACTTAACCCATAGAATATTCAACATCCTTGTTAAATTAAATTAATTTGCACGTTCTATAATGTGATTCATAAGAACACCTTGTCTTACATATAACTTTTAATTTAATTCTTAGTCATTGTCATGACTCTTTAATCAGATCTCATCTTTAATTAATTTCACTTTGACTTACGCCATTTCTCTATATCAAGATTTATTATTAGTGATAAATTATGAAGCCATCATGCTCTTTATTTAAAGGTTGTTGGTTTAAATGAAAGACCCATTGAGACTACAGTTTAAACATTAAGGAGAACTTCAATATCATCATTAACAACTTTCCAAGTTCAACTAGAACTTATCTTCGACTGCATTTCCATTCATCTTGTAATCCTTACCTCATTGTCCTATGTTTGATACTATTTCTCTAACTATCCCTTACCTTGTCATACCCATTTCCTTCATTCACAGATCTATGTTAATCCACTAATCCTATCTACTCTATTACTTCAGTATCTAAGTTACACTTATTAGTTTTTATTATTATTTATAATCCATTAATTATATAAGATGATGAATCTTACTTATTTGTGCACACTAACATTATAGTCCTTACTCATCATTACTTATACTGCATTAACAAACTCTCATCACAAAATGCTAATGAGCTCATTTGTTCTATCACACCATACCAAATACTATGGTTGATGCTCATGATGTTTAACCCCTTTACTTATCTTAACGATCATTTGTCATCAACACGCCTATAATGGATATGTTGCAATTGTGTTGTTGTTGTTCTTAAACATACATAATTTCATTCAATGTCCAATATTACCTATTGTGTGATACATTTTATTACTCATACATGAATAGGAGAAAGCTCGAAACTAACACATCATCAACAACACATGCTAATATGAGGTACCTTAGGTAATTCCAAACTAGGCACACTCAACAATGTCCTTCAAAAACACTTTATAACCATACCTAAGGATAGCAATTAGGTTAAAAAATCAAGTCGAATTCGTTCCAAAATCCCAATTACCTATTAAGTAATGACTACCTCTAAGTCATACATCACACACCATTTTCCCATCAATGTATTACATTATGAACCACTTTCAAGAAATCTGACTTATGAATCTCACAATATATCATTTTTCTTTTGTTTACAAATTAAATTATGATATAAGGTCATTCCCTCCCAAGATAGCATCACACCCTTACGAATTTCCTCCTAGCATGACTATCTAGGTTCCTCATAATTTTTCAATTTTACGACCACATCTATTGTCGATCAACTTTTAATTTATCCTTATAGAGTAAGGATGCAGATCATGTATTTACTCTACGTACCCAACTTAATTTTATGTCCTGCGATGACTTGACGAAGTATGCACATATTCTTTTATTACGATCTTCTTTTTATTATTACTACCAACTACTTTAGTTGTCACAAGCTTTCACTAAAATATCATATGTCATTGTACTCTTCCAGCTAGGGACTAAGTTAAATGTCCTAAATGCATTTGTGTTACCTTACACTATTGCTACCTCATACAAACGTTGGTTTGATATCTATATGCTTCCCACATTTTAGACCTAATGAAATGCCACTTATTTTTGTTATTCCTAATAATTATATATACATCATTCGCCAACTATTGTGTCGTATTCGATTATCTCATCATTTATGTTATTATCAACTCCTAGCCCACCCACAATTTTGAGTACTTTTCTTGCATAACTCTATCCTCTGAAGTGGTGTTAGTGTCGTTCTCTACCTTCATTACAACTATCATCTCTCATATTACTTACATAATATCATATAACAATTACTACATATTTATTAGTAACTTCAATAACGGCTACACCTTCTATATTGTTTTTTTTTTTAGTTGTTAGCTTGCATGCCTACCATATCATTTTGTCATAGCGAATTTAAATTTCATTGATCCATTCACCTCCTCCCATACTAGGTTTGAAATATTTCTTCCATTTAATGTGTTTATTCTACTCTTATAGCTTATGTACAATGATATAATTTTCCCTAGGATACTTAAGTAGAATCCACGACGACATGTCATCAAATGCGACACTCCTTGGTATAGAAAAATGTCTCTTTCTTCGATTATAGCAATTAAGGTACCTCTTTATATGGAGAAGGTACGAGGATGATGGGCTACATGATCCCACAACCAACATCAATCATGTGATTCGTGAGGTAAGATACTATGTCTTAGGTAAAATGCAAGGCATTGGATTGGTCTCATGTCTTAGGCAGTCATCTATGGCCATATCTACTACGAGGTTACACTTGCCATGATCCTGTGCATGAACCCTCTTATGTCACTCAATCTAACTTGAGTCAACTCCTAATCCTATAACCAATTCAAATTGCTTTACAATTTAAACCTACAATTTTATTATAAGGTTTTTAAATTATAAAGTTAATTAATTAAGGAAATAGAATTTTACTAATCCTAACATGAGATGTAAACCTTAAATAATTTTAATAATTAATGATATATATATATTATAAAACTAAACCATAATTCATATTAATTATTAATTCTAATTTATAATTCATGTAATAATACTAAAATGGAATTATATTTTTCTTAAAATTTTAAATAATTTGATAATTGTGCTAATAAAATTTAACCAAATTTAATTTCAACTAAAATATAACTTTAAACAATTAACTTTCAAATAATCAACAACATTGAATTATAATAATAAAATTAAATATTTAACAATTTATAAAACTACAAAATTTAAATAATTATAAATTGTTCAAATGATAACCTAACCCTAAGATCTTCATGGACCCGTCGCAGCCCTGCATGAGGCCCACGCGTCCTCATCTTAGTATCCCACTCAACAGGAAAACGACCAGGGCGTAAACCCTCCCCCATTTCCTCCACCGAATTTTCTAGGGGCTCGCTCTGCAACTCAGTGCAACAGCTCCGTGAAGCTCCATGGCTTCATCTTCAACGAGTTACAGGTAGAGTACGACTCTGCCCCTTGTGGATCCCCGTGGTGCTCCTGCTCGGCATTGGGTTTCCTTTGAAGGCTCAGGTTCTATGGTTTGTGGACTTGGGAGTTACTATCCCCACTGTTGTGTTTTTTTTTATACTGAGTAAAGTGCTTAGGCACTTAATGATGTAGCATCGCCCCGGGTTCGAATCACCGCCGAACTCTCCCCCAGTGAAATTTAAAGGAGGAATGGCTGCTGCATTATCAATATTTGATGAGCGTCAAGCAACTCTAGCTGCTGAGGTTATTGGCAGAGGATTGTCTTGCAATGGTAATGAGACTGTGCAAGATCTGGTGAATGTGCAACCTTCCCTTTTGTTTTTGTTTTTTTTTGGGAAGAACCACTAATTATGGAAACATTGATATCTTCGGAGCTCTCAGCAAGGCGCGCTACAGATGGCCTAATGAGGATGCAACTCACTCCTTGTCTGCAAGCCTCTCCACAAAGGTATAAAATTCCTTCTTCCGCTTGAGCGCAAACCATAAATGTATATATATATATATATATATATATATATATATATATATATATATATATATATATATATATATATATATATATATATATATATATAATTTTTTTATTTTTTTTTATTTTGGCTGGCAACATGCTCGCCTGCAGCACAGGCCGCTGGCCGATCTGCAATGGCCGCGCCCTGGGGCTGCTGGTCGGCTTGTCATAAGATAGCACGAGTTAAATTTAATTGCACTTTGATTGAATTTGACCTCTCTTGTTGAAAATTTATTTTGCTTAGTTAAGAGAGATTTAGAGATAGTTTCCGAATATTGATTTACTTATTAAGAAGAAGTTTTTTTTTTTGTTATGGTCGTTTGATTTGTTTTACAGAGGGCTTTGGACCAGCGGCTACCCAGCTGGGCGCCCCGTCCTCCCTTCTCGCAAACACCGATGGGCTGTGCTTGGTTGGCTGCGCTCGGGCAGGCCCATGGAGCACCCTGACCTAAATTGTTTTTGTTAATTTTATTTTTTTTAAATATATCACTTGTATATTTTAGTTTTTATAAGGTCAAGCTTGATTTATTTTTTTTGGAGCAGTTTATTTTCATAATTATGGCACCCTACATGGCCTGCGCATCCTGGTAATGCCTCCCCTCCCTCTCGGTCGTGATGTTGAGTGCATTGGTCTCCTCGCATTCGCCGTAGGCACTACCCTCTCTCTCACACATGCAGACAAGTTCGACGGCCTGTGGAGCTCTACGCTCTCTCTCGCTCGCTGGGACTGCATGAGTTCCCCCCCCTCGCACAGGTCGTCTCTCACGCACGCAGCCCGTGGGATCCCCCTCGCTTTCTCGGGCCGCGTCCTCTTCCCCTGCACAGTTTGGGTCCTCCTTTCACACACAGAGGCCGTTAGCCTATAGTCACATGCAATGTGAACATCCTAACCTTTGAGTGATCCACCAGAAATTTCTGGACATGGGGAAACTATGACCATGTCGCTTAGTGAGGCTGCCATTCTTGTAAAATGAATCATAAAACAAAACGTGCAGGTTCTTAGAATGTCAGTTGTCTCCATCCAGCTCATTTCCAATTTCATGCTGTCGAATACGCTCACGCCTTTTTCCTTTCCGCCTTGGCAGCTTAGATGCTTTATCCCATCGTTGTTTAAATGTGCCCAACATTTTTTTAACCCACAGTAATAACCTATGCGGCGCTTGTGGCTCCCAGTCAAGGCCGCCAAAATTGCAATTTTTTATTTTGGTTGCATAATCTGTTTTAGCTACCTTGAAAACCATTGATGCACCAGGATTGTGCAGTCCTTGCATCTCATACCAATAATTTACATAACCGAAAGAGGTACTCTACCAGATAATCTATCCAAAATTCTCTGTTTTGCCTTCAGTTTCAGCGGAATTTCTGTCCAAAAGTGCTTGTTTGCTCCTCATTTGGTCGGATGGAAAACAAAACGCCAAATGTTGGCCCTTTGTACTACCCCCTTTAAAGTTGTAATTTTTATTTATTATTTTTTTTTGTATAACGTAAAAACAATTTCGTTTATGATGCAATTTTTTTTATTTTTATTTTTTTAGCCATTTTAACCTTGGGCCCAGGCCACTGGCCAAGCCGCCATGGCTGCAGCATCAAGGCCAATGCATGGCCCAAAACAATTTCATAAGTTTTTTTTTGTATTAATCATTTTTTTTAAACCATTAATAAATTTTAAAAAAATTCCATAAAGGTAGATTAATAGTTAATCTAAGTTAATCTGGTGGTCTCTCTAACTCGACTGCTCTTCCTCTGTTATTAATAGTTAGAGCGATTGCTCAACGTTTTGTTGTTAGCACAAAAAATTCTAGCGGCAACCAAAGGCGATGTTTTATTTATTTATTTATTTTTCATTGAATATGCATTTATTTCATTTTTTTTTATTCCAACATCTTTGAAACAAAGCACTGTGTTTGTCTAATTTTTCTTCATTTAAACCCAAAGAGCCATGTTACGATTCTCAATCATTTTTCCTGAGAACATGTTAAACTGAAATTGCAATGTAAATTATGGCTCACATGTAGCTGTAAGTGGAGATTTCATGTCTCTTACGCTGGCCTTTGTTTAACTTGAACCGATGCTTAAAGTATCTTGCCAGGATTTAGAAGGCATTAGATCCTTCTATGGTTTTAGTTTAGGACGGTCTTACATGCAACAAGATTAGATTTGGTTATAGTTTTGTTTTTTTTAGTTCATATATAGTTGAGAGCAAAGACTAACAATATTAGTACAGGAATTAAATACTTCCACCATAAATTCCAACAAATAGTTTTATAAACACATACAATAGAAATGCTAACAAATTTATTGTGAAACCCCGAAACAGTCTTAAGTTTTTAAAAAAACTGATTGCTATCATGTTTCACGACTATAGTCAAACATTCAAAAATTATAAGCAAAGATTGGAAGTCTTTTACCAGAGAATAATCTGCAGCATAATAAATATTTACTCTAATTCTAGACATGCAAGAAATGATAGAAATAGTTCACACAATTAAATGCACAGGAATAAAGCTTTACTTTAAATATATTGGCCTTTTAATTAAGGCTTATACTCATTAAAATCTTTGAGTAGTTTCCAATAATAACAAGTTTAAAGCCCTTCATTTAGTTGTTTTTTTGTTCAGATTTAAATTTAAATAAATAAACTTTGTTAGTATGTATACGTACGTTTTATTCATATAAAAAGAAATTGTTTAAATTTAAATTTAAATTTAATTTAAATTTAAATTTAATTTAAATTTATATAATTTTTGTTCCTATATATAATTCCCAGTTTACATATATAGCACCTTTTTATCTTTTTTCTTTTTCTTTTTGTGTAACAAGATTTTGTTATATATATCTAAATTTTCTCTATATATGCAAATATAGTTTTCCCTATAATGTTTTTGAAAATTTTACCCTTACTCTTTTCCATCTTGTCGAGAGAATAAATTTCGAATTAAATACACTAATTATTTATTGTCTCTCTTTTGCAGGTGTAAAATTTGGTCCAAGACTTCTAACAAGAATTTTTAGGTCACCATTTTGTCAATTTGTATAAATTAACAATTTGCAGAACGCAGGGTAAATCCCTCTTTTTTTTTTCTTTTTTTTTACTACAGGCTTCTCACTGTAGTGAGCCCGAGCCCTCTGGTTCCAGATTTGGAACCATGGCTCTGATACCATATGTAGGACCCCGGTCCTAGTTAATCTAAGTTCATAAATAAAGATCCTTCTAACATTGTTGACATAGTGTTTCATATCTCTGTTTTGTTTCCGTTTTTCTAATTTGGTTAAATTCCATGTCTTTAAAAAAATATAACACATTTTCATTTGCAGGTCAAATTTATTTCTAACATTTACTACCCTTGTGCAGGTGTACAGTATATATATAAATGCATTTTCTCATTCAATTTAATTTATGTTATAACATGAAGTAATGAATATTTAAAGAGTTAGAATGGGTCATTATACCTGTAAGGAAAATATCTGCAAATAGCTAGTAGATCCCTTCTGTTTTTGCTACTTCCTTTGCCCTGTTTCGCTGCTTCCTTTGCCCTGTTGTATCCCTACAATCAAACTCTTCCCACAACCCTGAAACTCAACCATCCCAAACTGAGTTGCCACCCTACCAACCGGAGAGGTCTCGCCGACCACCCAGCTCCAAAGGTACCCTTTGGACCCCCGAGCCCAAATCGAGTACAAGCCAACCAGTATTTCCCTTCTGCAAACTCTCCAACAAGAAACCCCTTTCTCTGCTACTCTCTCCTGCTATCTCTGCTCCATCTCCTATCCAAAATATGCAAGGTGAAGAAGACCCCTTCTCCTCCTTCTCCTCTCGACCTTATTCCCCCTCTTTGTCCTTCCACTGACTCCTCCTATCATAACTACCCCTATCCTCCTCATTAATTTTATCCAACCCCCCATTCCTCCTCGAGCCCCCAACTTTTGACTCATAAACCAAGACTGTATTATTTTATTATTTAATTTAAGTTTGGGTTGGTTCATCTTCCAACTTTAAGTGCTTCACACTCAACCGACAACCTATCAGCAATATTTTAGCATTCTTTCCTTCTTCCAAAATTTTAATTAATAATTAATAAAATGTTATATTATAAAATTAAAATTTCTACATCAACCATAAGTGTTTCAGACTTACATGTTTTACCCCATTAATTGCTAGTCATCTCTCGGTGACCTCATAATTAAATGTTTCATAATCCATTTATAATTAATTCATAATAATTTATAATTAAATCATAATTAATTTATCATTTTCATGAATAATTCCAAAGTGTGTACCCGACACTTGTTTATAAATTTCATATCACATCAATTCATAAATTATCCTATGTTCTAATTATCTTAGACATGATCATAATTAAATTAATTCTTATCCATATGTTTTAATTAATTAACTAACCTTGTAATTAATACTAACCTATGAGATTAATATTACTTTAATTAATATTACAATAACCATTTATCATTTTAACCCTTACCCTTGACTAATTAAATTCATTAATAATCAATCAAGCATTACTAATCAATTACATTAGTTACTACTTAGGTTAACCATAGTTCGTTTATTAATCATTAACTGATAATAATTAACATTAATCAACATTACTAACATTAATCGACAATATTTAACATTATTATTCAGTATTATTAACATTAATCAACGATAATTACATTAATCAATATTCTTAACATTAATCGACAATATTTAACATTAATAAACATTATTAATCATTAATCAACAATGACTAACATTAATCAATGTTATTAACATTAATTGACAATAATTAACACTATTACTAAATCGTCTTTCATTACCACCTAATTTACTTTATTATCTTATTCAATTATTAAACCAAAATTTACTAACTCGACGTATTAACTTAATCTCCTAGTTAGATAAGTAGTAACAATGTAATTAATTCCTAAACATTATAGTTCAGTTTTATTTCACGCAATCTATAAATATGTTGGCGATTTATGTAAGCGTAGCTACTGCTTACATACCTCACGTAAGTACACTAACAGTGATAAATCGCACACATCAATCAAAATCACAAAACTTATTGTTTACTGACACAGGTTTAAACATAGTTTGCGAGGTACATTCTTTTACCAAAAGACATCTTATTAAGTTACGACAATTCATAATTACCGAGTTACGACACATAATCAATCAAAGGTTTTCCAACAAACACAGTTAGATCGCGTTTTATTTTCAGCTTCAAGTTACACCTATCTACCTACATCATCTACCTAATCACAACTAACTTCCACACCCTATCCTTTCCTCTGCTGGAATACCCTGAAGTGTCAAGCCATGACCGAATCCAGCTAGAACCCGTAAGCAGAAGTGTCGACTACATCGACCAAGCTTCCCCAGTAGGCAACCACCAGTCATCATCACACACCTTGGGGAGCGCGCCGTAGCACAACCCTCCCATGACTCTGGGTTTTGGGGATAAACGGTGGGTAAATCCTCCACCCCCCTAATGGAACAAGGGACTATGTCTACCTGACATAATAACTACGTTGCACTTGTACTCGGTTTGTCATCGTATAACCAATCTGGGCAGTTGAGTTTCCTGAAACCCTACCCCACCCATACATCATAATAACAACATAATAATCATGCGTAAGTAAATAATGCATCACCTTCATACCGTTTATCTTTCGGAATCCATGTCCCCGAGGCTCTCCCATCTCGTAGGATACAGCTACCACTTAGCCATTTTAACCTGTAAGTCAGTCCTCGACATACAATCTCGAATATCATGCACAAATCCTCAACATGTACACATACATTTCATCATAACATAACCACAATAATCAATTCATTATTTTCACCATGCACCTGGTATAACATTCTTTTGTTCAACAATAACTTTAACGGTATCCACGTACCCATCATTCCTTAACTTTCATATATGAGACATAACTAACACATGATACATATCTAACATGACTATGTATCCTAATACTAACATCACACACACACACATATATATCAGCCAAACAATAGAACAACATGTCCACAGTGTCGTCAAACCGATGAAGTCTCATAATCAAGCAAATACAACATATAATAATAGGTTAGGTAGTAATGTCAAAATGGGGCGTTACACACGCGCCCATGCATAACGTTTACACCATTAATTGACCAACGTTTATGCCATTTAATGCCAAACGTTCAATACTTAAAAAATATTGCATCCTTGACATTTGATGCGTTATGATTCATGAGGTTATAATGACCCATGTTTTAGTGTACATGTGTGTGTATTAATATTGGTTACTTAAACCCTGATAGTCTTGGTTATTATGAATAACTATGTTAGACATGGAGACCTATATGGTTGCTTAGGATATTCATTAATGATGATCATTGATAATTGATTATAATGTTTATAGACCTTAACTATGATATTTATTGATTGTGTTTATTATGGTGTTGGTATCCCATAACAAAAATTTCTTTTGAGGGCGCTACCCCCGGACCCCTCGTTGCGCGTGCTGGGATCATAACCAAACCTGGGGTACAAACACGGCTGAAACAACATCATCTATGAAACTGGAAGATCAGGCGCCACAACCAACAAGGAGATCATGGGGTTAAGGGGGGAGCAGTAGCATCCCATGTCATACCTGCAAGGGTCGCACCCGATGCAACGCCACACGGGATTTGAAATGTAAACATACTTAGAGGGTGAAAGAAGAGGATTGAGACCTAAATGAACATTTCATAACTCAGGAGCTACGATATG